>VDFB02000015.1:382928814-383164189 GCA_007258455.2 Sequoia sempervirens | reverse complement strand
CGTCCGCCCTCCTTCAACCCCCGGTAGCATGCATTCTGAGGCGACCCACCAAATTTTTTTCCTACCCATTTCATTTCTCGATGCCCCGCAAAAAACCCATGTTTTTGTTTTTCAAAAATACGTGCCAAAATGTCGAAAAACACAAAAATAAAAATCCACAGTCCGGTTTTGAGCTAACCTGGCGGGGTACCGCGCAATGGGTGAAAAATATCCGTCTCTCATTCGCCCGGTGAATGACGTCACTGTCGTACTCCGGCATGATGTCCGCTCTCGCTCGCCTCCTCGTCTCTCTCTCCTCTTTCTCCACTTGCCAGCTGTCACAATGGGCCCAAGATAAGCCCCCACTTATCTTTTATCCCCTTTTCACTTTTTCACCTCATGGTCATTTTTTTTTCTTTTTTTTAACCAAAAAATCCCGCCGATTAATTCATCCAAGCTCTTTCTTCCCGGGGCTATCATTTGCACACCGTATATCCGATTGACTCCGTTCAAGCGTCGTTCTTCTCGTTTTTCCGTGCCCTTTCCAACAACACGTACCACTCTATACTTTCGAGAAGTTGACCAAGGCTCCCTTTTCCTCCCCCGTCCCCCTTCTCGAGGGGGCATACCCTACCATTCCCTCCTAACCCGTCGCTCTAACCCTACCTTTCCTTGACTGGGGCATCCTCTCCACATTCCCTCCGTTCGGGGTAGCTCACGTGCGTTCCCCCATGCTGGGGCACCTCTTTTTCTGGTCTCTTCCTCTATAGGGTCATCTGCATCCTGTTTTTCTTCGAAACCCTATTATTCTAATAGTATTTCGAAGAGGGGCAAAATGTAGACGTACAATTTTGATCACTTCCATATGATCAAACGTGTCTCCTTATTCATCCAGTTGCTCATCCCCTCCGTCAATATTAGTTAAGCCAATTGTTTAATTAATACCTTGCATCTTACTTTAAAGGTCACAAAAGTATTTAATTTAATGCGAACACCTCTTTCTCCCTAAATTAAATAAATATGCCCTTTTATTTAATTTAGTCATATTCCCCTTTTGAATTAAAATTCATTTTTAATTCATCTTTTCTCTCTCATGGTCACATCCTCCAACTTTTGCAAGTTGGTCCTTAATCCATTTTAATTACTTCATCTTCTTCTAATTAACCAGGGTTAGCATATGCACACCCTTAATCATCATTAAGGTCACATCCTCCATAATTTCCCACTTGCCTCTAATCAGTCATTAGCCTATTTAACTGGTACTTGCACAACCTTAATCATTTGATTAGCCTAACCTAATCCTCATCCTATTTATGGCACATGTCCTTGAGTCAACCTTATTAAAGGCTTTCTCCTTTTGGACAAGGCATCCCCCTTCCCCATGTGAATTTTTAATTCACCTTTTAATCCCCCAAGGCACCTAAAAGGAATTTTTAATTCCTTCACTTCTCCCCACATGTCCTCTATTCATTATTTATTCTTTCTCCCATCCCCATGAGAATATTTGAGGAATTTTTAATTCCTCACATGTCCTCTCACCCACATGGGGACAATGACCTCCTTTATGAGGAGATCTTGTCCAATCTCAAGGTACTTTGTACCCCTCTCCATGTCATGTCCTTCTCCTTCCACCTCATGTCCACTTCACCTTTTAGGGCTATCTCACATGCCACATGTCAAGATGTGAGGGCTTGTGAGTTCTCAACTCACCTTAGCCCTACATCTTGATATTTGGTGGCTCAATCTCAACCGTCCATTTCCCCTAGGATTTCTCAAAAATCCTATAAATATCCCCTCTTTTCTCTCATTTTGGAGAGATCATTTTGCTAGCCAAACTCTTGCAATTTTGTTTCTCAACTCTTACTTAGCCATTTTCTTGTGTTCATCCACTTGCACTCATCCTCACAACTCCATTTTTCTTGCATCTACTTGCCATCCAAGGAGCATACACGTCAAAGATTGAAGGGCCAACCAAAGAATCGACTCAACGCAAGGGATAAAGTTCCATTTTGTGGCTTTGTCTTGTTTTGTTTCTAACTTAGGCTAATCTTGAAGTGTAGGTTGTTTAAGTTGTTTATTTGCACTCTTTTGGCTTGTTGCTTACTTTCTAACCACCTAATTCGACCTATCACACATATAACAAAAATATGTTCCAATATACCAGCTCGGAAGATGAGGAATTGATGAAAACAAGTCACAGAACAAGAACCAGTTTAAAGATGCATAATTTGCTTAAAGACAGGGGAAGGTGGACTACATACCCTATGAGAATGAATGTGATGGAGATGATGACTTTCCCCCGAGTTTGAGATCAATTTACAAAGAGACATTTGATCGTCGACTATATGGTACTTGGCCTAGTGATCAACAACTACCTAGAGTGTACAAGGTGTTTCAATTTTGGGGATACAACTACATGATACGAACCTCCAATATTCATGGAGTGAATCTAGGCCTCTTTATTGTCCAAAATGTACATGTGGGATCTAAAAATAGAAACAATTGAGAACAAACCACTAGGAGATTAATGCCATATTATGGTCCATCATATTATAGTGGTGAATGAAGAAGGCTAGCAGAATCTAAGCTTAGCATGTCAGCATATGGTCTAAATTCAAATATGTATACACATCATCTCCAATTGGAAAGTGGAAAATAAATTAATAGAGGTCATATTATGTATATAGATGGACGTGCATACACACAAAAATATTGCAGGATTTATAAATAGTAATGAGGGAAGGGACCCTAATGTAAGACCGAATTGTCAATTTGTTGAGGTTATAAATGATAAAGATGGAGATATGGAAAGAGAGGCTGATGGATTGACAATGGTTGAGGCTATTAAGGACCTTATCATTGGGGATGAGTTGTTGATTGATGACCCCTTCTTAAAACACACTCCTGCACAAAAGAAAAGGGAAGAACAAGGTCTCCCTAAGGTCGTTCTTAAGGGGAAAAAACCAAAGAATAATAAATGAATGTGGACTGATGTTTTATAAACTATGTTGTCAAAATTATGTTTTATTTAAATTATTGTATAAAAAAGGTAGTCTATAAAATAATGTTCCATTATTCAATTGATGTATATATGTTCATACAATTTTTATTTTTATTTTTTAAGCCATGTTTGATTATATTTCTTTGAAATTAATACATTTATTATTTATCCAATTGTTGGCAAACATTAAAAAATGCTTGTGTTTGTTGATAGGTAGAAGATGTTGATGAAACACATACTAATACCCATGATCCAAATGGGTTATTAAGATTTGGATGGGATGATCCAAACCATCATTTAAACAATACCAGGGTGAAAAGAGCAAGTTTGAAGAGATTACTACCAGTTGAGAAATTTGAAGAGCTTATGAGATCTGCATACACTGATGACATGCCACCTAGCCTTACTAATGATGATCATGATAGTGAAAATGCAGTGCATGATGAAGGATTGATTGAAATGCTTACAAGTTTCTTTGGGGATGGAAACAATTATGACAATAATGATCATATGGTTGACAGTAATGATGATAGCAGGGGTAATTATCACCAATGTAATGTTGATGATAACAACCTAAAAGACTCCATCAAGTAAGTAGCGAAGACACCTGTGTTCAAATCGGGTGCAAGTAGAACCTCAAAACTAGAATGCGCATTAATATTATTGTTAGAATCCAAGATCACCTGCATGCAAGATGGATACCTGTCACATGCAAAAGATATGAAGAACCGAAAAAGCTGTTCTCAGAAAACCTCTCAGTAAAAATGCATTAAGAGAATCAATTATTACAATGTGATCAATCCTTATGAAGGAGATCAAGAAACCCTAAAAGAGAAACCCTAAATGAAACCCTAGTGTGCACACTTAATAATTAATAATTAATTAATAAATGTGCCTAAGTTTAGCTTAAGTAATAAAGAGGAATAAGTGACTTAATTAATTAATCAATGTGATGTAATTAATTAAGCATAATAACTTATTACTCTAACACCCCCCCTTAAGATGAACTTAGGAAGAAGCTAAAACACTAGAATAAGATGCATGAAAGCAAAGATGGGTCCCGGCAACAGGCCTGATCAGGTACCCATTTACAAATGCAAGAAAGAAGTAAGAGAAGGAAAAACCCAGTGGGACAAAACCCCCCTTACAATGAGATAACATGCTGCAAAGAAGCACTGGAAGAACTCTGTAGAGTAACACTGGAACTTGATATAGGCAAGCAAGGAAATATTCTTCTGTATACTACTGAAACCGGATGAGAGTCACTGATTGACTCAAGGAATCATGATAAAGCAACAGAAAACCCGATGCCACAGAACACTCGAAAACTCCAAATTGGAACAACTCTGGAATCTATGATGCAGCAAGTGATTATTAAATGATGCATTACTGAAAATGAAGTGCAAAGATGCAAGATGCACTCTCCCAACTGCCAAAATATCCAAGTAATCGCCAAACAACCCATCGGTCCAAATCTGGAATAATTGATAAACCTGGGACAAATACAGAAAAAGTGCATGGACAGCAACCTAGAGCTCCTCAATACCTTTCCGACGCTTCAAACGAGGCAAAAAATGGAGATCGTGGCAAAAAGTTATGAGCTTGGAAGCATAAAAAGTACATCTAACTTCAAACAGCAATAAATGCATAAAAACAGTAAAATACTAAAAAATAAACAACACTACTGGAAAGTGCTCGGAACCAGCGTTCCGGCGATATCTTGTTTGCCCGATTTCGATACCGTATGCCCAAGTTATGACCAAAAGAAAAAAACTGCTTCTTTAGGGCAAACTAGGGTTAGGAGGGGGCATATGAGGGTCGTACGGACGCTGGCATCATGCTGACGTCAGCGGTTCATGAGCTTAAAATTGATGTCCTGGGGGCCGTCGGCGGAAAAAATCTCCCCTTGCAAAAAAAATTCGACTGCCGGAATATGCCTTGCATCTGCCGGAATATTCTTTGTGCCGAAATATCCGAAAGGAATATTCGAATGCCGCAGATCTGATAAGTGCCGAAAAACAGCCGCGCTGAGCTCCTGGTCACCAATAGGACCGCCAGCCTGGCTGAATGGGCCCGCGGGGCTGACAGGGGGAGCGGCGGTGGCGTCTGGAGGGGGCCGCGGATGGGTGGCCAGGTCTGGTGGCGGCGGCGTTGCGGTGGCCGCCCGGTGGCCGCCGGGCGACGGATCTCCACTATAACTGGAGGCGCCGCCGGATAAACCCAAAACCATTGCTTTTAAATATTTTTCGTGCATCGAAAGGCGTGCTGGGGAGGCCGTACGGCCCCTCAAACAAAAAATTTTTGCCTCCCGGATCAACTGCACGAAAATGGACGATTTGACAGGCGTTTCTAGGGTTTTGGGACGCTGCGAACGCGATGGCGACGTCCGTTTGAGCCCATTGTGTCCCAAAATAATGGCTACCCCCAGATCTTGTAGAAAAGATTCCTGTGGAAACCCTTGCACTCGAAACTCACCAAGAGGCCATATCTTCATATCACGAACAGTAGCCGCAGTGTCCTGAGCTCCTCGATACCATGTTAGAACTAAGATCACCGCGATGCAAGATGGATACCTATCACATGCAAAAGATATGAAGAACCAAAAATCCACTGCTCGTAAAAACCCAAGAAAAAATGCATTAAGAGAATCAATTATTACAATGTGATCAATCCTTATGAAGGAGATCAAGAAACCCTAAAAGGGAAGCCCTAAATGAAATCCCTAGTGTGCACACTTAATAATTAATAATTAATTAATAAATGTGCCTAAGTTTAGCTTAAGTAATAAAGAGGAATAAGTGACTTAATTAATTAATCAATGTGATGTAATTAATTAAGCATAATAACTTATTACTCTAACAATTATTAGAAATCAAGTCACTATTTGGTTGGTCAGACAAAGGATTCACTACCCTACTGAAGTGAGTTGAAATCTATTTCTTACTTTGCATTGTCAATTGGTGTACACAATTCGTAAACATTCATCAAATTTGTTTATATTTCTTTAAGGGGATTTTAAAACTATATATTGTATATAAACAGTCTTAGTATAGATTGACATATCAAACATGTTCATCATAAGTCAAACATTCAATTGATTTAATCTCTGGAAATCTTACAGGGCACTAAAAACTAAAATATTCCCTGAAGAGAATGTGTTGCCATCAACCTGCAAAGAGGCACATCTGTTGTTGGTTGAGTTGGGGATTGAATATAAGCAAATTCATTCATGTAAAACTGATTGCATTTTATACAAATATGAATATCAGAACAAGGTAGAATGCCCTGTATGCAAAGAGAAGAGATATCGTATAGATGTATAGGGTCCTACAGTTCCAAAGAAGGTTTTACATCACATGCCAAATATACCTAGACTTCAAAGAAGAACCCGTAGTATTAGGTTTGGTCTTGCAATTGATGGAGTGTGCCCATTCTCTTTCCTGAGCTCAAATTATAGTGTTTGTCCAGTCAGATTGATAGCATACAATATTCCCCCATGGATAAGTATTGAAAGGAGCGCCTTATGCTAACTCTCATTGTTCCAGGAAAACATCAAGTTAAAAACATGGATGTTTATATTGCGCCTTTTATTGATGAGATGCAACTACTATGGAAAGGCATAAGAATGTATGACATATCACGTCCTCCATCAAATAGGTCCTTCATGTTGTATGGTGTGCTATGTTGGAATATTCATGATTTCTTAGGACTTGGTGTTTGTTCTGGTAAGATAAAATATTAAAGTATTTACACTCATAATATATTTACATCCCAACTTTCATACTTAGTTTTATACTTTTTTTTGATGTTATTAACATTACTTGTTGAATTTTAGGGCTTCAAACAAAGGGGATATTTGCATTTCCAAGATGCGTAGAACAATTTCAAGGGCGGTATTCTAAAGATCTACATAAATTTATTTACGCAAACAACAAGGTTTTTGTACCACTAGATCATAGGTTTAGAAAATTCCTAAAGAATCAATTTGATGGAAATGTTGAAAATAGAGGCCCTCCCATGATTATGGGTCCAGGTGATTGGATTAAGAAGTATGAAGATGTTGAATTGAAAGCTTGGGAGGATTTTTTTGATCCGGGTGATTCAATTGAAGAACCATAACAAGTTGTAGTTAATATGCTAGAAGGAATGAAAAGGAAATCCATATTTTTATGAGATCCCTTACTGGAAGGATCAATTAATATCTCACCTATTAGATCCTATGCACATCTTCAAAAATGTCCTAGATTCTATATTTTGACATATATCAGGCAATGAAAAGGACACCTTGTCTTCTAGGAGAGATATTGCTCTTTCGCATACCAAAATTGATTGAAAACATTTGTGGCCAAGCAGGGAAAATGAAACATATGCAGAAGCTCCATGGATTTTGAAAAAAAAAGAGCTAGACCAACTAAAAAATGTCATTCATTCAATAAGGACACCTACTGGTTATGGGTCATCATTGGCTAAAGCTTTTACAGTTGATGGACATATCACAGGATTTAAAACACATGATTTTCATAATTTTATGAAGGTATTATATATCATCATTTAACAATTACTGGTAACATTGATTAAGTACTAAATATATTTTGATATTTTGTTGTGTGAGAAAAAATTACTAATGACCTTTTCATAAATGTGTTTGATAGCATATATTCCATTGGCAATTAGGGGGGATTCTTGTCTTACAGTTGACTTAAGGAATGCCATAAGTCGATTTTCAGCATTTACAAGTTATGTGGTTATATGAAATGTTCATGTGTGAGAGACATAGAGATATTATATTGCATTTTAATTTATGACTTAAGGTTCATACTAATTTACTATTCTTATATTAGGTGGGTGACCTCCAAGGAGATCCACGAATCTGAAGTGTCAAAGTGAAAGAAGGAAATTGCAGAAATTGTATGTGTATTTGAGAAGGATCTCCCTAAAAGTTTCATGGACCTACAAGTCCATTTAGTTATACAACTAGTCGATGTCATTGAATTGGTGGGTGTCGTATCAACAAGGTGGATGTTTTTCTTTGAGAGGTATATGAAAACTCTTAAAAGATATGTCTGACAAAAGGCACATCCAAAGGGTTACATGGCTGAAGGGTATGTATTGAATGAAGTGATTTTCTTCCTGTGTGAATTCCTTGGTAAGGATTTTGAAGATGGGCCACACATCTGGGATGAAGAATGAGCATAAGATATTATTGATGGAGAAAAACCACAATCTAATGTTGTTCAAGTAGAAATTAGTAAGTAAATTCATGATCAGTGTGGTTGTTTTTCTTGCAATCATTAACTTACTCTGTAATTTATTTGTTTTTCTTGCAATCATTAACTTAATCTGTAATTTATTTGTAAAATTAACAACATGACATTTGGAGTTTGAAATAAACATGTTGACATGTAATAGGTGTAGACGAAAGTGCTATACTTGACAAGTTCATTATGTACCACATGGACTTTATGAACAAATGAATTGATATGTATGATAAAAAGAGAGAAATGTTAGAAGCAAGGAGACAGTTTAGGAGATCGAACCCAAGGAATACTCCACTTCCCATTGATCTTCTTGGGGAATGGGGCAAAGATTGTACACTAGAATGGGTTACTGAACAAATTCAAAATCAAATAGAAGATGCAGGTATAGATTCAAACATAACGGAAGATGAAATCAACATGTCTAGAGGATGTGAAAGAAAGGTAGAGTTGGAATTTACAAAATGTCGTTTCCTTATAGTTTTGACACTATTAACTATTTTAATATTTGTCATTATATTTTTTTTCACTGAAATAAATGGTCTTTCATAGATGAGGAAATATCTAGCAATGTGGGCATATGGTTGACATTATCATGTAGAAAGTGTAGATGTAAAGAGACAATCCTTCGATTGTGGCATCATGGTTGACTTCAAGCAATCCAGTCGATCAAGCTCAATAGATAAGAATATAATTGAAGGGAATCTACAATATATTGGGAAAATACAAGAAATTATTGAGTTGGATTACTGCTCTTTTAAATGTTGTATTTTTAAGTGTAGATGATATGAAGCATTTGAGAGGACACAAAGACATGATACCCATAGTGGATTGTTTTCTATGGATTCCTCATGCTTCCTACTGGAGGATAAGGAGCCTTATGTTCTACCAATTCATTGTGAGCAGGTATTTCTTTAAATTAAACAAGAAGCGGTAGTGATCATTAATCTATTAATTCATAGTTTATTGCGAATATATACATGTGTTTATTAATCAATAAAACTGTTATAACATACGTCTAATATATGTATGTCATTCATGTGCAGGTATTTTTCTATGAAGATATTTTGGACCCAAAATGATGTTTGTCATACATTATGATGCAAGATTAAGGCATGTATTTGGTGAAACATTAGTGGATACTGAGCAAAACAATGATGGCGAACAAAATAAGAGAGAGGGATTAGAGAACATCAAAGAAATTGACATCCATGATGATGTTGAAGATGGTTATGTTCAGGCACAAGAAGACAACAATCCATAGTTAGATGATGTTATGGAAGACAACAATATGGATGGTATAGAAAATGATGACCCAAATACATCTGGGAACAATATAGATGGTCTACAGTCAAATTTCAATGATGATGAAGATGATGCGGGTCAAGATGAGGATGATGATAATATGAAATAATTGAAAGAACATATGAACATTAACAATGATACACTGGATGACATTGTAGCAGACAATAATGTTAATGACCAAGACTTCTAAATTTTCAGAATTATTTGCAATCCATGTTTTAAAAAGGATGATTCTTATGGCCTAAATTTTGAAATGCTTCAGTAATATTAATTCAAGTGTTAAACTATAGAACCTCCACTCTCCATTTTGATGGTATATAACTTTTTTATTAGAAATATTTTATTAAATATAGATTTAGCTTGATATGTATCTCCCAATTTCTTTAAAATAAGTGCTATAATGGTCTCTTCATGTGCATTCAACAATATTGAATTAGCCAAATAGAGTCTAATGAGACTCTTATCTTTTTTTTCCATTTTTCTCCTTATTATGACATTCAAATAGGTTTTCATCTAGCTACTATAAAATTAAATCTCAAGCATCGTATAAATATAAGTAGTGATTACAAAACCATGATTTAAAACCACCAAAAAAAGTGGCACCCAAAAACCTGGTTAGAAAATAAACACCCAAATCCCAAGATGAGCTCATTGGATAAAAATGGCATATTAATTCCACATGTCATAATTGCATCATAAAATAATCATCGAATTAGGAATTCCATTATGGATTCATGACACATTCACCATTCTTGTGGGTCTATATGTGATAATGGGTCTAGTAATTTTATGATGAAGTATGTAGAAAAAAATATGCATGGTCATAAAATAACCTCTTTAAAAGGATTTTAACCCTAGGCAAGGACCAATTAAAGTAAACTATTTGAAAGGATTTTTAATTCACATCAACCAGAAACCAATCAAAGCATCCAAATAGTACTAGCAAATGTGTTCTGATAAATCTTGAAGACTTAAATAACTTGAAAAGACCACTTTGGAGACAACAAAGTAGTAGATAAGCAATGAAAATTGACATAGTAATTGAGCACTCAAAATGGATTACGAATTATAAGTAGTCTGCTCCGTTGTATTACTTGAAAATATAAGCATTTGTAACAAAAGTCTTTTAATATGACATGGATGGGCGGATTATGCAACCTATCTTCTTACTAATGCCTAATCTAATGGAATATGATATGATGATGATGATTTCAAAATTAGGCCCTAGTTTCCCTATTTGTATGGGAAGCAACAAGCTTCAAGCTTGTTTACAAAAAGTCACATCGCTTCATAACCAAAACATAATTAGCATAAACATAAAAATATTGAGAGTTTGTTGGTGGATGCACTATAGTCCGTTTATCTCCAACAAGCGCATGTGATCACCTAAGACCTATTGAAGGCTCATGCACCATGATCATGTATCAAAATCATCAAACCCCAATCCATGTTACTCCTCTCTTACTTGGCATGTGCAATGAACAAGTTAATCTTTAAATCAGAGCTAAAATCAAAGCATACATCAAAGTACAATAACAATGACGATTAATGAAATGATCTTTGATCAAGCTTTTCATTAATAATTCAGGTACATAGCAAAATTGGAGAGACTACAGACTTTGAAAACTTGCATTATCATTTAGATATGCTCAAGAACCATACATTTGACAAAATTTACTAACTAGAATCAAAGCATAAGATAAGGACTTCTAACATATTCGCTCTATGTTTTTCAATTGCACCATTCAATTCCAGAATTCAACAAGAGACCTACACTAATGGCATTGAATTCAATTTTATGGAAACAAGGTAGCAAAACAAGCTTTGGGCCAAGAGTACACATGTCACATCCCAATTGGACCGCTACAAGACACATTCTCATTGTAGTTATATTTACATTTTCCATTGGAGGGAATACATATGAGACAAAGATTGTTAGCCTTTGCAGTGAGAAGAAACCTACCCTTCAAAAGGAACATGTTAGAAAGAATAATCTTCAAGTTGTTGTCACTCATTTGTTACATCAGGGAAAATGACAAAATGACAAGGCCAAAAAGTGAGTCACCATCCCCATCAGCACTCATATCATCAGTAATTAACATTTATATGTAATACTTGCTATCAAGAAACATATATTTGTTACACATTATTCTTTCAAAGGCTAGACCTGTGTTATACTTGACCAATCATATATGTTTCCCTTTCTGTACTTATAGACCCAATCAATCAATAAATATTCTCTTCCATTGTTCATATTCAACATCAAATGGCCAATTGAAATCAATGATTTCATCCATCTTTTTCCTGTATGGAGAATATTTTGTCATTACTGAATTGGATTCCTTATCAAAATCCTCCAAAAAGTTGATGATAAAAGACAATTTCTCTAAAGTGTTATTAAGAATATTAATATCAATTTTTTCACAAGTAAGCTTTGCTTGAGAGGCAATGGTGTTGTCCATCTGGTTCTTCCACATCTGTAGGGGTTTCACTTCATCATAAGTTTGTCGAATGCCTAGTGACAATGACAAATTTTCCTAGTCATAATCAATTTTCAGTTCCCTTATTTTCTATTCCAATGGAGCAATATACCCTTGAAACCCTTGTTCATTAATTTCAATAACAAATCTATAAGTTGGGATAACCTTTGGGTATCTATCTTCCTATTGATTGGCCCCAACTGCTATGAGCTTCAATTTCTCAGCTCTAGGAATCCATTTATCAAGGAGTGGGGTGGCCAACTCCTTATCCCTCTGAGATAACCTTATTGCTCTCAGCATCAATGAGTAATTGGGATGAACGCTATTCAATTTACTTTGAATCTTTCTATTCATGTGTTTCAAGACAGTATGAACAATCCTTGAATTGTTCTCATACATTGTGTCTTGTGTCTACTCAAGTAATTTCTTATACACTTGAATTTGTGTGAGTTGTGCCCTTGTAGGATCATCTGATGGGATGTTACCCGATGTGCTTGGCCTCTCAATTGTGAGTAGCTCCTGCCCCAAATTATATGGCACTATTTCCAAAAATTGATCCAGTGAGGGGGATTGAGAATGTGCAGCTGGAGAAGTTGGTGATGCATGACTTGAACTAGTTTGACCTTGCTTTCTTAATACTTCTACATGTTGCTTATACAATGCTAGCTCAGTTTCTAACATGGCCACCTTTTGCTGACTCTTATCATATTCACCTATAAGACTAGAATATATTTGTTCCTATACTCATCTATTTCAAGAGTGAGGTCTTCCATTGTTGCCTTAGTAAACTTCACAACATTCACATCCATATCAGTTGCCTCTAAAGCTGGGGTGTCAGTGACTCTCTTTATCAACAATTATCCACTAAAATCTGATGGTTCAGCCACTACCAGCTTCCTGGATCCCAGAGATAATGACCAGATTGCTAATGCATCCCATTCTTCACTAAATGTTGATCCTCGAAGTGTCATCTTTGTTTCTTCTTCAGTTTGTAGCAAGGGTCTTTCAAACCTCCTTATAGTA
Organism: Sequoia sempervirens; assembly: GCA_007258455.2. Classification (NCBI taxonomy): domain Eukaryota; kingdom Viridiplantae; phylum Streptophyta; class Pinopsida; order Cupressales; family Cupressaceae; genus Sequoia; species Sequoia sempervirens. The sequence goes on along the minus strand of VDFB02000015.1, from coordinate 383,151,146 downwards.
TCAAGCACTATAGCATCAACAATTTCCCATTCAAGTAACAACAATATACCACTATTCTTCACAAGCTCTCTACCCTCTTTAACAATCATATTTTGGAATTCAACCCTCATAGACTTCCTTACATTTTCTTGAATGATAGCTTTAGGGAGTTCCAGATGTAAGCTCCTCTTAGTAGCAACCTTCTCTGCATATTGTGGAGCTTTAGCTCTCCATACAAAATCTTTGAATGCACTTGTTTCAACAAAGTAGTCATTTTCCATAAATGCTTTGCAGGCCTCAATCCTCAAATCATCTACAATATTTAGACCTCTAAGGTCAGCCTTTCCCAGTCTAAGGCTATCCTCCCTTGAGCTTGAAGCAACTTCCCTTATGGGAGAGGGCATTCCCTATTGTATCTCCTCAGAAGTGACAAAGATATCATCATCCTTTGTATCTAAATAATCCACTACTCCTCTTACCTCAGTCTTTTTCCTTTTAAGGGGTGGCTGCTCCAATGGAGCATGATTTCCTAGAGGTGAGTCAACATCAATCACAACACTATAGGAACCCATTTTGGAGGTGATGGCACTGATCTCTTAGGAGAAGTTGCCCTCATTTCCCCAGAAGTGGCAGGGGATGGCAATGTTTTCTCCTTGTCTGTTGTCTTCTTCTTCCTAGAGTAAATTCTTATTTGCTTGGGTGGATGATAAGTAGGCCTCTCTTCCAGTACCATAGTAGTGTCTTCTTTAGTTTTCACTACTTCCCCTTTATCTGTGACCACTTGTTTTCTTCTCATTATACCAACTATATCCTCAAAATTATTCAAAACATGCATAATCCTATGGAATGTACTCTTTATATTGGGCATAGGGTCATACATAGGATCTCTCCTTTGAGCCCTCTCCATCATCTTATTGAAAGAAAGATATTTAGACTTCCTTTCATCTTGCTTTGGGAAGTCAAAAATGTTCCTGATTACATCCTCAAGGTAGTAGAAATTATGCACAAAAGTACCAAGCCTTTTCTCCATATTCAATGCATTAATGAAACCTTCTGGATCATGATTCCTTGGGTGCATACAATCCAATTTGTATGGTGCTAGCAGATGTAACAATTCTTTCCACTCTCCCTTTACTATAACAAAGTCAACAAACACAATCCATTATGGGAAAAATGAGCCCTTCTTTGTTGTATCAACCAGGTGTGCTGCTTGGGAGGCTCCCAATTGCCTTATGACTTCAAGAAACCCAATCCTCAATGGCACATCTCTTGGTAAGACAAATGGGTATATGTTAGTGCCATAAACTCTAAAGATTGTGGAATCTAGGTATAAGATTAAATCTCCCCAATTATGACCCAAATTCAAATCAGTTCTCTTCTCCATAGGCCTCAAGAACTCATGTATTTCCTTGGGAATATTTGGTGGGTCATAAACTAGATATCTTCTCAATTTTGATGCGAAAGAATTTTGGAACACCACATAGTTATATTTGTGGTTATCCTTATCAAGAATCTGAGTCCAACATTGGACAGTAAAATCAATACCATCCTCCTTCTTTCTCAATGTCATATCCCTCTCAAAATTCTTTTCCCCTTTAAATAAAAACATATGCATTAACAAGGAATACCACCAAAATTTCACCCAATTCTTTCCTCCTTTCAACTCAACCAGGCCTTTATGGATATTCTCTGCTAAATATGTGGTGTAGTCATAGGCAATGTTGAAGGCTGGATGTTGTATATGTGTTTCCAAGTAACTATATTCCCTTCGCAATGTGTCAGACGGAGAGAAACCACTAATTTGGCAGAAGGAATATACAGTCTTCTTGAAGTAACTTGTAAAATACCTCATTGGGAAAGGTTCTAACTCATCTTTACCAATCCTTATTTGTTTTCTATTTTTCCCAGTGCCTGTGCTAGTAGTATGTGTAGGTAACATTCTCGTCCTAATCAACACTTTGGTGTTCTCATACTCCTTTCTAATGACATCTATATCAAGAGGCACCATATCAGTGTTCCGTTTCTACAACTGGAAAACTCTTGCAATTTCTTCTTTGGTTATCCTCACCATATTCTTTCCATCAAATGTTTTGATTACCCTTGAAACCGGGTCATACCTTGAAGCAATGTCCTTCAACAAATCAACATTCATATACACATTGGGGACAACTAGTTTTCCCATGTCTAGTCTCCAAGGGTTGCAAAGAGGAATCCCAAGATTTCTATTCCCAAACCAATGGTGAAATAACTGTCATCCACTATAAAGGTACTTCGGTATCTTTGATAAAACATTGTCTATCAAGTACCCCATCCCTAACTGTTGGGCCATGAAACAATATTCTGCCCTCGACCTTTTTATTTGTGGAGGGTTTTAGTAAATCTATTACATCCTCGGATAGTATTTTGGATTGAGTTGCAGAGGTGGCGGTTTGTGCTTTGGGTGCCATTGGCAGCGGGGCAAACTTAGGCCAAGTTAGGTTTTTCAACACAAAAGGTTTCAATAACTGGATTCATAATTCAAACCTAGGGATTGACTCAAACACAAATTCTAAAAGGTCCCACAAAATTACAAAGCATGGAAGCTCATTTGAAAAGAAATGCAGTGAGAACCAACTCCAGTACAGAGAATTTGAATAAAGCATAAAAACTGCATTTACTTTACTTATGACTTTTACCTGCGAGAAACCCCAATGCCAACTATGCCAAACTTTGAAAATAGCCTCTCTCAATTTCTTGTACACTCCAGATGTGTTTGCAACTCTTAATTATGCGAGACCCGATCATCTACATCCAGTTTGGGAAAAATTGAAGTAGTTTTAGAAGTCACTTCTGCCATTACTGCTCGCTCAAGTGAAGCAAGAATGGCTACAACAGTCAAAATTCTTAGTTTTAAATATTCGTTGTTGATCTCTCATCGAGATGTCCTTTTGGATGACTTAGATTGATTCAATTAAGTTTGAATTCCAATTGTTGTCACACGTCGTTCCACTAGCCAATGAAACCTTGCCAATTGGGTACTCAATTGTCTATCTGTGGGCTCCACCTTTCCTCATTTGCCTATGACCGAAGAAAACACGTGGTAGCTTCTTGCAGACCTCACAAATTTTAACTAGCCCACAACTTAATCCTACAAGATGGTGGGGAAAGGCAACGATTGACCCTACTGTCACATCATAACTGTTGATTATGATGTCAAATAGATGAAGTGGAGACTGGGCCACACTCACGGTTGTACACACGTCAACATCTCACATACCACACGACTTTTAATGAGACGCCCTTTGAAACTTGTGAGCTAGCGGGGAATGACCCAGATCAATTCCTGTGATTGGAGGATCTCCCAACCTGCACACACGATAAAATTAGTCCAAACGGAGCCATGACTAGGTCAATGACAATTTGACCCTTAGGAAGATGACTTAAAAGTAATTCAATTAAAAAATGTTATGGCCCAACTATAGGGAGCATTTAAACGATTAACCATACATGATGACCGACTAACTTAGGACTCCAGGCCGGTACAAAGAATGATTTTAATGGTTCAACTCATGACTTAAATGACCGATAACCAAATGCAGTAGGTCAACATGAAATTATAAGGATGGAGGTTTAAGGTTGATTACTATGAAGCAAGGGTTTTTGAACTAAAACCTTAAACCCTACTCATGGACGCAGAAGGCAGAAAACCTCAAGAGGCAAAATTTTGCTAGGATTTTTTCAAAATTTCAGTAACACTACCAGATGAGACATGTTAGATTTTCCCCTTGACATGTCCAAATATCTTAAACATATCGTTCTTTAGGCTGGAAAGAAGAAATTTGAATACTTCTCTTAGATATTTGGGAGTCTCATCTACATTTCACAACATCCCTTTATGTTCACGTCGAAGAGACAATGGTGAGACTCTTTGATATAGCATTGTCTTGGCGATATGCCATGTGCTGCTATGGGAACACTTCAGACAGGGAATTCGCTTTACTGTTATGACCAAGGGCCTTATTTGGTGGTTTATATTAGTGTCAACCATTATGAAATGGAGATGGGACATATGGTGAGTGTGGGAAGATTGGTGAAAACATAAGTATGCAAAATAACCAAGGTGGATTTTTGGCTTATGGACAACATTCAGTTGTGAATTTAAGCAAACACTATAGTTGTTGCGAACATAAAGAGTATTTTTCATGAAGTTGAAGCAATTGATACTTTATCTCATCCAAGTGGTTGTTTATTTTCACCTATTCTTTGGGCACCTCCTGCAATTGAGAGCACAACACAACAATTTGGAATATAACATGCCTTGAGCTTATGGTTGCTAGTTGTGTGAGGTGTATCTGGCTATTTGATATGTAATTCTTCTTTTGGAAACCTTCGTGTTGCCTTATTCTTATTGTACTCTTTTTGCACTATTTCAATACAAAAAAAGGTGGAATTTTTGGCTCCAACAGGACCTTTAATATTATGAAACATTAGTAGTACTTACTTAGTTATCAAATTTTATTAAAGGATAAGTTTTATTAATTTTAATCATTATGTATGTAAATAATGTTATGAATATTTTGGTCAAATAATGTTGTTCCTATTGTTTAGTTTAACTCGAATTACTGGGCACTTGAGATGTTTGCTCCTTGTGCAAACGTGCAAGTATGTTTATCATAGTGTTATTTAATAATCCTAGTGATATCTCCTCAAGCTATTGTGAAAGTATGAAATGATTTTTAATTCTTGAGTTAATGGAAGCCAATCAAAACAAATTTTATAAAAGGATTTTAGCCCTGGGTAGAGACCAATTAAAGTAAACTATCATAAAGGATTTTAATTCACATCAACTTAGAAACCAATCAACTCTTTCACACAGTAACATCAAATGTGCTCTGCTAAATCAGATAGATTTAAATAACTTGAACAGACCGCTTTGGAGACAACAAAGTAATAAATAAGCATTAAAATCAACACAATAATTGGACACTGAAAATGAATTACGATTTATGAATAGTTGGCTCCATTATATTACTTCAAAATATAAGCATTATAATAGAAGTATTTGAAATATGGTATGGATGGGCGAATTATGCAATCTATTTTCTTACTAATGCCTACCCTAATGGAATGGAATGTGATGATAATGATATGATATCTCAAAATCAAGCCTTGGTTTCCCTATTTGTATGGGGATCAAGAAGCTTCAGGCTTGTTACAAAAAGTCACATTGTTTCATAACTAAAACATAAATACAATAAACATAAAAATATTAAGAGTTTGCTAGTGGATGCACTGTAGTCCGTTAATCTCCAACAAGAGCCCATGGTCATCTAAGACCTGTTCAAGGCTCGTGCACCATGATTGTGTATCCAAAACTATCAAACTCTATCCCTTGTCACTCCTCTCTTACTTGGCCCATGAAATGAACAAGTTGACCTTTGACAAATGCTCCACGTACCCACTTTTGGCATGAGTGTTTGTATTATATATGATTTATTTTATAGCATACTCTAATTTGAAGATTCTCCCAAGTTGCTAGTGCATCCTCTTAAGCACTTCCTCTTCATCATTAATCACATCAAGAATAGGTAGTAGATAGTTGGTAATTTCGTCCTTCCATGTATCTTGATCTTTCAATTTCGTTTCTTCAAAGAAATTGGGTAAGGCCATACTCATTGGCTGACTGAAATCACTCAACTCCTATGCCAGGGTATTGTGGAAGTTCCTATGAGCTTTCATGAGTTCCTGGTATTCTTGTAGCATAGCAGAGTTATCTTCTTTCTTTGCAATGATCTGAGACTCTACCTCCATCCTATCACTCAATCTGGTGTTTTCCAGTAATGTTGCATATGTTTTATCATGAATTTTCTAAACTTATTCAACATTTTTGTACATGTCTTGGAATCTCATGCAGATTATTTCTGATGCCATCTCAAAGGTAGTGGTTTTGATTTTTCCCTTTAAATCTTCCTATTCCTTTTGCACTTTCTCATGCCTTCTTTTCCAATATGTTGTTTCTGACATTGCCTCAAGCACTTTCCTTTCATGTTCAACCAATGGAGAATAGAGCCCTGAAGAAGAAGAAGGTAGTTTATTCCTGTAGCTGATCAACTCTTGTTTCAACCTTTCATATTCTTCTATCAACCCCTGGTTATCCCTTACTAGTTTTTGAATTTGAGCCTTTGTGAATTTTTACACATTCACATTCAAATCGGTAGTTTCCATGGGATTTGTTTCTCCTACTCTCTGCACCAAAATATGTCCAAAAATTTAACATGATCAACTAGGGAAGGCTTTTTCCCTGGAGGATATAGTTCCCATATCTACAAGGTAGTATTGTCAAGATTAAATCCTAATCCATTGTCACTAGCTTCATTTGTTAAGTGCAAGGTTTTATTTTTTATTTTCAGAAAACTATCAAATACAATGGCCGAGCTGATATCCCATCCTGGAAGGAGCACAACCCCAACCTCTTTCAATAATTCCCTTCCTCTCTCAGCATTCATATGTTTCATTTCTCTATCAATTTCTTGTTGAAGTTATTTTAAAGCATATGCTTCCTTCTCAGGGTCAATGTCCTTCAAACTCTCCCTTACCACCTTTCCTTTATATTCATATATGAAAGCTTTAAATTCAGGAGTCTAGAAAAAGGCATCATCTGCAATGAACTCTTGACTAGCTCGATGCCTCACATCATCAGATAGCTCATCAGAAGCTTCAAATTTTACTACACTCCTTTCCAATGGCATTTCATATGAAGGAATGACAGGAGTATTGATCTGTGTGACTTCATCCTCCTCTTCAACATCATCTTCTACCACGATTGGTGTATTAACTGAAAAGCTTACCTCTGGAGTAGGCTGAGGTGACAAATGGTCTAATGGTGCTACATTTTTTGCTTGCCTTGAAGAGCCAACATTTCTTCTTCTCTCAAATGCCACCAGAGGTACACCCTTTATTATCTATTCTTCATGCAAAAGCAACTATTCAACTCTCTCCATGGGGTCTTGTATTTCATAAAAATCTTCTACATAAGATAGGTTAGTTTTCAATCTCCAGGCCTTGTCCATAACAATCCTATTGTATGTATTTTCTCTCATGATTGCTTGACTATCCTCACAATTCCTGACAACATCATCAACATCAAACTTATGCTCATATCCTTTTAGTTTATGAGAAATTTTGGCATCACTTATAAGGTGCTTAGGGTCAAAATTCTTCCTCTTATTTCCAACTGACAAGCCATAATAATTTAACTTGCTTCCAACCAAGTCATCCCCGATTCAACAATAATGGTGAAATCACCAAAGCACAAAGTAGAAGGCATGAATGTCTACCTTCCAAAGTTTTTCAAATGCATAAAGTTCGAATAAGACAATTGTCTTACAATATCAAGATAAGCAACTTTATCTGACACAGTCGTAGGCAGCAAATATGGTTCTACCTCAAATCCATACACCCTAATGATAGTACAATATGAAAAAGTGTACCAATCTCCCCAATTTTGGTTTATCTTTCCATCATGGCCTTTCTCCTTTGGTCAGAGAAACCTCTGTACTTTGGGGGATAGATTATAATCACATTTATGACCAAGCAATTTATACAAGGGTTTGACAAAATGCTCCTCAAAGTACAAGTAGTGGGATCTCCCACATCTACTATCCCAAACTGATGTCCACATTTTCACTGGTCTTGAATTACCATCTCTATCCAGATCTTTTACTCTTAATTCTTCTCCCTAGATTCCCATCACCTGGCCCTCGTACAGTATCATATGCATAAGAAGTGAATAGTGCTTGAAATTGATAGCTTTATTGTTATTCTTAATAGCATTAAGAGCACTATTAATGGCCTCTAATAGATACTATGCATAATCATAGGGCTTGGCATCTTGACTATGAATGTTCGTGACCAGAACCATGGGAGCTATACTCATGTTGGCAGGGGCCTCAATTCCCAACACTTGGTCAGCTGAATAGTATGTGTACTGATAATACTCTTCAAACAATTCTACAGAAAAATAGGGGCTTTTCATTGCTAGCAAACCTCATAGGTTGATTTCTTGGACCCTTGGGTTTGTGCAGAGGCAACTTCCACCTCTTGTAACTCATATCCATAGAGTGATACTACTCCTACAAGTCTCTCAGCCACAATTTCCTTTCCAAAAAAGTGTCCAATTAGAAAACCATGCAAATATAATCCCTCCTTATGATCATAAACTGTGACCCATCATGCAAATGAATTACCCTTGTTTTGGGATTATAATTCTTTGTCAGTGCTCTAATTAACTCTATGTTCACAAAAACATTTGTCATTACTAGCTTCCCTAAATTCAAATTCCATGGGTTCAAGACTAAGCTATATTTGTATTTCTTCCTATAATGATATATGAACAAATCGCAGCCTCTATGTGGAGTCCATACATCTCCCAAATTCTTATGCTTGTCTACTAGGGTCTCACATGATGGGTTTAACTGAGCAATTCTTCGTGCTTTAGGCCCAAACCCAGGACACTGATCTATAAGTCTTGACTGAGAGGTCTAGTTTCAATTTTTTACCTTTTTGCTCTTGTCTTTTCTATGGTTTTATCCATTCTAACTCTAATACTGCTATACTTCAAGCTATATTCAAATTTTACATTCAACTGAGCCAAGGTGTACTTGAGTGAATGCCAAAATTTCTGAGCTGCTTGCTTTCCTCCAACTTCATCCTCTAGATGCTTAGCCACAGTGTGCAATGAATTTTTGTTCCTTAGAGGGTGCTTTTATTGAATTTTAGCATGCTTAAACCAGCTCTAGTTCATAAATGCCACTCGTGCCACCTTCCTATAAAACTTGTGTATTAATGGCAATTGTCTCTTTGATGACTTAATCCATCAAATCAATTTGGTGACAATTATTTCATATTTTGTTGATAAGACTCTGATCGCAACATTTGTATCTCTTTTCGATATCCTTGGCCATCTTTTGAGAAATTTCTAAGAGAAATTTAGGCTTCTCTCATCGATATCGCAATGTCTCTTCGATATTTACTTCTTAGTTTGCTCCTTGATGATTTTCTTTTTTGTCGATGAGACTGGTGGATTTCTCTTACCCACAAGCTTATGTCTCCTCGACATGTCTTTATTTCTTTCCTTAGCAGTAATAGTTGTTGATGATGTCTATGTGACTTTGTTATGTCGAGGAGACCCGAGGTCACCTCTCTCTGATGTCCCTTAGTCTCATCGATATTTTGTGCCAAAATGTCGGGGAGACTTTTGATAATTTCTTCTCGATATCTTTGTGTCTCCCTAACATATCATTTTTAGGATGTCGATGAGACCTCATCGAATGTCTGTTCGATATTTCTATGTCTTGCCCAAGTAAACTCTTAAACCCTTAAACCCAAGTAAACACTCTACCCTAATCCCTCAACACTCAACCCTTGATCCCTCAACTTAGCTTAAACCCTCAAGTACCCTCTACCCTCTACCCTCAACCGTCAAGTACCCTTAAACCCTAATCCCTCAACCCCTATACCCTCTACCCTATACATTAGATGTTCAACCCTAATCCTTGAACCCCATACCTTCAACCCTCTACCCTCAACCTTAAACCCTCAACCCTTACACCCTCTACCAGTTCTACCCTCTACCCTATACATTAAATCATCCTCAACCCTCAATTATCAACCCTCAACCCTTAATACCTCAACCCTTAATCCATCCCTCCCTCTCTACCCTAATCCCTCAACCCTATACCCTCAACCCAATACCCTAAACCCTAAACCGTTAAACCCTCTACGTCCCTCTACCCTCAATGTCCCAATACCCTCTACCCTTGTTGACCCTAGTAATCCCTCAACCCTTAAACCCTTAAACCCAAGTAAAATCTCCACCCTAATCCCTTAACCCTCAACCCTTAATCCCTGAACCCAAGTTAAACCCTCAAGTACCCTCAAGTACCCTCTACCCTCTACCATCAACCCTCAAGTACCTTCAACCCCTATACCATCTACCCTATACATTGGACCCTCAACCCTAATCCTTGAACCATATATCCTCAACCCTCTATCCTCAACCTTAAACCCTCAACCCTTAAACCCTAAACCCTTACACCCTCTACTAGCTCTACCCTCTACCTTATAAATTAAACCGCCCTCAACCCTCAATTTTCAACCCTCAACCCTTAATCCATCCCTCCCTCTCTACCCTAATCCCTCAACCCTATACCCTCAACCCTAATCCCTCAACCCTATACCCTCAACCCAATACCCTAAACCCTAAACCATTAAACCATCTATGTACCTCTACCCTCAATGTTCTAATACCCTCTATCCTAGTCAACCCTTAAACTCTTAAACCCAAGTAAACTCTCTACCCTAATCCCTCAACCCAGCTTAAACCCTCAAGTACCCTTAAACCCTAATCCATCAGCCCTTATACCCTCTACCCTATACATTGGACCCTCAACCCCAATCCTTGAACTGTATACCCTCAACCTTAAACCTTCAACCCTCAACCCTCAACCCTTAAACCCTAAACCCTTACACCCTCTACCAGCTCTACCCTCTACCCTATACATTCAACTGCCCTCAACCCTCAATTCTCAACCCTCAACCCTTAATACCTCAACCCTTATTAATCCATCCCTCCCCCTCTACCCTAATCCATCAACCCTATACCCTCAACCCAATACCCTAAATCGTTAAACCTTCTACTTCCTTCTACCCTCAACATCCCAATACCCTTTCCCCTAGTTGACCCTAGTAATCCATCAACCCTAATCCTTCAACCTTTAAACCCTTAAACCCAAGTAAACTCTCTACCCTAATCCCTCAACCCTCAACCCTCAACCCTTAATCCCTCAACCCAGCTTAAACCCTCAAGTACCCTCTACCCTCAACCCTAAAGTACCCTTAAACCTAAATCCCTCAACCCCTATACCCTCTACCCTATACATTGGACCCTCAACCATAATCCTTGAACCATATACCCTCAACCCTCTACCCTCTACCCGTAAACCCTAAACCCTTACACCCTCTACCAGCTCTACCCTCTACCCTATACATTCAACTACCCTCAACCCTCAACCCTCAATACTTCAACCCTTATTAATCCATCCCTCCCTTTCTACCCTACTCCCTCAACCCTAATCCTTCAACCCTATACCCTCAACACAATACCCTAAACCCTAAACTGTTAAACCCTCTACGTCCCTCTACCCTCAACATCCCAATACCCTCTACCCTAGTTGACCCTAGTAATCCCTCAACCCTAATCCCTTAACCCTTAAACCCTTAAACCCAAGTAAACTCTCTACCCTAATCCATGAACCCTCAACCCTTAATCCCTCAACCCAGCTTAAACCCTCAAGTACCCTTTAACCTCTACCCTCAACCCTCAAGTACCCTTAAACCCTAATCCCTCAACCCCTATAACCTCTACCCTATACATTGGATCCTCAACCCTAATCCTTGAACCATATACCCTCTACCCTCGACCTTAAACCCTCAACCCTCAACCCTTAAACCCTAAACCCTTACACCCTCTACCCTCTATTGTCTACCTTATACATTAAACCACCCTTAACCCTCAATTCTCAACCCTCAACCCTTAATCCCTCAACCCTCAATGCTTAATTTGCACAAAGTATTGCCGTAAAGGAAAAATTTGCTTTGTTTATGATTATTTGGAGGAATAAATGGGTATATACAAAGGGAATGTTGGTGACAGTATGGATCTTGTCACACAAATTGTTGCATTTCATGTTAAATACAATGAAAAATCAAAGGTAGTAGATCTTTTGATGCAAGCGAAATGTAGGCAAGCAATTGAAGGCTAGTGAATATTGGGGAAGGATTTTTTGTTCTAACACCCTTAATTCATGCTAGATCAGAACAATTAGGCACTAAATTAGGTGCAAAAATAGGTGCTAAAATAGGCTCTAAAGCAGGTGCTAAAATAGGTGTTACATCAGGTGCTAATATGGGCGCTAACATAGACGCTAATCTGGTTGCTAATTTAGGTGCTAATCTAGGCATTACCATAGGCATCATTTTCAGTGCTAATATTGGCGTTAATCTATGCATTTATTGTGATCAGGTGAAAATCCTTGTTCCTAAACGTGCAACAACAATAAGAATGCAAGAAACAACGAAGAACACCTAACACCTCAAGATTGGGCAAAACGTTGAACTTGAACAAAGAAGATGGAATGAAACAATTATACCTTGTCAAGTTGTTCCTTGGTTGGCCCTTCGATCTTCAATTTTGTGTATGCTCCTTGGATGGAAAATGAGATTAAAGATGCAAGATGGTTGAAAGTGGATGAGTAGTGGATTCAAGTGCTATGATGAAGGCAAAATGTGCAAGTTGGATAAGTATGGCTTCAAATAACTGTTACCCATTTTTCACCTATGGGATCAATCAGGCAGGGTAACCCATGCTTTCAGGGGTTCTCAAAGACCAAGTGGAGGAACACTTGCATCAGGATCATTTTTTCTAACCTGTTTGCTTCTTGTGTAGATGCAGGGGAAAAAATTAAGTTTTAACTCGACACGTGGATTAAATGTGGCTCCCACAAGGGTTGAGCCCAACGTGCAGATGTTCATTTTTATTGGGGGGTCCTCCCTTTTGTTTTTTCCTTGCTTTCCCCCTTTCCCTTATGTTCTCCTTACATCCTTTTCTTTTTGTTCTGTTAGAGGTGAGGTCGGGACCGAATCTGAACTTGGAACTTTTTCAACAAGTTCCAGTTCCTGATTTGGTTCCAGTTCCGGTTCTGCCGTTCTTGTTCGTTGTCTTCCCTTTTTTCTCTTTTCTGTGGTCAGGGGTGTTTCCTCCCCTCCTTTTTTCTTCTTTTTTCCGTCCCCTTTTCCATTGTCCTTGTATATCATCAAAGGCAGGTTCAGGTTGGAATCCGAACTTGCAACTTGATGAAAGTTTTAGTTTTGGGTTTGTTTCCGCCCTCGCCCCCACTCTGTTTTACCCGGGATCAATTTTAGTTTGATCCCGCCTTGCTTTCTTTTGCTCTGTGCGTTTTCTATCTTTCTGAGGGGGGCCAAGCCCGAGTCGGAATCTAAACTTGGAACTTTTCCAAAGTCTCGGTTCCTGTTTCCGTTCCGGTTCCAACCCCGGTTCGGCTTGTTCTTTTTCGCTTTCTCTCTGGCCTATGATTGAGGGATGTCTCCTCCCACTTGGTTCCCCCTTATGTTTTTTCCTTTTTCCTTTCTTCCTTGTATGTTGCTGGGGGCGGGATTAGAATGGAATCCGAACTTGAAACTTGATGAAAGTTTCATGTCTAGATTTAGTTATGATTCTGGTTCTGCTCACTCTTTGTTTTTCCCTGTTCCAATCCCAGTTTCGCTGGCTTTTTTCCTTTTTTCCTTGTATTTTGTCGGGGGATGCTTTTTCCCGTTTGTCTTTCCCCTTCTCATCCTTTCCTTCGTCTTCTTTTGAGTTTTTTCGAGGGCGGGACCAAGTCGGAATCCGAACCTGAAACTTGAAGAAAGTTTCAGGGACGGATTTGTTCCCGATCCCAGTTCCACTGGGATTCACCTTTTTGCTTCCGCCCCCTTTCTTACCCCGGTCCCAGTTCTGATGTAATCTTGGCCCCGCCCCCGCCAGTTTTGAAAAGTCTCAACGAAAAAGGAGTGCCTTTGCCAAGAAATGAAGACCTCACTGTGAGGTCTCGCCAACACATGGGGGTCTCACCGAAAGAATTCTTTGAGCCCAGAATGGTGGTTTGTGTTTGCCAGAGGTCTCGCTGATGTGAAGGATCACACCGACATGGTTGACATCACCATAACGTCTGGCCGTCGGGGTAATGTCTTGCCGATAGCAGAGTGGTCTCGGCGAAATGAAATGAGTTCAAAGTGAGGTCTTGCCGACCCGTCGGGTGTCTTGTCAAATGAATTGACATGTCAGTGTGACTCTAACCGCCCGCTATGACTTCTCCCCAACATCCAAGGTCTTTCCAACATGGAGTAAGCTCGCCGAAGGATATTGCCTTCGCCATAGTGTCTCACCAACCTGATGGGGTCTTGTCGAAATGAAGGGAGCTTGGAGCAAAAGAAAGGAGATCGGTAGGACTCTTGGTGTTCATTGTGACCTCTTGCCGATAGCGATTGTCTCTGCGACCACAATGGATATCGATATAAATCTGGCCGCCTGCTATGAGGTCTTGCTGACCGTTGTATATCTTGTTGAATGTTGATGAAGCGACCTCTGACCGCTTGGGAATCTACGTGGCTCGAGTTTGACCAATCAAAAGAAGCCAGAGACGGACCATGGGTCATTTGACTATTTGACCCCCCTATGAACGTGATCGATAGAGCATAACGACATCGATCTACTCTAAGATTAGAGGTAATCAGAAGTGATGGCGCTGAATCTGGCAGGTAAATCTAATGTTGCTTCTCGAAGGGCTTCGACTTGAAGAAAGATTTGGAGCAAGAAGAGGAGGCCGTGAGTCACGATGACAGCTGGGGCGTCAGCTGGAAAAGGTGGAGTGACATTAATGACCTTGTTGCAGAGCATTCAAAGCGACTCTGACAAAATCTTGAGGGCAGACTCGGAGGCTACGAGTTAATACGGTCGTTGTAAAAATTTGAAGGCCATGCCCAGGGACGAGCTTCCACCAACCTGAGCAAGGGATGTGCATTGAATGATTCATTGACTTCGTTCCAAGGCACTTCTAGGGCCAACGTTTTCGGGGCCGACTCATTTTTGAAAAACCCTAAGGCAGGGGCTGACACTCTTGGTTGTATATATGGCATTTTTTCCCTTTTGTAAAAAAGTTCTTGGTTAAGAGATTGCTGAAAGAGCATTATTCAGCCTTTGTAACTCATTTTCATGAATACTACAGATATGTAACAAAGAGACTCCTTATTTTCTCAATAGAAAGTCATTTCCTTCACAGATTTTCTTTGTTGTTTCAGTATTGCTTGTGAGTTGCATGATAAAATCCTGTGTAATCCTCTATTTTATCAAATTCCTTCAGTACTAGATGCAAAGAATATTATGTCATAGTGTAGGTTTATGTTAGTGATATCTTTCTTTTGTGTTTCTATTTGTGAAAACATTTTTGTTTTCCTTGTATTAAGCATTAGAATAGTCAGAACCTTACATAGACTCGCTTTTATAAACATAAATCTCTGTATTGTGAGATTGTTTAGTTCTATTGGGATTTTCTGTGAGTTTGCTGTAGTATTGTCATATTTTATCTTTGGTGTATCACCTATTAGTGATAGGTTTTAAATTCGATTATATCCTTCTTACTCTTTTCTCTATCATTCTTTAGTTTTTCTCAAGTTATCTTAAGGGGAATCAGCCTGTAATCTGGAGGCTCACTTCATTCCCAGGTCACCCACAACCTCGAAGTGTTCCCATGTGTCAATAGGTTGCTACAGTTGATAGCTTAGCAAGGGTGCAAACTTTATAACAATAACAAAATGGCAAGAGTATCAAATGCATAAGGTCCTTAAATGAGAGAAAAGAGGGGTATTTATAGAGGAATTTGAATTCTCTAGAGAATTCAATGGTCAAGATTGAGCCACCATGGCCAAGATGAAGGGTTATAGTGAGTTGAGGACTCACAAGCCCTCACATCTTGACATGTGGAAGGTGAAGTGGCCAAGAATGTGATGAGGTGTAAGTGAGGTGGAATAAGGACATGCGATGTGGAGGAAGGACAAGTACCTTGACATGTGACTTGATCTGACCTCTCAATGATCACATGGGGAAGAGGAGAATCTTGGGTGAATAAAAGTGAATTTAAAATTCACATGATTGAGGAATCTTGTGGATAAGACAAGGTTCCAAAAAGAAAGGTGGAAAGTACCTTGGATAAAATAAGGTCCTTAAAAAGGTAAGTAATTACCCACATGTGACTTGATGTGACAAGTCAAAGGTTCTAGAACATGCATGGGGAAGAGAAGATTCTTTGGAGGAATAAAAAGTGAATTTAGAATTCACATAAGGAAGAGAGGAGTCTTGGATGAATAAAAATGAATTAAAAATTCCTTGGGGGATGGGGAGAGTTGACCAAGGTACTAATTAGGCTTAGCTATTCAATAATTAGAAGATGATTAGAGGGTAATGAGGATTAGAAACCAACTTGAAAAAGTTGGAGGATGTGACACATCCTAATCAAAGATTAGGCATGTGCACATCCCTAATGAAGAGATTAGGAGATTGATTGAGATTAAGAAAATGATGTGACATGTGAGGAATTAAATAAATGTCATATTTATTTAATTCATTTGATGAAAGGGGGATTAAAGAGGGTAAGGTATTTAATTGTCAACTAAATACCTTAGGGATTTGGCATAATTAAGGGTATTAATTAAATAATAGTAATATTACTTAATTAATCCAAATAAAAGGATGTTTAGACGAAAGGGGATAAATTTGGATAAATTAAGTGTCCAAATTTAGGTGTCTACAAATATGGGCGCTACACTAGGTGTTAATATCAGTGCTAATCTTGGCACTACTTTTGGTGCTAATTTGTGCCTGAATTAGTGCCTACTTGTTCTGGTTGGTGCAAAAAACACCAAAAATAGCACCATCCCAAAAAATAATGCCAATTTTTCCTAGAAAATGGAGAAAAATACATTAAAATAGTGGATGGGAGCAAAAAATGGAGCTAATCACAGGGATTTATTGTAGTGCACCCAATTGGGAGAATAGAGATAGGCGCAACCCTAAAAATTCTTGGCACTTATTTAAATTTACAAACAAAATTAAATTTAACTAGATGGAAAATCAATGTAGAGTTTGGAGAAGAGGCGCTTTCCTTTATATTTGTTGTTCATTGTCTTAGGTTAAAAGTTTGGTTTCCTATCTCTTGCATAAAATCAAACACTCAAACATGCTTCACTATAAATGACGCCACCCCTAAAGCATGTGGAATTAATTTAAAGCAAAAATAAAGTTAGATTCTTGTTGTTCTGAAAAGAGGTGTGGGTGAGAGGGGGGTTCACTAATCTTTGACTGGTTTTAATGTATAAAGAAAGTATGTAACTTGCAGAGTTTGATGTGTTTTTCTAAAAGTAGTTCACAAGTTTAAAGTTATTTCATGCAGTAGTGGGTAGGCACAACCATGTGCAGATATATGGCATGGATAAAATAATAAAATTAATAAAAGGAGTAAAGAATGAAAAACCCGGTGTCGCTAATCCCTTGCTCAATAATATAGGCAAAATGTTGAATACAAATCTCCTTAGTCATTGTTATGGTCGTCTGTGATTCTCCAATAACCTTCCTCTTCACAATACCATCACTTCCCAAAAAAGCTTGCTCTTCAAAAAAAAATGTTGTGTCACCTCTGAGAGCTCTATCTCTCTTTTTATCATTTTAATTCTCATACAAATTTAGTTTAAACTTTTAGTTCTTAATTTTAGAATTGATATTTAACTACATCATTGCATGATTTCATGCAATCTTTTTCAATTTTGACTATTTATATTTTAATAACAAACTTAAATTAGTTTTATTTTAACAATAATAATCATGCAATTTAAATTTAAAATTATTTATATATTTTATTAATACGCTTTATATATATATTATTATATTGTTATAATAATTAATACATATAATTTATGAAATCTATTATAAATAAAATCTTTTATTTTTCTAATTAATCATTTTAACTTTTGAAAATAAGGTACCATATAACATAATTTTAATTTCTCAATTAATTTTTCACAACATTATAGACATAAAACATAATCATTATTTAAATCATAAAGCACGAAGCAACGACAAAATCATAATTACTCAATGCAATCATCTCGTACACAATGCAATTATGAATGCTACTACATGCATGTATGCATGCATCGGGTTCCATCATACTATTCATTTATCGAGTGTTAGGATAACTCTACCTCAGTCATGTTCTTGCCTTCAAAAAATACCTTCTCATATTCCTACACTCAAACACACTTAGATTGTCATCAGTAGGTTAGTCCTTAAAACCATAGATGAAGCACACACACATAACATTTATATCTATTTCAATTTCAAGCATTTAAAAATAATATCTATTTTTAAAAAAAAAATCCATTATCAATCATAAGATAATCAACCAATAATCTCAACCAATTCCATTTATTCATTAATTAAGTTTATGAATGAAAAAATGAGATGTGGCATCCTTCCCCACTAGGAAGAGACATCATCCTGATGTCTTATTAGACATACAATAAAACATATCAGAGTATCACATTGATGCAACAAATAAAGTATCTCAAAATTAAGCATGAAATGAGGAAAAAATGGTCTATATCCATTGCATTCTCCCATGCAACACTATCCACATAAATTAGCCTTACTGGACCTTATATTGTACTATATCTTAATTGTGCAACTTAACTTTATGTCTATCAATAATTTGAGTGGGCTCCACTAGCACCACCCCCGAATCCTATACAAGAAAGGATAGGTATACCCAATACACGATCCTCCAAACACGTCATGCTCACAAATCAATCCTTTAGACTTCTCACTAAGTCTATCCACCAAAATCAAAACATACAACTCTATGGGTGCATGAGCTAAGTGACCTTCCACCACTAGGTGCACAACCACTTCAAGAATAACCACACTACCTTCATTAACTGCACTTGCAACCAATGGTATGAACCAAATATTGGGTCCAAAAAGCCACAAGTCAACACAATCCCACTCAAGGATTGCCACAATGTCTAGGGACTCCATTTGGTTACTAACACAACCAATAAAAAGGCATAGAACACTACTAACCCTTCCTCGACATAAGACTGGAGGAAACACTACCTCACCTTTGTGCACAACAAGAGCATGTCTCTCTTCCAACTATGTCACCCTCACAAGGTTCTTCTTCAGTAGCATTTGGAAAAAGAAATAATTTTCTAACCACACTAGCTCCTCAAGGTGAGACTAGGAATAACACAAGGTTTCATAGAGGCAAGAATCAAGGAAACTACCTTTGAAAAATATAAGCCCTCCAACAACAAGGCTTTGCAATTGAAATAGTTGAACATAAAGCATGGAAGAAAAACTCAAATCTTCACTATCATGACACTTACCATGACTCTCATAATTTTTTAGTAACCCAACAAGATCATGAAATCACGATTGGAAAGTAGACCAACGACCACTACAAGGTTCAACCACTAAGTATTCTCAAGATAACCAATTCCTCGAACTAGAACTATATCTTCTTATAACCTTAGGCTAGGAACACCACTAAACAACCAAGGAGAAACTCCTAAAACCCACCAGGTCAACCTCAATTGGAAACTTAACAAGGTAGACATAAATAATATAATGTATTAAACATAATATAATATGTGTTGAATACTTACTAATGCACCTTCATACCGAAATGGCTCAATGTGCATCTTCATGCTATGAAATAACATGGATTTCGATACCCAAGACACCTTGACAAACACTCTACTAATGCAAAGGCACTTGGAAACATGGTCAAAAAACCACAAAAAGCAAAGTAAGATAAGCAAGAGCACATGCAATTTATGGACTAAATCACACCCAACCATCTACTAGAAAATATATCCTGATATGATGCAAACATAATTATCCACACATTCGATCTCATTTAAAGGATATATAATTTTATAAACACTCTCATACAGAGATTTGATTACACTTCACTCAACGCCAAACACAAGGATATTCACACACATCAAAGTCACTCAAAGCTAGAAACCATATGAATACAAGCATTTCACAAAAAAATTCCAAACACCACACAATATCTACTTCTATTTCATTATGAACAATAGTTTTGATGCAATTTATTGTAATTAACACAACACCAAGGCTTGGAATATTCTCTACCATCTACTCCCTTGTGCATTCTATCAGGGGTTCATTATAAACATGATAGGGAATGAACGTAACACATAACAAGATCAACAATTTCAAACATTTAGAAAAACCACCACAAAGATGAAAGACAACCCAAGAGGGAGAATTATCAATGTAACAATAAAGATAGAATGCTATCAATTCCAACAATAAATCAATCCTGACCAAGGGTCATAAAATAGATAGATGAAAAATTTGGTGACTAGTCTACTCATAAGAAAATTAAATTTCAATGTTGATCCATAATCAACAATGAGAGAGTTCATCAATAACCAAAATAAAGCATCAAATTGTGAAAACATGATTATTTGAACTGAGTGACTAAGGTTAGCCACTTTTGAGGGAGTAACAACTACACGATGCTTTGGGGTACTATATCTAAAGTTCTTTTAGAGAGAGTATGCTCAAACACAACATATAATTCATAAATTTCACTCAACCATGCCTAATGAGAACCACACTAACCCAATGCACTTCATCTAGGCATGATCACATTATAATGCAAGAAAGCATATATGGGGTTCACTATGACATCCATAATTTCTATCCACACAAGGGTAGGGCTTCACCAAAGTACTGCTTCCACAAAGAATTTTACAATTACTATCAAATGACACACACATTACTCACATCATGAATCACTACCATATGTAAAACAAAACAACATCCATGTCATTCACATGACATATTACAACTGAAGCTCTAAGACAAATTAGGATAACGCTCCTAATAAGCATAATTTCATTTAACAATTAAACATGCATGCAATGCAAAAGGAAAAAATACCAAAGACCTATCTAGGTTCTTATGAGAATCCCAGAGAAAACATGATCTAGGGGCATAAATCATTGACCCAAATATTTTATTATGACAATGCAACATTCCATTTATGCACTACATGATCACTTCATAGATATTTTGTTTCTTCACTAAGGATACAATGCATAATGCACCATAGGCAACATTACTATAAGAACACATTTTTTATAATTTAGGCATGACATACCCACATTAATTTCAATGCATGTCACATAAGACAATTCACAATGCTCAATCATGAGCCAAGAAATTATCACCCAATTTCAATCACATGCATTCATATACACACATCCAAGGAGAACACAAAAGTATAAGCAAGACCACTCAAGGGTCACCATGCATTCACACTTAACACAATCAAGACATTGAGATGTCAATCATACATTAAAGCACTTCTCAGAAACTCAAGGGAACAACTAACCCTCAAAAGAAATAATTTTTCAAATTATCATGCTAGGGAAAAATGACAACAATAATTGCTATCAACATCACAATCACACAAGCAAAGACCCAACCTAAACTCTCACATAACAAGAAATGCATCAGAGAGTGATCATTCCCCACTTAGGAGACTCTCAACTAGGGGTATCTTCCCATCCCTATCAAATGTGTGAGGTTCTAGGAGGCACTCTTCCTCCTCAAACAAACTGCACGGGTCGGCTTAATTGAACTCTCAAAATTCCACCCAAGGCACCCATGCAAGGAGCCATCACTGACCCACCAAAACAAGTGCTTGCATGATCATGCACCAAGTACTTAAAACCATGTGGGTAAAACATAACTCAGAGATCCTAGTGCTGTCAAAATGGTTATGAAATGACCTGGATCAAGTTTTGTATCTTAGTGTAGTAGACAAATTCCCTAGTGTTAAACCTGGAGCTTTGATACCAAACGTAAGGATCGAGACCCAAAACAATCTCATGAAAATAAATAATAACTCATTATCTCATAACCATGGAATAAAAATGATACAACTTCATTAGTTAAATAAACTTCATAACACATCCTCATATGTGTAGTGCATAATCCACGTAAAAGCACATAATATCTTATATATAAAAGTACAACTCAAGCTCTCATGTCATATAGTCATCTAAATATATAATTTGGATTTATAAATACAATCAATGATGCAAGTATAATGTGAGGATATAAATAATATAGTCTTTGATCGCCACCAATCCTCACAATCATCCGCAAGTCAAGAGATGAGAATTTCTACCCTACCACAAAGCTTACGCTTCCTTGGAATTCTTGCTAATCGAAGAATACTCGACCTTGCATGAAGTACCTAGCAACCTAAAAATAAAAAGAAAGATGGAATCTTGGCATAAGCCTGATATATCTACATGCATTTCTATCATGAACATGCAATGTCCTACTATCAGGATATGGTAGAGAAACATATAAATAATTTGTCTAGCTAAATTTCATCTATTTCAATGGACAAATGTCTTTAGCCAAAGCATTAGAATACACAAAAAAATCCTGAAAAGAGGATTGTCCTACTCTATTAGTCCATATTCAGCACATTATCCTGGAAGGTAAACCCAATTGCACATAGAAGACAATAACATACATATTGACCACAAAAATAAATAAATAAATAAATACTTATTTCCCTTCCATGCAAATGATTATCTACATCTTCATTATTTCAAATTTACATGCATAATAACAATAAAATATATATCTTTGACATGCAATTCATTCATTTTTCTTGACATGCAATTAATCTTTCAATAACAATTCTCTACTTCATGCAATTAATAATGTACATGCATCCATTCACATTTCCATGCAATCTTTAGTGTAAGTTAGAACTATTTTATTTTATGCTATAATGACTAAAACTAATATTTTGTAGGTTTAACCATAAGAAGACAATTTTTAATATGAGGCGCATTCTTGACTATGTATATATACCTATAATTATACTATTTACATGTTGATTTGAAATAAAATCTCGGATTCATATAGTTACATGACAATATCATGTAATTAATTAATTTATAGTCTCTTGTAGATTTAACACAACAAAAAAGAAAAATAATTTAATTCAAACCTATAAGCGTCGCCCCTATACAAATAATTATCATTGTCTAATCTACAATTTTTAATCAAATCACATATAATGCCACTCCAAAACTGGGAAAAAGAGGAAAAAATAAGTGATTTCAACATAATAAACTCCCACTATTTAAAGCATTGATTGATGACTATACATTGGCTATAGGAAAAAATTATAGGGTTTGATTCCATAATGCATATTTCTAATCCAAATTCATTATAAAGGATAGAGGATAATGGCATGATTTTAAATTATCTTGAGTCTTTTTAAGTTGAAAGCATACTATCCAAATATGGTGTCGCTCCTAACTTGGTATTATTCCCTTTAATCTCTAAACAAAATCTGATTTAAATTACAAATATGGTGTGCCAAATTGGGAGAATAGAGATAGGTACAATCCCAAAACTCCTTGGCACTTATTTAAATTCAAAAACAAAATCAAATTTAACTAGATGGAAAACTAGCATAGAGTTTGGAGAAGAGGCACTTTCCTTTATGTTTGTTGTTCATTAGCTTAAGCTAAAAGTTTGGTTTCCTAATTCTTGTATAAAATCAAACACTCAAGCATGCTTGACTATAAATGGTGATTCTCCTAAAGCATGTGACATTAATATAATGTAAAAATCAATTCAGATTCTTGTTGTTCTGAAAAGAGGCATGGGTGAGAGGGGTGGTGATTCATTAATCTTTGACTGGTTTTAATGTATAAAGAAAGCATGCAACTTATAGAGTTTGATATGTTTTCTAAAAATTAATTCACAAGTCTAATGTTATTTCATGCAGGAGTGGGTAGGTGCAGCCATGTGCAAATATATGGCGTGGATAAAACAATAAAAATAATGAAAGGAATAAAGAATGAAAAATCTAGTGTCGCTAATCCCTTGCTCAACAATACAAGTAAAACATTGAAGAAAAATATCCTTAGTTGTTATGGCCATCTATGATTCTCCAATAACCTTCCTCTTCACAATACTATCACTTCCCAAAAATCTTGCTCTTCAAAAAAAATCATTCATCGTTTCTGAGAGCTCTATCTCTCTCTTTATCATTTTAATTCTCATGCAAATTTAGTTTTTGTTATGGGACTTTTTCCCTATGAAAATACATTAGAATAAAAGAATGTAAACATAAATTTAATTTGTTGGAAGAATGAAGAAGGTGACCTATGGGTTTGTTGTCATTGATGCCAACATTGTTTGGTAACTGGCTAAGTAAACTATGTATCTACACTGATCCGATATTTTGATCCAGAAATTCTCTCAGTAAAAGATAATTCTATGAGTTTTTGATATGTTGTTCAGGAGTATCAGTTATAGCTATGATCGAGCTTTCAACAACTTTATTTGATCTGGCTAAGATATCTAAATGACAAAAGTTCAGCATTCTTTTGGCCAATAGGGTTAAGAACTGCTTGTCCTCTGAATGTTCAAAGTGTTCCTTATTAGGTCTAGGCTGACCTAATTTGTGTATGATATGTTTTATTTTGTGTGCCAAAACAATTTTTGAATTGGGTCGACAAGTCACTTTGACTTTTGTATGTTCACATTCAATTAGGCTGACCTAATTGATGAACGAAGATATAGTGGTATAAATGTATGGAAGTATGAAAGTAGTAAGGATGTATGAGTATGAAAAAAATATATGTATGCATGTGTGGGTGTGTGAATAGTGCTGCGAGCTATGCGACAAGTGTTATAGTGTGAAGTTATTGATCATTGTTGTATACCTACAATCAGAGTAGGATTTTGGTTTTCTAGAGCTTAACCAGAACTGATCTCAACACTTTAAAGGTGTACTTCTTCAGTTCATCTCTTGGCAATGAGCCATAATTTTTGTATCTTGACAGTAAGCCATTTTGTATTCAGGTTGTGAGCCTTTCAAGGACAGTGTGTTCTAGCAGTGAGCCCTATAATATCTTGTAACTGGTTATAATATATTGTGAGTTAATCCTCACCGTGATTTTTCCCATTTTGGGTTTTCCATGTAAAAATATTGTTTCAATGTGTTATTAGATGTTATGATTCCTTTTATGCTTTAGTTTACAATTACAGCTAGATATGTGTTAGTAATTGGATGGTAAGGAATTAATTATGAACTAGCAGAATCCTGATTCACCCCCTCTCAGTATTCGGTGTATTCAACAATTGGTATCAGAGCTGGGTTCCTTTGAAGAAGTCTTACAACTTGAGGAAGGTCCTGGAATTTGAATACATGGCTAACAAAATCTATCATGTTCCTCCTGAAGAAAACTTTGCGTCTGAGGAAATCCATGCTGCCCTTGAAGAATTGGACAAAATTGAAGATGAGAAAGAAACTTTGAAAGGAAACTTGAAAGAATCAAATGAATGTATCAGAAAATTAAAGAAGCAAATGAATGTATCAGAAAATTAAGAGAACAAATCAAAAGGTTCAAAGAAAGACATAGAGAGGTCAGTGATAATTTGAAAAAGGCTAATGAAGACATTACCGGACTTAAGGTACAAGTGGAAGAACAAAAAATAATTGAAGAATGCCAGAAAGCTGAAATTCAGAATAAAATTGACAAATGCACAAAGCTTGAACAAGAAGTGGCAACCCTAAGATCTGATCTGGAAAAATCAAAATCCCATAAAGAAAAATTCAAAACAAGTTCTAAAAGGCTTGATGAGTTGATTGCATTTCAAAAAACTTCTAAGGACAAAAGTGGTCTAGGACTTGAAGAAGGACAAAGTTCAAAGGCAAACCAGACTCCCAACAAAGTGGACAATCAAAGGAAAACTCAAGGCAATAATAAACAAATCAAGAACCAAAGGAGCAATACTGGAAGGATTCCTATTCGACAACCTAATGCTCAAAGGTACCCATCTTTTAATGGTTTTTGTTTCTCGTGCAATAAATTTGGTCATAGAGAAACAAAATGTAGAATTAGAATGAACTAGAATAGAATGAATCAAAAGGTTGGATTCTTTGTTGGACAATGCTTTGCTCTCAATAAGTTTGGACAAAGAGCTACCGAGTGTAGAAGCCAGATGATGTTGAATAGATTCAATGCTAGTAGAAGGATTCAGTCTTTTCAAGGCTACTGCTATACATGCAATATCTTCGGACATAAGGCTAATCAGTGCAAATCAAGGATAAATGCAAATCATTTTGGCTACAAACAAGTTATGTGCTACACCTGCAACAAACCATGACATATCTCAAAATTTTATAGAAGCAAAATTGGGAAGAAACCTAATCCAGAAAAAAAGAACAAGCGTGTGAACAAAGTGGATCCTATAAAGGTGAGAAAAGAAATAGAAAGGATTTGGAGGAAAAAGGAAGAACCTAAGAAAAAGAATGAGTTAAATGCATCTGTACCTGCATTTGGTGCAGATACCTCTTCTAAAAACTAAACCCAATAGTGGCTTCAGGGGGAGTAGTTACAGAGAAATCTAAAAAGCCCTCGATATATGAGGTGTCAAATAATGACACAAGGATATATGATGTAAGTTGTCATTTTGAAGATGTTGAAGAAGTCTCTGGTAGAAAATATGCAAACATGGAGAATTGCAAAACCTTTTTGGGTTTGTAGTGTACTTTATAAAGTGTTTATCAGCCTTTAAGGTTGGAACACATTAAATGCGAATTAGGGAAAAATTCGTAAGTCATAAAGCAAGAAACTAAGTTGAGCTAAAGTACATTTTCAAAATTGGGAAGAAGCAAAGTGAGTTGAAGAGAGTTGAAGGCGATTTGGAATATTTTGCATCTAAACCCTAGTTCACGACAAAGCGTGAAAAAGGTATTTTTCATTATCTGAATCTTAAGCATTTTCAAGTTATTTGAGGAGAAATGGCCACTCCTACCATTGTGGAAATCTTTGAGAGACCCCAACCCAAATTTAGAAGATATTCTTGGAAAGTTTATGAAGTAGATTTTGTGGGTGCGTTCTCACACATTTCGAGCAATGTGTTACCCACTGAAGATACTAGGACATATATTCATGGGAATCTAGAGGAATTTAATCACCAAGAGCTTAAAGATCTATGGGATAATGAATTGACAGGAGATGATCTATTGCTAAAGCTAGAATATGAAAACGTAGTTTGGAAGAAGTTGAACGTTTGGAATTGGTTTCCAAACTTTTCTAGTGAGATGGAGGAAAAATTTGTTGGGATGGCTCTTAGTAGGGTACATAGTAATTTTTTGTGGATAAGTGTACCTGGGGTAATCAACAAGGAAGCGATTCAAGCCATAACTGGTCTTTGTGATATTGGATCCATTCTAGTTCTAAAGGCTGTGATGAATGATGTAGAAATGAAGCTAATTGGTGCTACATTTAATGAAAGAGCTCTAACTAGAAAGCCTATCTCAAACCCTGCCATCAAGTATGTTGCTATCATGATTTGACAGAAAATTTACTTCACCAACTGAGGGAATTATATATCTGCTATGACAATTCATACCACATTTGAAATGATAGTAAATGGGAAAGACTTTGATCTATGTGAGTTGCTTAGGTTGCAACTTATGGAGAACTTAAGCATGACTAAGGAAAAGAAGTACCCCTTCAAATTTGTCACTTTAGTAGTTTGTCTACTATTTTATTTCCTGGGGGAGCTACTAGGACAGAAAGACATAATAAGGGATTGGAACAGGCCAGATGCACATCAAATTATTGATCATTTACACAGTCTTAGAGATTTCAGGGCACAAAACAATGCTCTGACTTTCTTTGTGGTATTTCAGAATGAGATGCATGAAAGAGATCAGATTCTCAGGAGTCTAATAAAGAAATATGAAAAGGAAATAACCTTTCTTGTAACTACAAATGAATATATCATAGAGGCAGTTGAACCCAAGATGTGATGGATTAAGCACTTTGGGATATGAACTTGATGAATAATTGGTTGAGAGGTACATTGAGATTTTTTTTAATAGTCTTAGGGACCTCTCTCTACCTCGACATGGAACATATGAGGAAAAATACACTAAGGTGTGCCTAGAAGCTACAACATCCAAAAGAAGAAAGAAGGTTGAAGCATTCTTCCGAGGATAGGCTTTCACTAAGGATGATCTAGATTGGTTAAAGGAGGCTCTTGATGAGAGAAAGGCTAAATCAGCTGAACTACCCTCCAGACCAAGGAAATTAGGAAGATTATCTTTCAGTGTTGTACCTACCTCCAGTATTGCTAATGTTGAGAAGGGAAAGAAGAAAGAACGAAATTCCCCTGCATCAGTTGATATTGTTGCCCCTACCGGTTCCAGTACCCGTGCATCTAAAAGAAAGGATATACCTCTTGTTGTACCATTTGTTGCTTTAGGAAGAAGAAGAGTGAAACAAAAGGCTGACAAAAAAATATATATAAGTGATGCAATTCAAGAAGAAATAGATCTTGGCATGGAAGAAGAGCATCAATTGGAAAGAAATAAAAGGAGTAGAACCTCCAAAGAAGAAGCTAAAACCATAGTTGATATCTCCATGGATAAGGAAACATAGGAAGAAGAGAATACTTATAGAATCCATGTACATAAAAAGAAGAATGAAGAAGGCTCATTTGATCCTATGGAGGACATGTTTGGCTCTCCTTCGATAAGTGATCAACCATCTTTAAATCTAGGAGCCTTAGTAAACAATATGATTGACAATGATCTCATGCCAAGTGTTGAGTTGTATGATAAAGTTAACGATGAAGGAAAGGAAACCATCATAAATGCATTTATTCAGTATATATTCATTTGAAATATAAGTATGGAGACTATATAGAACAAAGTAACTAAAAATGTCTAGAAATAATTAGTACACAGAAGGCAAGAGGTTGTAAATGTTGAAGATAAGATGAGGAATGATGTCGTAATTTCCTATGGTTCCTCTCTTTTTTAGATAGAAGCTGCCAATCTGCTAAAAGAATGTTCTACTATGTTCAGAGTCAAGCAGAGAGTTAATATGCTAATGACTAAGGAGCAAGAGAGCATAGAAAAGGTAAGACAAGAAATCTAGGACGTAGTCAGACAATTGGCAAGGATTTATGGGGCAAGAACCAACTCTTCGTCCCATACAACTCAAGCACAAATGCATGTTGATGTCATAGAAGTGTTGGATAATCTAGTCTTGAAAAATGTTGTTGAGATACATGATGTCTCTGAGACTCCTGCCCCTCAAACTAATATAGAAGAGATGACCAAAAAAAGGTTTGATGATCAACATAGAGATCAAACCAGTGATAAGCAAAAAGAATATCATGAATCTACCAGAAATAGAGATGAGAAAGACAAAGATGAAAATAAAGGAAGCAAGAATAATGGTGACAAGTATGATGAGGATAAAAGGGAAAAAGAAAACAAAGACAAATCCTCCATAAAATAAAAAGAAAAAGGAGAAGAAGAAGAAAAGAAGAAAGAGGAAGACAAGAAAGCTATTCCGGTTGAGAAGAGTAAAGGAGAAAACTCCAAAGTTCTTGAATTGTTAAAGTCAACCGGAGAATAATCTAGAAGCACTCTTAAGGGTCTTCTATCAAGGAAAACAATACTTCAGACTATGCTTCCACCCCCAACTAGTTAAGCTGCCATCACATTGAGGTTATGTGGATCTGACCAAGATCACACCAAGTGACTAAATAAATATAAGTGGTAATTTTCTCAACTCTATCACATAGGAAGTTGTCGAATCATATCAGAAAGGAAATTAAATGATAAATGGAGCTATTAAAGCTTTATAGGAGATAGCCCCCAGTGTCACAACTGATAATTCTTTAACACCAATTAAGAATTTAAAGCTTGTAGTTGATTCAGTCAAGGAATACATATCTAATCTCAAGGTTCAGACTGCAAAAGAAGTGGAGTCAAGTTTTCTAGAGAGAAGATTGTTGTTTCTGCAAGATAAGTGTGCAATTGCACATGACAGAGCTTTGCAAAGTTTGAAAGAAGGAAGAGATTATGATGAAGAAGCTCAATTTCTATTCATCTATTGCATGAAGTGGCCTAATGCCACTTGAGGTATCAAGGACTTAATGGACTCAATAAAGTCTTAGCTTTTAAAAGCCTCTGATGATTACAATATTGTAGATGATATAAGCTATATTGGTTAGGCTTCTCTTGCAGATCTTCAAAACAAATACTTTACTTCATTCTGTAGAGGCAAAAGGAAGATGCAATAAGGCAGTTTGGCCAGCTTGGAGACCTTGTAGTGTCTAGACATTTCTCTGTATCAAGTGCGTTGATAGATGCAAAAAAACTTGAGAAGATGAACATTGTTCCTTCCACTCCAGAAGAAGGAGGAGAATGCCTAGCGGAGCTTGAATCACTGCACAAAACTCTTACTAGAGAAAAAGGAGTTTGGGATGATGGAAAGCTGGCTTGGGAAGCAATTCTCAAGGAGTTACAGGGTGCCCCCAGTTCTTAATTGAAAGTTTCTTTTACTTTTTCCCGTCCTTTGTCCTTGATGTCAAAGGGCGAGAAGATTTTGTATAGAGAAGGGTATGTTAGAGTTCAATTATGTGTTTTTGTACATATGAAAGGGGGAGTTGATGATTTTGGTTTTGCATTGATGAAAAAAGTTTTAATTATCTAATGGATTTGAATGTATGATATTTAATTTAATCATTTTTATTTCATTGTTTCCTATATAATACTTCGAGATATTTGATATAAATACATGACATTAGATCATGAGTTAGATATTCATTATTTTATGTCGATAACATTATATAATTGATAAAATATATGGATAATATTATAATTGATTTATCTTACATATTTATTAAATCTCGTTAACCATTACATAAAAATAAAAGCTCCACTTCAATGACACTACTTAAAGAGGCTAAAAATAGTCGAATGTAATGGATGTGAAAGGAGAGAAGATAACCTCCATGAATGAGAAAACCTCTTATATACTAGTGTTCATCATGAAGATATAGGTGTGAATTAAACATAACATGCCAAGGGAGTTTTTTCTTGTAATGCCAAAAGAAGCACCAAAGAAGAAGCATTGAGAAATGCTATAGAAGAAGTGGAGAAAAAATACCTTGGGGAGGCAAGTTAAATCCATCAGGGATATGGGCGAAGGAAAATGTCAAAGGAAGAGTGTGAGAAGTTGAAAAGAAAGAGGACTGAGGAGGATAATCAACAACAATGGAATAATCTATAAGTACGTCCTTATTCAGAAATCATGACTATATCATTTCTAAAACCTCATGTCATTAAAATTTGATTTTTTTAAATTATTTTATTTATTTTGTTTTAATTTTTAATTTATTTTTTCTTTAGGTTTTGTGGTTATATTCTCTAAACTATTTTTTCGTGCCTTATGCATGCTTCCACATTTTACTTGCACACCTAACACGACAATCACAACTATTCATTTCGCAGCAAGAAGGA
Source organism: Sequoia sempervirens (assembly GCA_007258455.2). Classification (NCBI taxonomy): domain Eukaryota; kingdom Viridiplantae; phylum Streptophyta; class Pinopsida; order Cupressales; family Cupressaceae; genus Sequoia; species Sequoia sempervirens. Next base: position 383,120,103 of record VDFB02000015.1, on the reverse strand, counting down.
TATTTTTATTGCATCCAAATCTTTGGTTTTGGCCACAAGTTGGTAGCTTACTAGCAAAATTATGAGGACAAGTATTACACCTACCATGTTTGCTTAATGTTTTCTAACCTTTGCAATGAATCCATTTTATATATTTTTTTTATCTTTGCATTCATCTAGATTACGCCTCTTAAGATATTATTTAGATTAGCTCTCTTGCATTTGGTATGTTTCCACATTCTCTTGAGGTGTTTTGTTCCCTTGTGTGCACATTCACATTTTACATAAGGCATGTAGGTCAACCATGCAAGCCTAATGACCAATTAAGGGTTTCTATCATGATAGTAGTATGTATAGTCCTCATTCACTAACCTACATGGCACTATGTACCAAGAAAACTATAACAAAGCTTGCAATTGCTAAGTAGGAGGCTTTTTCCACAACATGTCAAAGTAATGGGAAAACTCTATGGTTAAACGTGCTTGAGCAGGATTAGTATTGGGATAGGTGACCTCCCAGGAAGGCCCAGGCTTCACCTCTATGAGCATCACCTAGATGCAATGAGTTCTAAGTGAAAAATTCATTATCATGATAGATGGGCTCTTGTGAACCATTACTCATGAAACAAGGGTCAATGAGTTTGACTCGTAAAACTACACAGTTGAATCCTAATAGCAATATCACAAAGCTTATAATGTTAGGATGTGTTCTAGAGTGTTGCATCAATTAACAGATTTTGAGAGCTTTCTTACAAAATCAATTTGTTCCTATCAGCAACGCCATGCTCCATGGGTTAACATGCACTATCTATGTGCTTGGATTGTAAGACATGAATATGTATTGTTAAATTATTTTGTTACATAAGTTTAAAGGTGTGTGTGGGTATAAGAAATACATTATTGACATTGTTGTGTATTAATTATAGTGTATTATTTTCAATCATTCTTAAAAAATGGAAGGTTAATGATTGAAGATTCATTTTAATGTGATAGTGTAAACATCTAAAATGGTTAATGCATGTTCATCTTATCATTTTATCATTCTTCTTATTTCTCATATTCATATTAATTAAATAACTAACATTTTCTTCTTTTCATCCATAATTTAATTATCTTAATCTTTTTTATCATATCTATATTAATTATATATATAATTATTTAATTAATTCATCACTTATCATTTTCCCTCCAACACTAATTAAAATTAAATTAAATTTATCTATGCTTCTCTATAATTAAACAACAATTCTCTTTTAAATAAATTAAAAATAATTTATTTAAATTAAATATTTTCTTCTAAAATAAATAAATAAATATTTTGTGCTATTTAATGACTATCCTAGATTTTGTGTCATCTTAGAAAACTTTGTAGTTCATTCTTAAGTGCCATGAGTTCAATCTCACATGATTTAGACTTGATTTATCATGTTGATTTTATTTGTTGCATGATATTGATCTAACAAAATATGTGGTTGAAAAATTGTTCATCTTCTAGACAATTAAACTTGTCAAGGTGGTGTTTAGGGAAACTATTTATGAGTTTGCTAAAATGATAGATGAACATGTTCTCCTAGATCAAATCCCTTTTGACAAGTTGGATAATAATAGTAAGCATTATCATACACAATATACACCAACATGTGGATATTTTTTATGATAATGATGTCAATATGATTCTTTCTTTCCTTTGAGAATTAAATGGCTTTAATTACAATAAAATATCAACATGGCACACAAACATGTGTTAAGTTGGCTCCTTATGGTAGCATACGGGGTAGGAAAGTTTAAATTTTGGCCCTAAGGTTCATTTATGAGTGGCTCAATATTGGTCTAGTTCAATATTAAGATGTTTGAGGCAAGAAGAAAATGTATAGAAGTGCAAATAATGGTGTTGTAGGCACTGAAAATTAACCAATTTAATTTGGTCAATTTACCTCCAATTTGACTAATGTCATATCCTCTATATTAATTAAATAATACCTATTATTTAATTAATATTCATTATCATTATCCTTTCATCCTAATTTATTTCTTCTATTATCTTTAAATCCTAGCCTAAAGTAAATAATTACCTTTAATTATTTACTCCCATCCCTTATCCCTTTTCCTCTAAAGAACTAAATAAATAATCTATTTATTTAATTCCCCTCATGTCACATCCTCTATAACCTTTTTTCTAATCCTAATTAATTTGCATAATCCTAGATTAAGGATGTGCACATTCCTAATCCTTGATTAAAGAGGTGTCACATCCTCCATAAAATGCAAGTGGATCATTAATCCTCATTACCCACCTAATCATTTTCCTAATCCCTCACTTACACAACCTAATCATTGATTAGCTATCCTAACCTACCATTTGGTCAACTCTCCCCATCCCCCAAGGAATTTTTAATTCATTTTTGTCTTCCCAAGGTTTTTTTGAGGAATTTTTAATTCCCCTCCCATCCCCCAAGGAATATTAAATTTCTTTTCTCTTTCCCAAGGAATTTATTAAATTCCTTTTATCCTTTCTATGCACATTAAAAAAGAATTTTTAATTCCTTTGGTCAACTCTTGATCTCAACCCTTGATCTTCCTCCCCCTTTCAATCTCCATCGTCCATTCCTATCTCCCTTGTTAAATGGCTAATGTTGGTTCCGTTTTACAATGTAACCAGGTTTGTCTTCTAATCTACCTATGGAATTGCCAATTCCAATCAAGGGCAACTCAAAGGACCTGGACCAACTGACGAGGACTTTAAAAAGCCTCATATACTTAGGGCTCTGCAAGACTCGGGAGGGTGATCCCTTAATGTGTTTACAACCTCTGCACCATTATCATAAACAACATGAACAATAACAGATAATTTCACTTAATAGCTCAACACGATAGGATAATATCAAATAAAATTGGTTGTTCATCGACAATATCAACTATCTGGAGCATGAGATAATTACAACACAATCCACAATATAAGATAGTCATTGATTTTCAATTTGTAGCAAGCTCTAGGAAAAGACAAACAAAAATACTAAATCATACGTGTAATTACAACTTAGATCAGTGTCATATATCCATTGTAGGAGTCAAAGTCATAAGCATCTAAGGGTATATGACATATTTAACACATAACATGTGAAATCCTTGACGACATTGCATTACAATCTCATCAATATGTATTCTAACTCAATATTACTTATCAAATCCTTATACAGAACATATCTGCCTATAATCCCATTCAAGCATTTTAATTAATTCCTTGAATTAAAACTAAAATAGAATCATACACACCACAACAGTGAGATGAATGAAACAACCCTTAGTTATTTTATTCAAAGTTCAGATATGCATGTACAATGGAGAGACATGAGCTTGAATTTTTCATTTCAACTCAAATGCTAGTACTGTTATACAACATTAAATCCCCATGAAATCAAAACCTATTACAGAATGACTCAAAACCTAAATTGCATTTCTCTCTAAAATCATCGAACTTTACAATTTTCTCTGCAACTTCACCTAGACTTGACCCAAAAATTATCTAACTTGCTAACCCATACTTTTGGCCTTGAAATCCTTCTTATAGAAAATGAAGGAGCAAACAAGCATCAAGCCAAAAAGTACACATGTCACCAGCCAATTGGAGCACCTGGTGATATTCCAAAAATTGTTACAACAACAATCACCCTGGAGAATATTCTTATTCATCGTGCTCGCTGAGAAAAGTTGATGCAACAACAAAACCATAAGAATCCTGCATCATGACTGCCACCGATGCAAGACTAGAAACCGTCGTAATTGCAACATCCAATTTACCACCCGTTAGTAGTCCATTCTTTTTACTCTTCCTCAGTCAAATATTTAGTTACCCATTTTTGGTATTCTTCATCAGTTGGCTAGTCAAAATTAATCACCTCATTCACCTTGGCATTATAAGGTGTGTATTTTACCGCTACCTGATTTGCATCTCTTTCAAAAGATTCCAAAAATGAACTAGTACTAATGATTTTATCCATACAACTCACCAACAAATCATAATTTGAGTCATCACAAATTAATTTAATTTGATCATTGATGACCTCACTTGCTTGATCCTGCCACTGTTGGAGTGACTTGATTTTCCCTTGCTCATCAGTTATATCAAGTAACAATGTGTTACTCCAATCATTAAAATTCTTCACCAACTCCCTAATCTTCCTACTCAAATCATCTGGTAGGGTCTGAAAACCATGCAATGATTTAACTAATATTTGAGTAGGCTTTAATGAATGGGGCCTATTATTTGTATCAAACCTTGAAGCCTTATACATGACATCCAAATCACTGGCCCTAGGGATCCAATTTTCAATCAATGGTATCACTACCTCCTGATCCCTATCAATATTCTTTATTGCATCTAATGATAAAGAATACAAAGAATGTATAGATGGCAATTTATTATCAACCCTCTCATTTAAATGCCTTAAGACAGTAGTAACAATATCCTTTTGCTTTGAAAGAGATCCTTCCTCACTTATCTTCAAAGATGTCTATAATTCATCAATTTTGTGCATAAGCTGCTTCTTTGTAGGATCCACAGAGAATTCTATTTCTTCATCAATTTCCTCTAAAGAAGGGGTGAAGGAAGGATTCTAATTGGGAGAACCTGGTGTGGAAACAATTGGAGAAATAGGAGACACTGACCCTGCTGTGGAAGGTAATGTACTGGTCCTTGGAGTACTTGATGTCTCCCCAATCTGTTTATACCTAAAAATTTCCACCTCAGTCTGCAATTCAACATTCTTCTACTGCATCTTGTTGTATTCCTCAATCAAAAGGTTATACTTCTCCATTAGGCTCTACTTTTTAGCCTCCTCCCTTTCAGCAGTCTTTTGGGCCAATTTGGCCACATTCACAGTCAAATTAGTGGCCTTGGTGGTTGAGGTCTCTGAAGCTCTTTTTTATTAATCCTCCTCTAAAATTTGGATTAATATCTGTAACATTTGGCTTTCTTCCTTGAGGGGCCAATGCCCAAATTGCCAAAGTTTCATATTCCTTATTGAAGGCAAAATCTTGCAGTGTTGCCTTGACTTCTTCTTCAGAGTCTTGCAAAGGATGCTTGGACTTTAAAATAACATTAAATGCTACAACATCTGCAATGTCCCATTCAGACAAAATCAATACACCAACCTGACTCACCAATTTTCTTCCTTCTTCAGGAGTGATGTTCTTAAATTCTTCCATTAATTCAACTTTCACCTCCTCATCATTCTCTTGGTCTGACCTGTCAGGTCTCAGTTCTCTTCTCTTCTTACATTTATCTTGATATTCTTCATATTTCATCCTCCATACCAATTTCAAGAATACAAGAGTTTTTACAAATGTATTGTCATCTAGAAACTCCTTACATGCTTCCATTCTTGTATCTTGTACACTTTTTCCTTTCATATCTAAATCAGATAAAACCAATTCAGCTGGCCTAAGAGGGGAAGGCATACCAACTTGCATGTCTTGATTAGTAACAATAATTTCATCCATCAGATCCTCCTGTGGTTGATAAATTATTTGTCTTTTAGGGCTTGGCTCAGATGGTGGTGATGAGGGACTATCTTTTGGTGATGATTCTAAATCAATGATTTTAATTGCCCTAGGCACTGTGAATTTTGGACCTGGTTGTGAAGGAAACTTCATTATTTTCTTTCCTTTTCTATCCACTTCTTCATCATCACTGGTATCATCCTTTTTCCTCCTGTAAATAGGCCACCTTTTTGTAGGATGGTATGTTGGCCTTGTTTCAATTTGTCTGGAACCTTGTTCTTGTACACCCAAACTCAGTTCTAAATTTATCTTTTTGGTCCTTAATGTGCCCATAATTTCCTTGAAGTTCTCCATTAGAAAGTCAATTTTCTTATGGTATGGACTGAACTCCAACAATGGATTATACTTTGGATCCATTTTGTGCACAATATCTAATAGCTTATCATAAGCTATCCATTTTTCCTTGTTCAACTCCTGCCTATTTAGATCAAATTCATTTCTGATCAAATCCTCAGGAAATTTGAACTCATGCACAAACTTGCCAGCCTTTATTCTTTGTCTGAAAAGGGCAAAGAAACCCTTAGGATCATGCTGCCGCTTTGGACCACAACTCAAATGGTAATCATCAAAGAATTTATCAAAATGCACCCACCCTCCTTTTGAAAAGGAAAAATCAGACACCACTGTATAATTTGGGAAAAATGTTCCCTTACCCCTCCCTGTGAGGTTGTCCTTGTGGATACAACCTATTTTGCACATAACTTCTGCAAACCCCACTCTTGGTGGCACATTGTATGGCAGTATATGGGGAGTTCCTTGAAAACTGTATACTCTCAAAACAGTGCTGACTAGGTATGGGATAATGTCACCCCAGTTATGGAAAACTTTCAATTCTGACTTCCTCCCCTTTGTCCTGAGGAAATCATGTAATTCCTTAGGGATCCTGGGTACATTCACCATTAGTCTAGCCCTCAATCTAGAAGCAAAACAATTATCAAATTGCACATAACTAGTGCTTTCCTTATTGCAAGATAAATCTGTAGCCCATAATTGTACTGGCAATCTTTCTCCATCGACCGATTGCCTTAATTCCATCTTTTTAAAGAATAAATTGACATTCTTGAACAAGAACATATGCATCAACATAGAATACTAGAAGAATTGAGTGTCGGTATCATTTTTCTGCAACTTTGACAACCCTTCATGTATTCTCCTAGCCAAGAAAGAAGCAAAGTGACATGTCACAGAGAAGTTAGGGTGTTGTATTTGCACCCCCATAAACATGTATGCAATAGGCATCACCACACCAGGATTGAAACCCAAAATTTGACACAATGAATAGAAAGTGGCCAAGAAATGATTTGCAAAACAGTTTAATCTGAAAGGTTCCTGGTCACTGGGGCTGATATGAAATCTTGAACCTCCTACCCTAGCCAGATGAGGTGGAAGCAACTTAGCCCTAAAAAGAGACTTCAACTTTGCATATTCCTGCTTCATTTCCTCAAGATTGATAGGAACCAAGTCTTCAATCGGTTCATTCATGTCAAAAATATATTGGATTTCTTCTCTTTTAATGCTCAGCAAAACCCTTCCATCATTATCCCTGATCACCCATGTGACAAGGTCATATCTTGCAACCACTGCTCTAAGTAAATCTATATCAAGGAACACATTTGGGACTACCAGCTTTCCCAAATCATACATCCAACCATTTGAAAAGGGGTGAGGCAAATTCCTCTATCCATAACACAATCTAAATATCTCTAAGCCTGTGAGAGGAACCTTAGCATCGACTATGTTGGAACAATTATATACTAGCCCTTCCGCCAGGATTTTCCCTCGCATTAGAACCAATCCCTTCTTTCTATCATTCGTTGACAAGGGCAATTGATCCAGGAAATCATTGTACAGGTTTCCTCTTAAATAGTCAATTTGGCCAGAATGTTGCTTTGGCGGTGCCATCTTGGATAAACTAGGGCCTCCTTATAACTTCACACTTCAAATAGCTAGGACTAACCAGAGATATGAAATTACAAAATAAAACATTGCAATTTCTCACAATTTAAATAAACTATAGCCCTAAAACGTTTATCAACAAGCCCTATGATAAGTACAACAAATCTTTTCCCAAATTTAAGTGCAGGATGACTGAGAGACATAGAAATTAACTCATAGCTTTGTTCACAGAAATCCCAAATTCTGGCTACTAGGATTCGAACTTTGTTATCGGCTCTGAGATTGCTTCATGAAATACTTGAATGCTTTGTGATACAAATAAAGCAATAAAATTGATTTTATTTTGATCAAATCATGCCAACAAGTGTCTCATCCGCCATTAAAGCTCACTCGCGCATTGCACGAATGGTTCCAACCATATTTGATGCAGATTTAAATTTGAGTCGTCGATCTTTCAGTTAAATCAAATCATCAAACTACCGCCTTCAAAACAAGCTGACACAATTGCCAACATGGCAATAAAGTACCCACCATACCACACGCTGCTAAGGAAATCCACGTGGCAGTCACTCGTGATATCACAATCAGTAAAGACCTTATAAATTATGATCATGTGATGGTGGTCAACCATAGATCTTGAGCATCGGTGATCTTGCTCCTTCAACATAGTTGCCAGCCTTATCATTAACTGTCGAGCAGCTTTCCCGTCAAGATTATATCATAACCGTTGATTTAAAACATGTGCATCTTAAGAATGATTTAGTAATTTGTCATCTAATGTATTAAGACCAGATTAATTCACCAAGGTTCCTTCCTTATTCCCTCGGCAAATGAGACACGTGGCACTCGCTCGTGATGTCTCAATCAATAAAAACCTTGTAATTCTCGATCACGCGATGGCGAGCAACCGTTGATCTTAACAATATTTGATCGACGATCACTCAAACTTTATCCCCTTTGGCCTCTCCAGATAGGACACGTGGTGCCCGCCCATGATATCACGATCACCCAAAGCAGTGTGGTGGGGTCATCGCGGGATGGCGGGGAGGGGCTAAGATCAAACGACATTTGATCAACGGTAGCACAAATTTTATCCCTCTACAAAATAAAACATTTATTAAAAGGATAAGGGGACATCACTAGGTGGATGGTAAACAACGACATAAGTTGTTTTTAAACGATGAAACACAGGGCCAACCAAGACTTAGGAAAAATGAAATCCCGCGGAAGAAAGAAAATATTAAGACCAAAGGGACCAAGCCTCTAGATGAAACGATAGGACATAAGGCGTTTTAAAACACTTCAAAAAGTAACAGCGAAAAGGATCCCGACCAAGGCGTAAAATGAACACAAGGGTTTTACACGAAAATAAAGCTAAAACCCCCAACCCAAGGAAAATTACAACACCATGAAAGGCCTATAACATAAGGCAGGGCAAGAATGGAACACAAGGAGCAAAAATTGAAGTTCCATCAACTAACACTTAGCCATTTTTGCATTCTCAACCATTCTCAAGCATTCAACCATATCATGCACACACAATCTCTCACGTTATCACCATAACCATATCCTTGCAACCACAACAATTTTGCATCCATCTTATGATCGAATCAAGCAAAGATCAAACCGTTATGCTGCCGAAATTGATCTAGGAGCACACAAATCAAGCCATTAATGAGGGAAAACAAATCTATCAAGCTCAAATAAGGTAAGATTTGGTTTTATTGTCATTTTAAGTTTGAGTTTCATCTTTAGCCCAATCTTGAGCGTTGTCTTTGGTTTTAATCTCTTGCTTGAGTTTATTTCTTGCATTTTAGACGGGGTAAAAAATACCGCACACAAGTGCAATAATATTAATTAAATGACAAATGTATAGAAGTTCTAGGGCTTAAATAGAGATGAAATTGTGACCGATGGATTAGCATGAGCCGATTACATTTGATCCATGAAGAATTGAAGCATAATGAAGCCACTAACATCAACCTCAACAGGATCAATCAAACGTAAATTAAACTAAACGTTTATCAAAACTAAGCATTCTAAACTATGAAAGCTTCAAAATGCCTACTCTAATCCATCTAAACCTATATTATTGTGGGAGTGGTGTCACGTTGATGTGGAACGACAACCCTTTCCCAATCCCATGGATAAATGAGCTTTGTCCCAATCAATTTTATTGAAGAAAATTGATGGAACAGTTGTGAAATGTGAATGAAAACATGATTTTAATATAAATGAGCATGATGCAAGCTAGTTTAACATGATTTTATGCTAAAATGATATGGATATGCAATTAAAAAGCTAATCTAGATGGATTCTAAGCTAAAAAGATCAAATCCTAATTAATAAACAAGCTAAATGGATGCACTATGTGACCATGGAAGCCATTAATGAAAGCTAAAGCTATTTAATGCAATTAAAATGAACTAAAAGATGTTAAATGTGTGCTAAATATGAGTGTGAGTGTGAGTGTGAGTGATTTTAACAACATAAGTTTGATGTTAAAAGATGGATCCATTTGTCTCCAAATAGTGACCTATTTATAGGAAAGCAAATGAGAAATGGAGGGTTGAGATTGAAAAAGCTAATCAATGGTCAAGGATGGAAGGAGTTGGAGGCATGGATCATGGATTCTCATCAATGGATGTGAATGAAAGATAAGATTTAATCAAGGGTTCACCTTTATCCAAACAAACACACTTTCAACTTTGCACAAGAGGTCACAAGTTAACTTACTCATGAAGTCAAGTAAGTTTGTTAGAAAAGGAATATTCCCTTTTTTCAATTGAGTGAGGAGAGAGAATATTCCCATGGGTGAGGAAAAAGGATAATTTAGTTAATTAAAACCAAACTAAATTATACAAAGGAATATTCCATGGGAATATCCCCTTTTTGGGGGAATGTGGAAAGGAGGAATATTCCCTTGCAAGTGGGGGGAATTAGATTAATTAATAATTGATAATTAAACAATGTTAATTATGAAATTAGGGGGAATTAGAAGAATTAAATGGTATTCATTAAATAAAATGATTTAATGAATGGGGAAAAGGTGGAATGACGTTTAATTAAATAACTTAGGGTTATTTAATTAAATAAGATTTAGGGATTTAAATTAAATAGTTTGATTTTTTTAATTTAATGAGATGAAATGTTAGCATGAAAGGGGGTGAATTAATTTGATTAAATTAATTAGGTTAATATATGCAAATGACATAATTAATTAAATAGCTAGACTAATTTAATTAACTAAGTGAAAAGAGGATGGGTTTTAGGAGGAAATGATGTTAATATACTTGATTCGAGTGTATGATATCATTCAGGACATTTCTTAGTGTCTACATTTTTCCCCTCTTTGAAGTGAGGTACCTGCTACTTTGATTAAAAAACTGACGCTCTTCAGATTAAAAACTACTGCTTAAATTAGAAAATAATTTTTTTCTAATTTTTTATATGCCCCAGCGGAAGGATTAAGCTAGTTCCCTGCCCCCTTGAGAAATCAGGCAAAATTTTTGAATTTTGGATTGATTTCTTGACAAAGGCTAAAGGCTACCCTAGGGGTCCAGAAAGGCTCTAGGATGTAAGAAATATGCCAAAAAATGCAAAAAATGATGCAAAATAAGCTCTAGTTTGGCAAAATTGATGAAGGTGATGAAAAACCCTAGCTTCTTGCTAAATTAGGGCAAAAAACCCTAATTTGTAGGCATAAATAAGTGAGAAAAGGTCACTTTCAATTCAATTGTGTATTCACACCTTAGAGGATACTTGCAAATTGAGCTCTGACCCTTTGACAAGATGGCAAAATGAGTGCTCCCACAACACATTTCTTGGGTTCGTGAGTACCAGAGGCTTCCACGCACAGGACCATCGGTATGTGATTCAAAACTTGATTTTAAATTTGACTTTTAGGCATATTTAATGCATTTTGAATTTTAAACTTTGGTGGCATCGCTATATAGTGACACTATTTCTAGAATTGGCAATGTTATTTTGATTTATAGCAACGCATATGTGATTAGTGACATAGTTCATGATTTAGATTTAGGGTTTCAAATTTTAAATCGTAACGCATATGTGTTTAGCGACGCATATTGCAATTTGAAAATTAGGGTTAGGGTTTGCCAAGGTCAAATAACAATGCACATGTGTTTAGCAATGCATATCACGATTTGCATTTTAAATGCTTAGGGTGTCGCAGATTGGAATTTGAATTACAGTGATGCTACTCCACTTAGGGTGTCACAGTTTGGAATTTTGATGTTGTGCGCTTCGTGGGTGCAGGAGGTGATCCCACCTTTGATGTCCTATGAGCATCGACCGACAATTTTGTCCATACTTGGTGATTTGTCTGAGTTGTGACAAAAGCACTTGGGAGAGATTAGCTTGTGGTACATTCCGTACATGCCCATCGTCCAGACACATTTGGTGATGATGACTGCATTGTACAAATGATGGCACAGTGAAACCTTGTCATTCCACTTACCTACTGATGAGGCAACAGTGATGCTAGAGGATGTATGGTGAATATTGTATTTGTCGATACATGGGGAGCGGGTGATGTATGATGTTGATGTCGATTATGATTCCTGCCATGAGGTGCTAGATCAAGAGGACATTGTCTTGGTCACTTCCCAGATAGACCTCAAAATGTACAGAGGTCGGGTATTGACTTTCATATTGATTATTGCGGTGATTATCTCAGGTTTGGTTGCTCCAGACCGACGGAGCAGAGGATTCAATCCGGGATGGGGCCTAGCTTGGCACAAGATCCTCTTCAAGAGGACTCGATTTGCATGGGAGTCAGTGATGTTGGCCTTTATTTACCATGACATGCATAATTTTGTATATTGCGATGGTAGAGCTATTGGCATAAGGGTCACCCTTCTCCACATTTGGCCCTAGGAGCACATCGATGTGCTTCAACTTATTGTTTAGATGGCATATGTAAAGCCAAATGATCCAGTTGTCTAGAGATATAGGGGTGCCATCGCTTTGTAGCATATAGGATAGCTCGACATTCCCTGTTGGCACAGAGTGATCGATGATATGACAGTATTCAGATGGTGGCCCTAGCTTCAGATGCTAGCTTGGTACAATGATGTGCAATAACTTTTCTTTGCTTGGTAGACCCAATACATGCAGGGCCGAGAGCACAATATTATTGAGAGATACCTACTTGATAGGGTTGCTAGATAGTTTGGCGAGAGGTGGGACAAGCCTGATGATGCATACATTTCCATCTTTGCTAGGTCAGCTCGAGGGACAGTGTGAGGACACATGATCCCTACCCACGAGGTTGTAGAGGGCTTTTGTCAGTTGGTTGCCAGGTCCTAGGCCTATGATCAAGGGCAGGTGGATGCATAGACGACGCTTGCTTATGATGCATGGTTTATACCCCCTCATTGATTGACAGATCCAGCAGGTGCACCCCGATGAGGGAGGCCGAGAGGGAGGGGTGCAAGTAGAGGCAGAGGGCAACTAGATGATGGATAGGGCAGGGGATGGGGTAGAGGACAAGATGGATAGGTCCCAGGCGCACCACCAATACATCAATAGCCTCCTTAGTAGCCATCGATACAACAATAGCCTCCACAACAGCCATCGTCAAGGCCAGATCCTCGTGATACCTAGATATAATAGTTGCAGACGGTGATGGGTGAGAGAGATTAGGCTCATCAACAAATTTTGGTCATTACTGCTGAGAGAGACCAAGCCAGGAAACATATTTAGGTTGTTACTACAGAGAGGAACCAGGAGTGTCAGCTTAGGCAGATTGTTGAGATGCAGTTGGCACAGGAGGTCAGGCGGCGCCAACAATTAGAGACTATGACAGTTGCATCCCAAGGGTGGATAGTGTCTTTCTGATTGTACAGAGAGGCTATGACCGAGGCGGCCTATTATCGAATGCACTACCACCGATATGTCTCACAGGTGCTTAGACACCTGATTATTCGTGGAGGAGTGGGGCACATCCCGGGGTTGAGGATCAACTAGAGAGATAGCCAAGTGAGGGTAGCAACCGTCAAGGCTAGCCTACTTGTACAAAGACACTTTTTTTATTATTGTCTGATTCTTTACATAGATATACATTCATGGGCTTCTTTTTGATAGCCTTGTGGATATTGTATTTTTTATTAATGTACACACTTACTCATATATTGTATTATTACAGTCACCATTATATATATATATGATATGGATTCGATATGATGTGATGTGTTCTCTTTATTTCATGCTTATGAATGTATGGATGCACTTGATATGATGTCATTTGATGTGATGCATTATGATTATGTATGGATGCAATGTAATGAATGGATGTGCTTCTTTTTCAGTATCTTTTCATGATATGATATGCAGATGTTATGCTTATGCAAACGATATGGATGTATTTCTTTTTTTGTGTACTTTTCTATGCAATTTATGATGTATGCATTTGGACGTATGGATGGATAATGTAAATGTTTTGCTTATGATATAATAATACGATGCATGTTTATGATATGTGATGCAATGATTTAAGATGCTTAGAATAACAAATCTATATTATTCATCACAACTTAAGTGATAATGATGGTGCAGTGAAATATGATATGGTATGATTATGCAAGATGTATGCATGCTGATGTTTTGTGGATGCAGGATGGATACATTAATGATATTTTTGTTGACTATCATGATACCAAGTTAGCATGGAGAGAAGATAAAGAAACAAGATGTTTTGACCATTGATTTTGATGATTGCTTTTAAAAGATCCAAAAAGTCTATGATCCACTGAGACTTTATTAGAGATGGTGATGAGAAATGCATGATGATGCTGACAACGATGATGATGATGATGATTTTCTCATATCTTGGGATTGAGATTTTCTATCATTCCTTATTGTTTGATATAACACATTGACACGATGCATCAAGGTATTGATAACCAAGATGGAATTGTATCTAATGTAATGGAATTTGACTCTGTAAACAGATAGGATAGTTCTTGTTCACACCTTGACATACAAAAACCTCATTGGAATGCAAGTGAGAATTTTAGAATATATTGAACCAAAGCATACACAATAGTCAACAATGTATTCCAAACAACTTCTCTACACACAACTAAGCAAGTATACGCCAAGATTATTTTACAAGAATACCCACAAGCACAACAGACGAAAGATAATGATCGATGCCCCATTCCTTTATCTCTAAATCATTTTGATTAGACATCATCAAGAGGTCCTAAAAATGGGTCATTAAGATAAATCATAAGAAAAGATTCAAGACAAACAGTTGGTGCTATCTATATCTCTTGCCAGTTTAAAATGTAGCTAAGGTGATTTCTAATACTGATGTCCATCATAGGAATGATACATCCTAGGAAATGTTGATCAAAGGTTTGATTTAGGATGATGATTTTTGATAAGTCGTTGATACAAACTCCACTGACTCATTTACCTATGACCTAGATTTTAGATTTTGACACTTAGATTCTCACTTTATGACTTGCGACACTTGCTTTCTACTTGTTTTGCAAAAGGTTGAAGATGATTGATTTATTATGGGTGAAGTTTATTACGGGTGAAAGAAAAATGGGATGGGTGGTTTTGGATTTTCTAGAATATTTTAATGTTTTTGGTGCTTTTGAAATGTTTTGAGGCTGTTTTTTGGTCTTTTTTTAAAAAGTTTTTGTGAATGTTTATGTTTTTGATTATTTGAGGCTATTTAGGGTTTTCTAAGGTTTTCCAATGTTTTTGGGTTTTTCAAATGTTTAGGGGTTTCTAATATTTGAATGTTTAGGGGTTTTTTGAATTTCAACCAAGAACCTAACCTAAAAGACCTATCCTAAGGGCCTCAGGGGTTGATCAAAGATTATCCTTTCCTATGTTATACATGTAGAGACCATGTAGTTCAACTAACTCAACTTATTGAAAGATGAGAGATGAACAGTTGATGGAATGCCAATTTATTATGACGAAATCCTAAAGGACTGACCTAGGGTGTCTCGGGGGCACATCAATGATGACCTTACCTACATTCAAGCTTAGAGACCCATAGTTTGACTGACTTGACTTATTGAAAGATGAGAGATGAACAATTGATGGAATGCCATTTTATTATGACAAACTCCTAAAGGATTGACCTAGGGTGTCTAGAGGGCACATCAATGATGACCTTGCCTACGTTCAAGCTCAAAGACTTGTAGTTAAACAAGGTACTATTTTTGGATTTTCGATGTTTTGACCTTTTTAGGGATTTTGATGAATGTTTTGGATTTTGACTTTACAATTTTTGAATGTTTTTGGATTTTAGCTATACAAGATTTTGCAAATGTTTTTGGAATTTATGATAAACGTTTTACGAATGTTTTGGGATTTTTTATGAGATTTCTGATAACCTTAAGATATACAAGAACCCGATTTGATCCATAACGAATTTCCCCTAGCATGATATGATAGACTACCTTGATATTGGTAGGACAAGCTGACCTTAGGAATATTCCAAGTAGTACTAAAGGGGATATGATACTTCACAACATCAAGCTATGATGCAAACACAAATGGATGGTGAAATAAATAGGGTGAATGATGCAATAGGATGGAGCGATAGGATAAAGAGCCAAAGATGGATGAAGGTGCTTTAGTTATGCAAGGCACATGTTTTCTAGGTTTTCACCGATGTACTTGCCCAAAGCACCACCAAAGTGGTTTTCACTAGAGGACGATTGTTTTTCTTTACTTTTTTAATCCTTTTTCTCATTTTTTTGGATTTTTGATCATTTTTTTGGTATTTTCAGATTTACACCCTTCAAGACTAGGCATAAAACTTTTTAAGATGTAGGTTGTTGGTCGGTTCCTACAAGGGTTCACCTTCAGGTGTTGATAATTGATATGCCCATGATCCATAGCTTGTTGTGATGACAAATGTACCCAACTAGTCAGGTTCAAACTTTCCTTTACTGTCCTGATCTGGAAGATTCTTCTGATTCTATTTTAAGAAAAGATCCCCTACCTAGAAAGATCGACATTTGATCTTCTTGTTATAGCTCTGTTTCAATCGGTTTTGATATACTTACAAGTGATTGAGGGCATCAAGACTATGCTCGTCCAAGAATTCTAGCTCATTTAGTCGAGATACTTTGTATTCTTTGTCGATGCTCAGGTTCTATAGTGACACTCATAGTGAGGGGAGCTCAACCTCAATAGGTAGAATGGCTTCTGATCCATAGACCAAGGAGAAACGGGTTGCACCTATTGGCGTGCAGATACTGGTTTGATAGGCCTAGAGAGCGAGATTTAGCTGCAAATGCCAGTCACAACCAACTTCAAATACTATTTTCTTTAGGATTTTTAGAATGGTCTTGTTTGTAGCCTTAGCTTGACTATTGCCTTGGGGGTAATATGAGGTAGAGAATCAGTGTTGGATGTTGAATTTTTGACATAGCTCTTTCACATCCTGATTCTTGAAGGGTGTTTTGTTGTCTGAGATAAGAGTTTGTGGAACACCATAATGACAAATGAGGTAATTTAGGATAAACTTAGCAATTTGCTTCCCCATTATGTAGGTCATAGGAATGGCTTTGACCCACTTGGTAAAATACTCGGTGGCTGTTATGATAAACTTGTGACCATTGGATGAGGTTGGAGTGATCTTTCCTATGACTTTAAGACCCCATTATGAGAAAGGCCAGGGTGTGACCATTGGTTGCAATTCCTGAGCTGGAGCATGAATTAGATCTCCATGATGTTGAGACTAGACACATTTTTGCACATATTGATGGGCTTCTCTTTCCATGGTTGGCCAATAGTACCCCATCCTCAATAGTTTCTTAGCTAAAGTCATACCACTAGAATGGGAATTGCATATGCCATCATGTAATTTTGTTAAAGAAGTCAAGGATTCCTCTTAGTTAAGACATCGTAGTAATGTCCCTTCAATGCTTCAGTGGTATAAGGTATCACCTAGGATCATGAATCAAGATGCCTTTTTGACAAAGGTCTTTTTAAGGTTGGAGGTGATATCGAATGGGAGGGTTCCTCTGCTTAGGTAGGTGAATATGTCATGATACTACAGGGATCGAGGACCAATGATGACATGCATGAATTCAGATTCAAGGATTTTGAAAGTTGGTATGAGAAGTTGTTCTACCAAGAATTCTCATTGAAGGATGTTATTCGGCATGTAACAGTGATCCGATTGTTGCCATAATGTTTGCTACTCGGTTGTTCATGCAAGGAATCTGCTCAAAATTTGTCTAGAAAAAAGTCCTTGAGATTCTCAACCATCTTATTGTAAGGAGTAAGCTTGTCATCCTTAGTTTGGTAGTCATCATTGACTTGGTTGATAACCAACTATGAGTCTCCATAGACTTTCATCTCTTGTATCTACCATTGAACTATTATCCTTAGACCTGTGATTAGGGCTTTGTACTCAACAATCATGTTAGTACACATGAATGATAGCCTGTATGACTTTGGAATGCAATCACTTTGAGGGGTGATGAAAATAATACCCACCCCTAATCCATGTTGGGTAAATGATCCATCAAAGTACATTTTCCACTAAGCTGTTAGGTTGACAAGGAATACCGATTCATCAGGGAATTTAGATATAATGGATTCTCTGCATAGATAGGTGCATCTGCCAATTGGTATGCAATCACTTATCCTTTATTTCCTTACACTCCACATACTCTATGTCAAATTCAATTAAGATCATTACCCATTTGGCCATTTTCACAATGAGAGTTGCTTTGGATAACGGGTATTTTAATGGGTCGATCTTTGCAATAAGCTTGACTTGATGTGACAACATGTAATGTCTAAATTTTTGTGAAGAAAAAAACCACCTCTAAGCATGCCTTCTCAATGTGTGAGTAGTTCATTTCGTAGCCCACTAATATCCTGCTGATGTAGTAGATAACTCTTTCCTTTCCGTTTTCATCATGTCGTGCCAAAAGAGCCCCTAATGCTGCTGATGTTGCTGAGACATACAAGATCAATGGTTTGTTTGGTATCGACAACATGAGCACTGGAGGTGTCAATAGATAGTCCTTGATCTACTGGAAGGCTTTATCACACTTCTCATCCCACTTGTAAGTTATTCCTTTATGGAGAAGATGTGAAAAAAGGGTGGATTTTGTCTGATAGTTGCACTATGAACCTTCTGATGGACTGCAATCTTCCTTGTAACCCTCTCATTTGTTTCAGTTTTTGTGGTGGTTCCATGTCTAGGATGGCTTTCATTTTTTTTGGATCAATTTATTTCCCTCTTTGTGAGACGATATAGCCAAGAATTTTTCCTGATGTAACCTCGAAGACACACTATTTTGGATTCAGTTGTACCTTATATTCTTCAAGCCTGTCAAAGATAGGTCCTAAGACTTGTATGTGCTCACTCCTTTTCTTTGATTTTTCCAAAATATCATCCACATAATCTTCAACTATTTTGTGGATCATGTCATGAAAGATGAGGGTTATTGCTCTTTGATAGGTTGCTCCTACATTCTTCAACCCGAATGGCATCACGTTCTAGCAATATGTCCCCCATGGACAAGTGAATGTAGTTTTATGTTGATCCTGCTTAGTGATCATGATTTGATTGTAGCCTAGAAAACCATCCATGAGTGAAAAAATTTCATGCCCAGTTGTTAAGTCCACGATG
The DNA here is from genome assembly GCA_007258455.2 of Sequoia sempervirens. Lineage (NCBI taxonomy): Eukaryota > Viridiplantae > Streptophyta > Pinopsida > Cupressales > Cupressaceae > Sequoia > Sequoia sempervirens. The sequence goes on along the minus strand of VDFB02000015.1, from coordinate 383,101,020 downwards.
AGGTCAATGTTAGGAAGAGGGAAATCATCCTTCGAGCATGCCTTGTTTAAGTCTTTGAAGTTTGTGCATATTCTAATTCCCCCAATGGGTTTGGGTAAGTTATTCCTTTATGGAGAAGATGTGATAAAGGGTGGATTTTGTCTGATAGTTGCGCTATGAACCTTTTGATGGACTACAATCTTCCTTGTAACCCTCTCATATGTTTTGGTGTTTGCGGTGGTTCCATGTCTAGGATGGCTTGTACTTTTGTTTGATCAATTTCTATCCCTCTTTGTGAGACGATATAGCCAAGAAGTTTCCCTGATGTAACCCCGAAGACACACTTTTTTGGATTCAGTCGTACCTTATATTCTTGAAGCCTGTCAAAGATAGGTCCTAAGACTTGTATGTGCTCACTCCTATTCTTTTATTTTTCCAAAATATCATCCACATAATCTTTAATTGTTTTGTGGATCATATCATGAAATATGAGGGTCATTGCTCTTTGATTGGTTACTCCTGCATTCTTTAGGCTGAATGGCATCATGTTCCAACAATATGTCCCCCATGGATAAGTGAATGTAGTTTTTTGTTGATCCTCCTTGGCGATCATGATTTGATTGTAGCCTGAAAAACCATCCACGAGTCACAACATTTCATGCCCAGCTATTAAGTCCACGATGAGCTCAATGTTATGAAGAGGGAAATCATCCTTTGGGCATGCCTTATTTAAGTATCTGAAGTATTTTCATATTTTGATGCCCCTAGTGGGTTTGGAGACTAGTACCAAGTTTGAAACCCACTTAGGATAATCTATCGGTCGGATAAAACCAACGTCAAGAAGCTTTTGTAACTCAAGTTTCACCAAGAGTGTTATCTGAGGGTGCATCTTCATTAATTTTTTCTTTACTGGCTTAGCTTCGTGATAGACTACTAAATGATGTACAACCACTTCTGGATCAAGCCCTGGCATATCAATGTATGACCATGCAAAGTTGGTTCTTCGCTCTTTGAGGAATGCTGCTAGGTTTTTTTGATATCGAGAATGCTTTGTTTAATGGGTGTTTTCGTTTCTAAGGTAGATGCAAGGGATGATGGGTCAACAAATGAAGTAGATGGTATAGGCCCTTCATCATTCTTGGGTATTTGGGGTATCTTATAGAACTTGGCCTCAAGATTTTGCACTAGTAAAAATGCTCAAGATCTCCATGGATGGTAATTTCTCTACCTTCAAAAGGAAACTTTACACATTGATGATAAGTCAAAGCTAAAACTTTTAGGGCATGGATCCATGGTTAGCCAAGCAAGATGTTATAGGGGAGATCAAGATCTAACATTTGGCATGTAGTTTCTGCAATGAGGGATCCTACTTGGATGGGTAATGCAATGATACCTTATGATACTCTTGATCATCATATGCTCTAATGGTGGTACTCTTTGCTTTCTCAATAGCATCTTCTAAATAGCCCAAGTTTTTGATCGACTAAAGGGTGCAAATGTTCAAGCCAACACCTCCATCCACTAAGAATCTTTTCACCTTGTTCTTATGAATGATGACCTCAAGGTGCAAAGTGCAATTATGAGATGGCTACAATGGTAGGTCTTGTTCCGAGAATGTGAGAAGATGATTAGCGATATGCCCTACCATAGCTTCAAATTGATTTGTATCAATATCATCAAGGACAAATGACTTTGACAAAGCTTTCTCTAAGATTTCCCTATGTGCGGGTGATATCCTTAATAGTTTTAAGATTGATATTTGTGTGGGGATTTTCTTAAGCTAATCTAGGAGATTATACTTGCTAGGATTTGATGTTGACAAAGTAGGTTGTGCCCTAGATTAAGATGAAACTCCTTGGATAGTGACTTTTCCATGTTGTGTGGTGACTTCACACTCTACACTAGGTCCTTTAATGGTAACGATAGTAATGATGCTATCACAGGAAGCGACCACATTGGAATAGGTATGTTGTACGTTTGTGTAATCCTCAGCTTTTCCATTGTTATTGCCTTTACAATTATCTGGCATAGGGTTCTTGCATATCTTAAGATCTTGGTTACTGACTAGTATTTCAACAACTATGGTGTCATTCTTGATGAGATTTTGGATAATATTCTTGAGCCTCATAGTGTTTGTTGTTTTATGGCCTTTGATTTTGTGAAAATCACAAAGGTCGTTCTCATTGTACCAAGATGGTTTCTCTTGTGGTTCTTGGTAGTTTTCGAAATTGGGAAGCATTATCAAGTTTGACTCTACCAACTTCTTCATGATGGTTTCAATAGGTTCCGACAACTGTGTGTACTTGCATTTAGGATAGTTTTTCTTGTTAGGGGTTCACCTCTATTGTGTTTCGGTGTTGTTGATTTGATTATGCTGAGAAGGTGTTGTGTGTTGCACAGTTGGTTGAACGTTAGCTATCTGATTATTGTTTGGCTTAGGAGCACTTAGGACTACCTTAGCATCTACCACACCATCATTTGTTATGTTTTTGTTCTTAGCCCAGACACGAGGCTTGTCATTTGAACTAGTTGATGGGTGATTGTATTTGTACACTTGAGTATTTCTCTATGAGATTATATCTCTCTCAATGTTAAGGGATTTTGGGACAAGCTCGTCAAATGTGATGCACTACATTTTCAGGTGGAAGGATAGATTTGGATCTAGATTTGCTATGATGATCCCTACTTGTTCATCGGGAAGAGGCCACTTGCTCTTGCTATATCTTTGTCTCCATCGTTGCAAGAAATTGGTGAAATATTCTCCTTTGTTTTTTCTAAGAGTATGCAATTCTTCGAGGCTTACGTCCATGTCAAGATTAAAGGAGAAGTGATCGATGAATTTATTAGTAATTTCTTGAAAATTTTTAATACCAGGAGGTAGTTGAGAAAACTAATCCATTATAGGACCTATTAAACTTCGGGGGAAGAGGCACATTAAATAAGAATCATTGTAAGCCACCTCCATACACATGACGTTAAACTCTTTGACATGGTCTACAAGACTTCCTCTCCCTTTGTACTTATCAAATTTTGGGATTTCAAAACTAAGAGGAAATGGCACCATTGCGATGTTTCGATCAAATGGATAGGGACATAGATTTTGTGTATGGGGCTTCCTTGTCTTGCCCATCTGAAGGTCTTGCATTTCTTGTGACAACACCTTAAGTTGTGATGCTAGATCATCTTACATGTTTGGTGGAAGAACATACGTGGCATATTGAGGGATGATGGGTGGGTTGCATGCAGGATTCTGATATGATAAAGTGTTGTATGGGGTGTATGGTGGTGTGAGATTCTGTGAAGGTGATTGAGTTGTTGATGTATATGTTCCTAATGCATTTGTATTGACAATGTTCTATTGAGGATTGTAGTAAGAACCCTATTGTTGTTGTTGGGAATATTGCTGAGCTAGTAAGGCTTGCTACTGTTGTTGAGCTACAAGGGATGCTTGTTGGGTTTGTTGTTGTTGTGCTACTAAGGCTACTTGATGGGCTTGATGTTGTTGTTGTGTTGCTAAGGTTGCTTGATGGGCTTGATGTCATTGTGTTGCTAAAGTTGCTTGATGTTGTTGTTGATGTTGTTGTGCTGCTAAGGTTGCTTGATGTTGTTGCTGCTATTGTTGTGCTAGTAAGGCTACTTGATGTTATTTTTACTGTTGTTGTGCTACTACTGCTTGATATTATTTTTACTGTTGTTGTGCTACTAAAGTTGTTTGATGTGCGGCTAAGGCTACTTGTTGTTGTTGCTATTGTTGAACGACTTGCTGATAAGCCTGTTGTGCTTGTTGTAGAGCTAAGGCATGTGCTTGCAATGTAGGATTAGTCAGTTGTTGGGACATCTATGATGGATTTTGAGTGTTGATGTGTTGCGCGGGTTGCAAGTTCCCTTGGTTTAACATTCCTTGTAAGATGGTGCATTGGGATGACAGAACGTTTGCTTGAGCTCCCATGTGATTTTGCATGATGAAAGAGACTGTGGGAAAAGATGAGGATGATGCCATTAGATTTTGTGATGTTAAGGGAAAATTAGGACCTTGAGTCTATTGATTAAAAAGGTTTCCTTGTCCCATGTGTTGGGGATTTCCTTGTGATAGGGATGTGGACAAAGTATTACCTTGGTTGATGGGGTTAGTGACCAAGGGATTGTTTTGGTTCGGGTTGATGATGGATGGGATGGATGTGTTTTGGTAAACTACTAGGTTTGATGTATCAATGAGAGGATTAGATGAAGATGTTCCATGTCGCATTAAAGGTTGATTTTGCATGAGGGTATTTCCTTGCCATTTCGGGTCTACTTGTGATGATTGGTCCATACTACTTTGCATGATGTTGGGCATACTTGTGGCATTCGTGGGAAAAAATGAAGATGGGTGCCCCCAATATGTTGAAGTGGTGGTGGAATAATGGAATGTAAGAGGTTTATATGGGTGTTGGGGGTCTTCAAAATGGGAGGAGCACCAAAGGTTGGCATCCAAGTGGTGGTTTGAGATGGATTGGTGTTGAGGGTACCCACAAGTGTGTTACTTTCAAAGGGAAGAGTGTGACCAAAGTCTTTGGCAAGACTAGTTGCAAGACTAGGAATGGATGTTTGATTTAGCTCTAGCAATGGAGTTGTTTTCAAGGTGGATGAAGTGAAGCCTTGTGTCAATGATTGCGCAACAAAAGATGGGGAGATTGGAGCAACATTTTATAAGGCTTGATGTTCCATTATTTCGTCCCAAGCGAGTTCAAATGGGTTATTGCCGATGTCTTCAATCTCATATGGTCCTGATGGAGACAATGGTTATTGTGATGGGGTAACTTGACTTCTTGGATCAAATTCTTGAGGATTTGGATCACTTAAGGTAAATGTAACTTTGGTTTTCTCCATGATTCTCTTGTATTGTGATCTTGTCTTTACCATAAATTTTGGGTCATGTCTAGGAGAGTTAATGTTTGAACTCTCTAGTTGACTTAAATTTAGGTAAGAGGGACACTCTAAGTATTTTTGGAGTAATGGTGATAATGGGAGATGAAAAGATGAAGCATATGGGAAGTGATCTTTGCAATCATTTTGGGACAACACTTTTGACTTAAGAGTTTGATGTTTGGATAAAGGATGTTGATGAACTTGAAAATCTTTAGGGTAGACTCATGACCTTCAAGATGAACTAGTTCAAAGATGATAACTAACTTTACCAAATGCATGGAAAAGGATTCATTTCACATACAAAGTAGCCAAGTTAGGGGTTGATTTGATAGATGTTTTAAGTCAAAAGGTGTTTGTGTATTTGAAAGTTTTTGCAAAGTTCGGATGAAGTGAAGGATGAAATTTTGATGAAGGGGTGGATGAAATGTTTGACCCAATGTTGACTTAGACTGAACCTTTGTGTGATAAGACCAAGGTAGTGAGAAACATGCTAGACCTCTAAAGTTTTTCAAATCCTAAAGACCCAATGATTTAGATAGGTTCATTATCGTGAAAAGACTAGGATTTTGACCGAAAAGGAACATATACAATTTTGGATTGTTCCTTGAAGCAAGTTTGTAGAAGTTGTATACCAACCTAGTTTTATTTTGGTGAAGTGCTAAACGGTGTTTTTTGAGAGCTTTTGGACTAAGATGCCTAAGTTTAAAATGGTGACCTATAGACCTTCTTTTGGGGATTATGATTTTGTGTGAGATCATTTGCATAAGTCTAAGACCATGAAAAAGGAGGAAGATATTTATTGCCACGTGGGTGGTGGTAATAGGGGCCATCCAACCTCGATATCGGTTTGTTCCTCTTCTTCGTCTAAGATTGTTGTTGCGTTTCTCCACTGAATGGATGTTTCCTTTATTTCAAAGATGAAGCTTCTCAAGCTACTAATTATATCTGTTTGTTCTCCCTCAATTAATTCAAAGTTTGGTTGAATGATAGCAGCGATAAGATCAGGTTGTTCAACAGGAGCAATCAGTCTCCAAATGGTCATGTGGGGTTCAATTTGTCAAGTTATCTTGCTTAGATGAGTTTCTTTTACCAAAAACACTTGTCTTGATTAAGTTTTCTAAACTAAATGTCTATGTCAAAAACATCATTGATTCCACAAAGTCCATTTTGTGAAAAAGGATGAAGTCAAGGGCATAGTTACCTAGGTTAACTTTGGAAAATATGGATTAAGATGTAAACCAAAATATAGAAGTCTCTAAGAATAAATTCTTAGGACAAGTAGTAATATCAAGGTTTTGTCAAAGGGTATCCATACTTAGACCAAAGGGTTTGAAATTATGAATAAGATTGTGTATGTTTGTTTGCAATGATTTGGAACCAAGCAAAGTATTAAACTGACTCACAATCATTTTACCATCCTAGATTCAAAAGATACTACTTGGTGAATCTCCACTTGGATTTCTCCAAACACTAAGACAATGCGAACAGTTAGAGATTGGCGACACTGGCTCCCCTCCACGACACACACTTCTTGGGACCACCAAATCTCAAAATCATGAAGACCTAAAGATCCTAAGGATTTTTTTTTTAACAATGAATAGTACAAATGTGGGGTAGCTTCGGAACGACCATTCCCACACCAACAAGCATAAAGGTTTTTGATTTCTAAACAATAGTTCTTAATAAGGGCTTTCATTCAAGGTGGCCATACATGCGGCCATATTAGCTCAAGATTATGGTTAATAAAGAGGCCTCCTAATCCCTTCATAAGAAGAGATTTTGACGTACCACACAACTACTATGGGTGACACTTGTCGGTATGACACATCTACACCTATTGTTTATGACTTTCGTCACAAACACATTTTTATATAGTGACTTGAAAGAGCTTGGCTTTAGCTCGTTACCGCTTGGGTCGTTCCCTCCTTTCAAAGTGGGGAGGTAGGCCCTCTAAAGATAAACAATAGCAATGAATTATGTTTATAGTTTGATCATCCTAGTTTGCATGAAGCAAGGAGAGAACACACACCATGCCTTTTCCCTACACTAGCATGGAGTTCATTTTTAACCCAAATTGAAAGATGTGGGTGATTATGCAAAATGTCAAGGAGTGTTTTTGATTCTCAAGATCGCTGAGTGGTGCGAGAGAAGTGCATATGCATTCAATAACAAAGTTGTAAATCACAAAACACAACAAACACTCGTTAATTTTAACCCCTCAAACTAAGATGAATTCATTTTATGCACCAAACGAAGTGTTAAATTGTTTTGTTCAATTTTAAACCCCAAAGTAAAATTGGTGAAATGAGGGTTCAATTTTAGTCCCATTTGAGTGTTATTTTTAAAACCCAATTGAAAACTAGTGTGGTCCTACAACATAAAATGAAAAGCATAAAAAATGGGTTATAATTGCCCTAAAAGCATCAAAACACTTGTTACAATTATAAGATTTTAAGATGAGAATGCTCCTTCACTTCAACTTTTATCATCCAAGTTGCAAAACCCAGTTAGCCTAAAAACCATAACAATGTTAGAGGCATGTTAGTACTCTGATAAAGCAAAAAAATTAAAATAAATGCTAAAAAATGATCATCGTTTTTCTTACCAGATTAGGGTGTCACTGTTCACAATAGCGTGGCTCTGGTGAATAGGAGCGTCACTCTAGTGAATTTGGGTGTCGCTCTACAAAAAACCAATGATGACAATAATGTCACTGTTTGGGGAGCGTCGCCGTTTATAAATCTTCAATACCTCTAAAAGTATTCAGCGCTGCCATTTGTTTTAGTCAACGCAAGGGTATTAAATAAGCGTCACTATTTTAGATGACAATAGCATTGTTATATGGCGGCGCCCAACAAAGGTATCACTAAATTCTTTTGGGCATCGCTATATCTTGCAAAAATTAGAAAAAATGAAATTCGAGATAGAAATTGATTAAATTTGATCAGTTTTTCCCTCCTAGCGCCAGAATATGACTGATAGATTAGCACGAACCGATTATGCTTGATCCATGAAGAATCAAAGCATAACGAAGCCACTAACACCAATCTCAACAGGATCAATCAAATATAAATTAAACTAAACATTTATCAAAACTAAGCATTCTGAATTATGAAAGTTTCAAAATGCCTACTCTAATCCATCTGAAACCTATTTCGTTGTAGGAGTGGTGTCGCGTTGATGTGGAACGATGACCCTTTCCCAACCCTGTGGATAAATGAGCTTTGTCCCAATCAGTTTTATTGAAGAAAACTGATGGAATGGTTGTGAGATGTGTATGAAAACATGATTTTAATCTAAATGAGCATGATGCAAGCTAGTTTAACATGATTTTATACTAGAATGATATGGATATGCAATTAGAAAACTAATCTAGATGTATTCTAAGCTAAAATGATGAAACCCTAATTAATAAACAAACTAAATGGATGCACTAAGCGATTATGGAAGCCATTAATGCAAGATAAAACTATTTATTGTAATTAAAATGAACTAAAAGATGTTAAATGTGTGCTAAATATGAGTGTGAGTGTGAGTGATTTTAACAAAATAAGTTTGATGTTAAAAGATGGATCCATTTGTCTCCAAATAGTGACCTATTTATAGGAAAACAAATTAGAAATGGAGGGTTGGGATTGAAAAAGCTAATCAATGGTCAAGGATAGAAGGAGTTGGAGGCATGGATCATGGATTCTCATCAATGGATGTGAATGAAAGATAAGATTTAATCAAGGGTTCACCTTTGTCCAAACAAACACACTTTCAACTTTGCACAAGAAGTCACAAGTTAACTTGCTCATGAAGTTAAGTAAGTTTTTTAGAAAAGGAATACTCCCCTTTTTCAAATGAGTGAGGAGAGAGAATATTCTCATGGGTGAGGAAAAAGGATAATTTAGTTAATTAAAGCCAAATTAATTTTTGCAAAAGAATATTCCATGGGAATATCCCCTTTTTGGAGGAATGTGCAAAGGAGGAATATTCCCTTGCAAGTGGGGGGAATTAGATTATTGATAATTAAACAATGTTAATTATGCAATTAGGGGGAATTAGAAGAATTAAATGGTATTCATTAAATAAAATAATTTAATGGATGGGGAAAAGGTGGAATGACATTAATGAATTAAATAAAAATATTTAGGGATTTAAATTAAATAGTTTGATTTATTTAATTTAATGAGACAATGTTAGCATGAAAGAGGTGAATTAACCCGATTAAATTAATTAGGTTAATAGATGCAAATGACATAATTAATTAAATAGATAGGTTAATTTAATTAATTAAGCGAAAAGAAGATGGGTTTTAGGAGGAAATGATGTTAATATACCTGATTCAAGTGCATGATATCATTCAGGACATTTCTCACTGTTACAAAAACAAATATGAATAGAAGTCAAACCACAAGCCAAATAAAAAATGTAGGAGTATGCCACTTGTTGATATATTATTGCATCAAAACATTCCATGAAAACATACACAAAACTAAATGAAAATGACATGGGTATACTATTTTTTTCATTACAATAATACAATGATAGGTCAATTGATGTGGCCAATTTTACAATCAAAATTCAAAGATAATTTTACAACTTCAATAAATCCTAAACATATTTAGAAGTTAAATTATCAAAGTCTTGACACCTTATAGATTATGTTAGTGAAGGATTATGCTTCAAATTCATAAATCCCTTATGAACACCATATCATGCACCCTAGAGTGAAGACCATGCATTCTTTTTTGTTCAAACTAAGAAAAAATAATGATCTTGAAACACTTAGAGCATACCATTAACATAGGTTTAATTTAATAAAATTATGTTACTAATATTTGTATTTTTATGGGTGCAATGGATGCTTAGAAGGATGCATGACTATTTGACATTAAATTAGTTTGATATAAATCCCATCACTCCAAAAAGCATATACATTTAGCTTTAGGTATATACATTAGATAATATAAAGTAAAAAAGAAGGGGAAGATATGTTAGAAACAAGTGATAGCTAAATGTTTGTGACAATGACAAGATCATTTAAGTCATTTGAAATTTTAGTATAGAAGTCATAATCTCTAGTTGGAGATCATGCATCCACCACCACAAATCACAAATATCCTCTGTCATCTTCAATATTCAAGTCAAAAATTTATAAAACATTTTTTTTTTATTATTATTTAAAGGATTCAAACCATAAATTTCTTACCTCTCAATCTAAAGACCAAGAAAATGAAGAGAAGCCCCAACAAAAAAAACTCAAACTTACATTAATAATATCTACTTATTCCCTCTCTTACTATATATAAAAATATTTAAAAAAATAATAAATAAATAAATAAATAATATTTATATATGAAAAATAAAAAATATTTAAAATATGAAAACAAAGTTAAAATATAAAATAAAAAAAATTAAAATATAGATTTTTATATCTTAATGAAAATAACTTAAGACAATCAAATCCACAACATTCAAACTAGAATGATAAGATGAACAAAACATAGACCACAAATGGGCCCTTCCCCTAACAAAGTATAATATTAACTAGAACACGCTTCGGGGTTTGAGTGGTGGGACTTCTTGTAGGCGGGGATCTCACTCGCGAGGGATTAATCTCGCCCCAACTCGCCTAGATACCGAAGATAGAGACTGATGGCCGCTGGATTGAATGGGGGGACACCCTTTTGTATATATAAAAAAAAAAAAATTAACTAGAACTTAAAGGGAAAAAAATTAACCATGAAAATATCCGTCAATTGCGGACAGTCCAATAGCATAAAGGAAATCTAATCGTAACAGGCGGGAAGCAGCCCCACAAAAGCAGGCGCAGCCAACGGCTTAAAAAAGGAGCTTTACCGAGTCTGCTATTTATATTTAAATCCGGAACAAACCCTTATACGTTGTTTATATAATCCCTCGTAAAAACAAATGCGATGCTGATTGCAGATATTTTCGGTGACTATTTATTTGTCAGCTTAAAGGAGACGAAGGCGTCAGGAAAATGGCGGTTTAAAAAATCAGTCAAGCACAGGCGTGAAACAGTTTTCCGACGTCTTAATCTACACAAGGCTATATGCTAATTATCTTTTCCGACAAATTATGCTGTCAAATACCCAAAAAAGTCAAAAACTGTTGTGAAGTTTGAGGCATTATATAAATTGCCAGTGGTCCCTATAGAAATCTGATTTCTGTTCAGCCCAGCAAACACCCTCGGATTCTCCGCAAGCACCCACATCAGTTCTGTTTTAAGGTATCAAGAAACAGCGTATAGAATAAACAGGTACAATTCTTAAATAAATTTATAAGTGGAAAATATGTTTTTTTGTTTTTTGGTCTGTTTGAAGTGAAATTCTAGTCTTAATTTGCCCAAAACGGTATTTCCTCACATATCCAACAAAATATATCAGGATGGTGATGGAGATCAATGCAGGTGAAGTGGACATTGTGGTCTCTGTAACTCGCCCAGATCTGAGTTTCTTAGAAGCTTGGACGCCCTATTTTTCCCCATATCATGTTATTTTAGTTCAGGACCCTGAGCTTGAAGAAAATGTTGAAGTTCCATCCGGGTTCAATCATACTCTGTACACAAAGCATGATATGGAAAGGATACTAGGTCCCGGAGTTTTGAACTCCCTAGGTTTCAGAGGGCACAGTTGCAGGGCATTTGGGTATCTTATGTCTAAGAAAAAGTACATTTTTTCATTGGATGCTGACTGTCTTCCGGCCAAGGATCCAAATGGGTATTTAGTCAATCCCCTAGAGCAGCACCTTGTGAATCTCAAGACCCCTTCCACTCCATTTTTCTTTAATACGTTGTATGACCCTTACAGGGATGGGTCAGATTTTGTAAGAGGTTACCCATTTAGTCTCAGACAGGGGGTTCCCTGTGCCGTATCATGTGGGTTGTGGATGAATTTGCCTGATTATGATGCACCCACACAGATCCTGAAGCCTGATGAAAGAAACACCAGGTATGTTGACGCTGTCTTGACAGTTCCCAATGGCGCCTTGTTTCCTATGAGTGGCATCAACATTGCATTCAATAGGGAAATTATTGGTCCTGCAATGTTTTCAGGACTTGCTAGGTCTGGAGCAAGCAAGCCTCTCTTATCCAGGTATGATACTCTAGAAGACATTTGGTGTGGTTTATGCTGCAAGATCATATGCGATCATCTTGGTTATGGAATCAAAACAGGTCTGCCTTATGTGTGGAGAAAGGAGGATTTTGGAGATCCAATGGTTAGCCTTAGCAGAGAGTATGAGGGTGTTAAGTGGCTTGAGGAGATTGTGCCATTTTTTCAGGGGCTTCGTCTGCCTCGGACTGCACTTACTGTCGAAGACTGCTTTGCAGAAATTGGTAAACAAGTAAAGGAGAAGTTCAAAAATTTAGATCCCCTCTTTAGTGAAGTTGGCACATCAATGGAGGATTGGACCAAAGCATGGAAAGCAAACTCTTCCTAATTCATTGAGTAATGTTGCAAGCCTAAAGACACCCTTATCAACATCAGTGGAAAGAAAAGGTTCTCATTTTTATCTGCCCCTAGAACATTTATTCTTATAAAGAATCTATTGCAGACATGGCTTAGTTTCCTGTCACTTTTCATCGGGTGATTCATATAAGCATTTTTAGTTATAGCCATCTAAATAGTGTGGCTCCATTTGTGAGTTCATCTGTTTGGGTATGAAAGTACTGTAATAAGTTTATAATTAGTAATAAATGATGGCATTGGTGCTGATGCTAATGCTGATAACAATGCACGTTGAGAAGACTAACTAAATGATGGGAAGAGCTTCAGGCTTGAGGAATTTATTCCGTGAGATAAGAAAGAATTTTTTTTGGATTAATTTTGAAACATGCTATTAGTTATTTTTTTCTGCTTCTCTTACACATATGGCTCTTGGTCATGCTAGATCTTGCTACATTTATGTGAGTGTACAACTCTGACATGAGTTTCAAATTCTTTACAGAAAATCAAATGAGTTATAGAGAATGTAAACGCATCATGTAGGAATGCTCTTTTAGTTGAACATCAGATATAAAAGCCAAAGTTGAAGAATGATAGGTTTATTTCATTTTCTCGGTCACAAATTGCTCTTCCTAAATAACACCATATATTCTTTTGAAGCATGAGGAGTTTTATATTGAAAATAAATTTATATAGTTGAAGAATTATAAGCATCTATATACCGTAGCTTCCTTTGTGATTGGATGTCTTTAGGTATGAGAACTTTTGTTAAAAGTTTTCTGCATGAGATGTCTTTAGGTATGAGAACTTTTGTTAAAAGTTTCCTGCATGAGATGTCTTTAATGTCAAAACTAATAATGTCTTGTATGCTAAGAAGACTGTCCATAGTACTTAGAGAGAAGATTTAAGATAAAAGTTTCTGAAATATACTGTTGAGTTTTTCTAGATGCTCATTTGAGACATGTATGCTACAATTAAACCAGTGTTTAGTTCTGGTAGGTCATTGGTTTGCTGTGAGGTTCAACTAATTTACAGATAATTAATTATGTTGTTACAGAGAATGAATTGAAAATTCAGCATTAATAAATTATTTCAAATTATATGGAATTATTAATACTCCAGATTTTTAAAAAATATTTAAAATAAGCTTAAATTAGATTGAATCTTTTTAGATTCAAGGTTCAAAAATGTTTTTATTGCAGCTCACCTGAGAAATTTAGTTCTTTGTAAAGCTATGTTTCTGACAACTAAATGAATGCTTGGTTCGGATGGGTCTATTTGGTTTACTGTGAGATTCAAACTTCATTTCAAGAAATGGAATATTTTCTAAAGAATATGACTACATACTATATCAATTGATAAATGAATTGACAGATGAACATCAATCACAAACTTTAAATTGAAGAAAGATTGATATATTTGAATTGTTACTCATTTAATTTATTCTAAAGGTTCTATTTCTAGATTTTTGGAATATAATATCCATACATATCTATATTTACTAGAACTTGTTTAAAAACATTCTTTTGCAAATGTAATGGATTTGTGTGATGTCTCTTTTGGGCAAGCAAAAAATAAAAAATAAATAAAAATAATAATAAAAAACAATTCAAAATTTGGGGCCCAAATTAGGTCGGCCAGATTGGAGTGAAAAGGGGAAGTTTGATATAAATACAAGATTCATTTGGAGGCTTTTCATCATCGATGAATTTTATCTCTGCTTTTATGATCTGCACTTCGGCGAATATTCTAAGGACAAAAACCCTTATGAATATAGGAGAAGTTTGATGAAACCCTAGCTTCTTCAATGGAGGACTTCATGACGGAGGTTCACATGGGCTTCAATGGTGATTCTTGCTAGGATCACATTCAGTTTTTGCATCAGCATTTAGGCATCTTGTTGAAGGGGCGAATTGTGCAAGTTGGGTGGTTTTCTTCAGATCTTTCAAGGCCCTATCAGCAGACCATCAGGCCAGCGCACCCTTTTGGTAGGGTTTTGATGTCATTTTCATCATAGATTTGCATTGTAATTTGCATTGGAGTTGGCTGGAGCAATTTCGCCCAGCTAGGGTTAGTTTAGGAGGACATTTTACTGCATAAGTTGGGGTTACTTCATATCAGCAGACTTCTATGTGTTGTTGGGCATGTTTGGAGCCCATTGCATTATGTATTGTGCATCATTAGTTAAATCTGGATTATAGCAGCAGTCTGAACATTTGAATATTAGAAGTTTTGGTTTAGATTTGGTGGATGTTTTGTTACCCTTTGCTATTGGTTTCAGGCTGTTTATGATCTGCTATCAATTTGGCATTTGTTGGATGAAAATATACTGCTGTTCATTGTTAAATTTAGTGAATAGATAAGTGCACAGAAAATTAATTCAAAAATCAGACACAATAACACAGCAGATCACAGCAGATACCCTGGGAATACCCTCCTCTTGAGGGAGAAAAACCCAGCAACAAAGATCTCTCTTATATATATAAATAGAGGCAACAATTCACTTTACAATGAGGCCAATAACAAGGCCAACCTTCAGCACCTACACAAGATGCAGAAGCAGATAATAATCTGCACTTCACAGTATCCAATTCTGCCCTTGATGAATTCGCAAATACTCTTAGAAGAATTCGCACTTGTATAAATGAATATTCAAACTTGCTTGAAAATTGATCTACAAAGAGAATATCATTGAATATATATATACAACATAGATAGGGAGACGTGTCTCTTCCCAAACAGGTCGGCCACAAGGAGGAGTCCATCCAAAAGAAAGATCACGACTTTTAGAAAGTTGCGCCCATGAGAGGAGGAAAGTCGGCCCTTAATAAATTGTATCTCTTCATTTATTCGTGGCTCTTTGATAAGGTAGTTAATGATGTCTCTTCATAACATATGTCGGCCTGAATGAATATTCACACCTCTTCACAAGAGGTCGGCCACCTTTAAAAATTGTATCCCAAGAAGAATGAAGTCGGCTCCATGATAAGCTTCGCACCTCTTCATTAATAAATATATAAATCAAAGTATGTGTCTTCATTTAATCGCATATAATAATAATTAAATAGATGAAGTCTATATTTAATTATTATCCTCATAATATGTATATGCTGGAAGAATACGACTGCAGCTGTATTAAACATCAACATTCATACTTAAATAAACTCAGAAAATTGCATCAGCAAATTAGGGTTTTGAGCAGAAAATAAAAATCAGAAATTAGGGCATCATTTTGTGTGTTGAAAAGTCAGAAATTTTGCACAAACATTGCTGGGAATATTTCAATCTGTTTTATAATTGACCTCTTCTTGTTTTTGTTTAAACACAATATTTATTGGCATGTTGTAGAAAGAATGTAGGTGAATCGTGTGTAAGGTTCTTGATCAACACAACTGATTCCCTTAATCTCGTCATTTTATTCTTCAATTGGCGTGTAAAAAATATTGAGTTGGATATTAGCATCAGTCGAGGATCATTTTAATATTTTCTTTTTGTTGTTTGATTGGGATTTGTTTTGAGTTTTCGTAATGTTTGAAAGGCGTTTTCTATTTTTGCAAATAGTTTTTTATATTTTTTAATCTAAATATTGATGTTCTCTAAATGGGGCTCTATCCCAACTATTTATGAAATACAACATATATAAGGCAAAACTGTGTTAACAACCCTTAGCAGGGTGGAGTAGTGCCAAGAGCCAACACTGTGCAGATAAAACTACCTATGATAGAAGTTAATATTATAGTATAAAAGGTCCGCCATAACAAACAACACATTTAAATACCTCCTTGTGGCCACTCTGCCTAGAACCGTTCCGTAGAACACCAAATTGTCAATGCTCATAGGCATGCTTGTAAGCTTCAAGACCAAACACTAGAACAAGCTGAACTTTTGTATCTACTGGCTTCTCTGCTGCTTTAACCAGACAATGAAACTTCAGGCCATGAACCACAAGATCCCTTTGCTCCATATAAGTCAGCATTCCCTGCTCCAAGAATGACATTGTGTAACCACTCATTATCTCCTATGTACCCTTATGGACAGAGACAAGCATGTAACGCATTACTGTTCTCGTATCCTGTAAGAACTGATCTAAAATCTCCACACATATCCTCAAAACCCTAATATCAGTCTGCATTCTTTTCAGTTAATATTCTATTTCAGTTTTCTCCATCCCTTAATAATTCCTTTGCCTTCGCATTTACTCTACGCTTTTCATCCCCAATTGACTTGCTGCATATTCATCTGTTCTGCCAAAAAGATGACACTAATAGCTCCAACAGGCTTTCCCTAAGCTCCACATCTTGACCATCTGCATAAGATTTTCCTTGAATTCTGTCATAATATTCACATGGGACCTTAGTAAGCCAATGTCAGCTAGGACTTCTTTACCCAGAATGGATTTAACAATTTTCAGGTTGGCAGCTGAATGACTGAAAAAAACATTCATTAGCTTATTATCTGTAACCGCCTTTGCCTCATTGGATCACGACCATTTGCACCTCTAGCCATTGCTAAATAATATGCAGCTACAAACCACACTAGCCACACAAACCCTAATAATCCCTTAGCAAATCAAAATGCACCTCCAAAGACCAAACACATAAGAAGCAATGCAAATCTCTGCATTATAGATGAAGATCTTTATAATTGCTCATAGTAAATGCGGGAGAATCCAAGCATCTGTGAGGCAGTGCTGAAGCTAGGGTACGTCTGGACAGCCTCTAACACTAATTGTATGTTAAATGGAACAATGCATTTTACAAGCTTTCCTTGGCTATTATTTTGCTCAAATTATTGTAATATTTGAGCTCTGTACTTTTGACCAATGAGAAAGATGTTTGTGTTGCACCCTGGTTTGCTAACAAGTCAGCAGCCTTATTTTGTTCCCCAAAACAATGGAATATTTTAAAGGAAAAAAACTTATCATTCCATATTAAAATTTCTACTAAGATTGCTTTGAGGTACCAGCTTGGACAATATCCTTTGTTAAAAGCATTAACAACTATTTACGGATTGCCTTCAATCTCAATATCTCTATAACCAGCTCTAAAAGAAGCATGAATACCTGGCAGGAGTTCAATCCACTACACGTAGTTATTAATTTTGCTCCCAAGAAATTGTAAGCCACTAGTATGAAGCTACCTTTCTCATCTTATAGAACAAAATCTGCTTCCGCTAAACTGTGATTGCCTTTCAAGGTGTCATCAAAATTTAGCTTTCTTTTCTCTTAATTCTTACTAGCTATCAGCCCATGAATGGGAAAATATGGTTTTGTGTTATTGTTGTCATTGTTTACTTATTTATTTATTCTCAATATTCTCTTTGAAAGCAGAGCCTTTCTTCAGCTTTCATGCTGGGTCTAGGGGGGTATCTGTCCTGCCAAAGTTGCCAGGTACCTCAGGTCATCCCTATGTTTCTAACTTTCTAGTGTCATTCAGGTGAGGCAATCGGAGCCACCTGTGAACCAAGGAGCCATTGGTATTGCTTCCAAGTTTGCAATATATGTTATGTTTTCCCCAGTATATAGTCTTTCTTTGCAACGTATAAACTATAAACTGGTCCATCAATCATCTGAAAGTTATACACCCTCCTATCATGGTTTAGATTCTTTGTCATCATTGGGTTAACTGCCCTGTCTCTCTGCTAGACCACAGCTCAACACACTCCTAATATATGGTCTATTTTGAGGTATTTTAGGGTATTTTGGAATTTCTTATATCGTGAACCTGTGATATGTTGCAGGTGTCTACATTGGAAATCCTTGCATTTTGTCAGTGTTAGTGTTTTCAATACAAGAAAGAACGCTTTTGTAGGATCCCAACTATCAACTCACGAATTTTCTGGCATTTACTCCTACTGAGCACCATTTTGCAGGAACATAGTTTTTGAAGTGAAAGAGGTGAGATTGCCAAGTTGCAAGTTCAACATTAAAACTTGATTTACATATGATTTGAATTCTGACTAGTGTAATGCACAAAATCAGGAAAGTTTCTTTTTAATAGCTCTTAGAAAATACCTGTTTAAATCTTATAGAAGCACTCAAAAAGTTAGCCTTTATGATGTATTTGTTTCCTAATTCTAGGTAACTTATTTTCCACTGCCACTGAATTATCTCCCAGTTGAATCTATTTTAAGAGTGCCACCAGCTATGTGTATGGTATCTACAGAAGCATATTACATAATTGTGTTTTTTCACATTCTTCTGTGAATGTGCCAAGGTATACGTGTATGGTATCTACAGAAGCATATTGCATAATTGTGTTTTTTTACATTCTTCTGTGAATGTGCCAAGGTATCTTCGAATAAATCTCGTATGGTCTTTCATGAATGTAAAGCAGCCTGTGCAGTCTATAGATATCAACTCAAAAATGGAAAAATTGATTCAATTGTATGCTGTTTAAATATTCAATTTTGTAAGCTCGATCTGATAGAATGACTGTATCTGTGTAGTTCACAATAGCAAAAATTATTTTCCTGGTACCATGACTATGCTGAAGATTTCTTTTATGCAAAAGTTCCCCCGCTTAGAGATGTTCAATGAGATAATAGAGAAAACAAATCTAAAGGGTGCCTGCTAGAAATTTATATTGAATACTCCTCATTTTTTAACTACCTTGCAGAGCTGTCTTCCCTAATCTTTGTATTAAATAAGTTTGTGGGCCCTATTTTGCCATGAAGAGAATGTGGGCATTGCTTTTTCTTCAAGAGTTTGGTGTTCTGGAAGTGTCCTTGGGGTACCAAACTAAATCGGAACCCGTTGGTTTAATGTTGTCAGCTGTTATTCTGTGATGGTATAATAAGGATTCTTCTAAACTTGCTAACTAAGGGCTTTGTATTCTTTTGGTAACACTGCTTTCAGGCAATTCTGTTAGAATTTGCAGGCATTGCTGGCATTGTTGGCATGGAATGCTGACAGGCCAAGTGGTACAAGGAAAAAATATCTGTAATCAACATTGAAATTGATAGGCACGTAAACATATCTCTTTAAAGATTTTGATTACTGTTGAAATGAATGAACTGTAAAACTAAATATCAGTAGTACATACCTAAAATATAATTAGTTGTAGACATTACCGTTATCTCACTGAAAGGTGCGTTTGAAGTTAATTAGTGACCTCAAGGAGACATGAACTCATGCATCACAGTTTGTTTCAACTATTGGAATATTTGGAGAGAAACTTGTAGGCATTTGTACATTGCTTTGCTTGGGAATAAAAATCTGATGTATTGCCTTAAGTGTGCGAGTATACCAAATGGGGAGCCAAGGCTAAATATTTTACTATTTGGCGATGACCTAAAGTCTGGCAACAGAAACTTGGAAACCTTGAAAAGTTGAATATAATCTATAGCCAAGCTGGATGAAAGTCCAAAGTGCCGAGAAGCATAACTGTAGAAGGATTGCAGCATCTTAGATGCATTCTTTTGATTTGCAGTTGATAGAAGTATTTTTATCTTAAAGTTGTTCAATGCCAATTTGAGTTGGGCAAGATGGTTCTTGGTTGCAAATGATTGGGACTCGTATGATTCCTTGAGATGAGGGACTTTACACCACTTCTGAAATTCTTTACAAGCTTGATAACTGTCTCTTCAGTGGCAGACATACAATGAATACAGGAACCTCTAAGCTATGTCAGTACCAAAGAGAAGAAAAGTGCTAGCAGGTCAGCGTGGAAACTTTTACCCCAAATGCTGTTCTGGATTGGCAAAGCTTTTAGAGTCTGTAATGCCTCATGGACCCTCCGTTGTCTCACTATAGTGAGTTATGTGGGATAATCACAACACAACATTTTTATTTGGTTTAGTTGGGAAAAGTTCTTGAGTTGATTTGTAATTTTCGTCCTCCTCTCTGGTACAAACGCTGCTTATATGTGTTTAGGTGCTTTGTGGGTCTCATTGCCTTGTGACTTTTACTAATTTATATGAGGGAAAAAATTCATGGAAGAAGTCACTACTCATAGAAATTGATCATCAAAGAGAAAAAGTTACACAATTGAATATCCACAGAAATAATACATCTAAGTAAAAGCCATTGTAGAAGCTCCAGTTACTCAAACTAAGCTCAATAATGTTCACCTCAAGAAGGGAGCGTACTTTTAAAACCGACACGGAAAGGAACATGAAGATTCTCGCTAGGGTAGAGGCTGGTTTCCCTGTGCTACTGGATTGTTTGGAAGGGTGAAATCTATAATTAAGGTTGAAATTCGTGTCCATCTTTATACAAATTAGGAATGTTATGAAAAAAGTTGTGCTTTGTTCTTTAGTTTGAGGGATCTGTTTTAGTCAAGAGCCCAACAGAAAAGAGCATAGGAATTCATTTCTGATGTGCAACCTATCCTTCCAACTTAGCGAATATGGATTTCAGTCTTCAAATGTTGATTGTCCACAATGGACTTAGATATCGAAGTTCCATGTAAACCATTGCCAAAAATACAAGTGACCAAGCCGTAATCGTCCAGGATGTTTTCTACAAAGTTTTGGTGGAAGTTGTTTTCAAGCTAAACAAAATGAGAGTAGCCAGAGCAGTTGGGAGTAAGTTCTTTCTAGGCAGCCCTATAACAGCTTGTGAAGAAATAAAATTGCTGAAGAAGCATATCAAGAAACTTAATTTCTAAGGATCGATTTTTGAAAAGTCTATATCAGGATATAGAAAAACTTTATTTTGGATGTGTTGTGGTTGAAGTTTGGACAGGTTTTCACCAAGATGTGATGCTGTGGTTGAGGCGGTTCTCTTCCCCCAAGCTTTGGCTAGAGTCAATGTTAATGGCAGCTTTTTACAGCAAATCTGGTTGTAAAGGTCCATTTAGTTAAGTATGCCCTCTTTTGCTGTACTTTAATGGTTTAGTACTTGATGTACTTGGGTTTCTAACAGCAGAGGATTCAGGATCAGATCAAACGAATTTCTCAAGTACTGTAACTTATCAATGTACATTTGTGCCTTGACCTCTGAATCCACTCCAGAGTTGACTGAAATGACATGAAAGGCACTGTTTATTATTATTTTTTTAATTTAAATATTTAAAACAAATGTATTTTTTTCTTAATTATTTTAAAATTGTATATTTTTTTTTGATAAAACAAAATATAACAAGGATAAAACAAAAACAAAGTTAAAATATTTGTCATTTCTAAAGGGCTTTTAGAATAGCTTCTGTAACAGACCCCAATTTATCCAAGGCAAACAAACAAAAGATTTTTGATTTGTCTACTTGTTTTTGACTGAAATTACATGATCTAGAATTGATTCACCTCAAGTTTCTTCGGGTTGTGGAACATCAAGAAAATATTGATATACCTAGCGAATTCTATATTATTCTGATTTAGATTTTCCCCCTTATGATGCATCACATATTGTGGGCATTTTAGTTCTTCCTTATTGTGAACAAACATTTATGGAGCATGGAAACTCATTTAATCAAAATGTTGTTAGCGTCATTTAGTTTGGACGCGTATTGCTGCATGCACTAAATCATTTTTGTTTAAATGTTCCTTCTATACTTTGGACCGAGTCCCCATCTTTTAGGCATGTAAACAAGGACATTCCATGTACATTTTTTTTGACCATTAGTCATCTCTGGCATGCCTCTTGATTAGTTTCTAGTCATGACTATAACCACTTTTGATATGTAGCAATCCACTCTCTCGCTACCACCCATGAGGGGGAGTTTGATTGACAATGGCTAAATGGTTTTTACTAAAGATATGATTGGTAATGGCTAATTGGTTTTTACTAAAGATATGATTGTTAATGGCTAATTGGTTTTTTTTATAGATAAGATATGGATTTGATTGGGCCCATTTTTATAGAAATAATGAAAATGTGAGGCAAATTCTCCAACTACAAAGTTAGGGACATCATGTAGATAAAAGTTATATTCTAACAAACAAGAATGGAATAATCATCCCAATGACAAAAGTAATAAAAATTGAAGTACAAATAAATACTGTTAGTTAATAGATTATTCATTATTTGAAATTCTCAACCTTTTTTTTTCTATTGGTCAATCATATAAATAATCACCAATCAATAGTTGGGTAAATTAATTTTATATGGAATAATTTCCTTCATAATTTTACAAGGTACACCTCCTTCATCTGATAAGAAAATGTGTTTTTTTTTTTTTTTTTAATAACATGGGTATGCTTTCAACCAGAAAGTAGGAAAGGCCGAAATAATAGAATCAACAGAGATTTATAAAATGCTACTAATGAATATTTATGGAGCAAGACACAATTTGTGAGAAAACAATCAAAACATAGATTAATTGCATTCTACAAAGCATAAACTAATAAACTTATCAACCAAAGATATTTCTAAATTTGAGAAGATCAAATATTAGAATTGATTCTCACACTCACACATAAATGCAATAACCAACAAAACTAATCACAATGCACAAATTATAATGGATTTTGTTTCATTCATTGATCCAAAACTGTAGGCTCATAGACATATAACTTTCTCTTTAAGTTTGAATTATTTTTTATCTATTTCCTTTTTCAAATATTTATGAGAGATTTCTTTCAGTAACATCGTAGTTTATATACATTTACAAGAGTAATTGCTTCTTGAAAGCAATTGAAAAGAATAAGAGCCCCTTAAACTTCTCAAGACTTTAACGTTCTTTTACAAAATGAAACCAATAAAAACATGAGGCACTATTGAGGTGGCACACTATCACCATTCCCTTCTTATGATGATTGGGCATATTGCGTGGCAATTTTGACTTTGCTTGAAAAGATTTGATCACCGGAGGCATCTTACTATGTTGAGGAATGATTACATTTTTAGTTCTCAATTTCAACAAAGCTTTATTTCCTCGTACCAAAATTACCTTGTCATATGATGTTGCATGGCCAAGGAATTGAGATAAAGAGAAATTGATATTGCTTAATCTTTTCATGCTCTCCACTTGTTTGTCAAAAATATTCTCGATCAATTCCTTGAATTTTCCCTTTAGCGTTTCTACATTCTCATCTTGAGAATCATCTTCTCTTCAGAGGCGAATGCTTGTGCTTGAAAGGTTCTTCTGAATGTTGACCTTCATTTGGTTATGTTCACTGAGCAATTTGCTTTGCTCCAATATGTTTTGTTTTAGAAACGAGAGTTTCCATTCATGCTTTTCTTCCACATAAAGCATCTGCCATCCTTAATGTTTGGAAAAATTTGCTTAGCTACCAGTTTATCCAACCCCAAATCAACCATTTCCTTGAGATCATTGCCAGTCTTCAACCAAATGAACTCTTCGTATTTGGTGGCAACGATTTCATTGTCAACCTCTTTCTTCAATGGCTCAATACCTTCACAGATCTTTTTAATGTTTGTGATGAATTTCGTTCCCCTTACCACGATATCCTTGGTCCAATCTTCTGTGACCTTCCCATAAGACTTGTAAACATGATTTTAACAATCATTTCTTTTCCACTAATAGAGCTATGATCAAAAGCTATATCAATTTGGACAGCGAGTTGAGTTGAAAGATCGACACGAGATCTTAAACAATTGGTTAAAGCATTAACCCATTGTTTTAACTGGTCTTTGGTTTGCTTATCTTTTTCTATCCTTTCTACAAGCTTGGCAACTGACACCTGGAAATTGTGGACATCTCCGTCTCTCGTAGAGGGTCCCAAATTAATCCTAGTAATATTGAAATAATTTGTAGTCATTTGACTAGCCTTCTTTTGAGTAGAAGGATGAGTGACCTCAACATACATATTTCTAGAGGAGGGGTCATTCAACAATCGAGAGGTGGTTTTAGGTTTTTTTAACCTATGACATTATTTGGTGTAACTGAGACACAATATCCTTATCTGGCAAACTCAATTCAACCACCTTTCTTTTATTGGTTAAAGATTGTTCTAACCATGAGACATATGGAGGTGTGGGGACATTACTAGTTCTTGGAGAAGAAAATTGAAGTGACCTTCTAAGAGGATGTGTATTAGAAATTCCAACCTTAGGGGAAGAAGATGGATTCTCCTTAGATTGTGTAGATGGATTTTCAAGTGAAGGAGAATCATGAGAAGGAGAAGAAGAAGAGTTACTTACTTGAGATGGTGAAGAAGGTATGTGAATAGATTCTTCTTCTTCCTCTTCCACCATAGAACTCAATCTTTCTTTGTCCTTTCTCTTTAAGCTGCCTCTACTGTAGATACCTCACAAGCCTTTTCCAAATTCCTACTTACTGAGGGATCCTCAT
Source organism: Sequoia sempervirens (assembly GCA_007258455.2). Lineage (NCBI taxonomy): Eukaryota > Viridiplantae > Streptophyta > Pinopsida > Cupressales > Cupressaceae > Sequoia > Sequoia sempervirens. The sequence goes on along the minus strand of VDFB02000015.1, from coordinate 383,076,482 downwards.
CATCATCTCCACTGCCTCCAAAGGTAGTCTGCTATGTTGCGAATGCCATTTGTTGAGGTGATGTAGACCTCCTTTGACTACTCTCCGCTTACTTTGTAGCTTCCTTAGCTTGCTGAGGGGCAAGATTTTTCTTTTCAGCCTTCTTTTTCATTACTCATTCCTCTGTTCGCCTAAGTACTATTGCAGTCTTAGCCTCAATAGTTTCTATTTCCTTCACACTCCAATCTATTAGTAGGATGGGCTGGCTTTGTATGTGGTCTGTGAAGATGGGATCTACCAGATCATATTCATCATCTTCAATACCTTGGATATCCCAATTTAATTTGAAAGTTACAATCTGTCTTAATGAAAACCTCACCCATCCTCTTCTCCTTACTTCACATTCATCTACATAATCTGCCCAATAATCTTCCAAATCCAAAATGTGATTAAAATCTAAACCTAGATGTAGATTATCTTTGACAAAGTTTTGGCTATCAAATGGAAACCTCCTTTCATAAAACTACATGTTGAATTTAACTAAATCCTTTTCAATATTTAAAGCATTGGATATAGAGTTGCAGTGATAATGTGATAAGCCAATGTGAAAAGGAATTCCTGTCTTCTTCCTTTCATGACATCTCTTGCTCACTTTAGCCACCTGTCTACATATCTCAATGAGGATAAACTTGTCATCAACATATTTTGGTAGTTTATAGGGCAACCCATCAAATCCTCCCACTCTTATGTAGTTAAATCTTTGAAATTGAATGAAATAACTACCATAGTTATTGATCAATTGAGTAGCTTCAAGGTTTATTCTCAAGCCCATGTCTCCTTGAATCTCTTTCACCACTCTCATGGTAAAGACATCATTTACTCTTCTAAAACACCTATAACTTCTTTCCAACTACGATTGAGTGTAGTAATAATAGATTTGGATAGAATCGTCAAGCACATCTACCGGATGGACTCCTCGCCAATGCCTTATGCAACCAATGACATAGAAAATGTAGGACATGTAAAAAGCTCTATGTAACTAGAAGTGGGCGATTTCTAAGTGAATTTTTTTGCTAATTAAAGTGCTCTAATCAATGAATTGTTGCCCATAAATTATCACAATGAATAAATACATCCACTCCTCAAAATCATGTGTATTCTCATTACCTTTTAGTATGTGAAGGAGAACTATAATGTTTGAAATTTCATCTATGAAATGAGACCAGTGCAACTTTTTAGGTAATTGGGATTTGCCTTTCTTAGGCATTTTAAACCATTAGCGAGCAATTGTATTATTGCATTCGCTCTTCTTCTTAGTGAAATGCTAGTAAGCTACCATATAATCAATGACAACAAATTCATTTCTCTGTGGCAGTCAGAGGCAAGTTTTGAAAGAGTAACCAATCAATCTATCCACCATCATGTTGTCACTAGTTCTTACTTCAAGAGTCTGTGGATGTTTATGGTTCATGCATTCTAGAACCAAGTCTGCACATTGTACGGAGACGAGAAATGCAGCTGCTTATAACAATCCACTCTCAATCAGTCTCTGTGTAATGGAAAAACTATTTTCTCCTCCAATCCTCTCCTAAAAATATTGCGAAGTCATAAATCATACACATCATATGCATAATAAAGGTACACATCATCATAAACATCGTCATCCATAACATAAATATATGCATCCATCCATACATAAACATAAAATAAAACATCACATCATAAATATCATGTCAAAGGTCATCTCATATATATCATCAAAATAGGACTATCATGATAGAAAATCTGAATCAATGTGTAATATCATAAAAAATGAATATACAAGAGGCTATCAAAATCAACCCATGAATGGATAAACATAACCAGTCAAGACTATATATAAAAAATGTGCCTATATATATAGCTATCCTTGGTTCTATCTATCATCATGCTGGGACTGATGCTGGGAAGGCTATCGATGGTCACTACCTGAAGGATACTGAACTAATGGTCCACTTGCTGAACCACTCGGTGCAACCCCACTCCTATGAGAAAATGATAGGGCAAGGGTTGGATGAGACAATCACAATCTCATGCTCTTGGTCTCACCTTGGAAAAACCTTTGGTGTTTCTCTCCACCTTCTTGAACCTATAGGTCCTAAGACTTTTAGACACCCCTGGTTCTTCTGGCCAACCCTCCTATCAATTGGATACTCCTAACCAAGCCAAACTTGGTGCTTCCTCCTCCATTTTCCACCTTGGCCCTTAATCTTCCTAAAGACCAACTAACACTCCAAATCTCCTCCACTTGTTGCAGGGGCATGTGGTATCTTCCCAAGGCTTCAAAACCATCCCACTGTGATTCTTATTCAATCACAAGTCTTCATTCTTTCATCGCTACCACCAAACCCTACTTTTGGGCTACTAGCCTAAGAGCACAATTAGGCCTCTGAATAGAGTTAAAATGAATTTTCCTCCTAAAACCACCAAAGAATTAGGGTACTTTTCTTAGGGTCTGAGTTTCTCATGCTAATGCCTCAAAGATTCCTAGGGTTTTAGCCTTGTACAGGCCGTACACTGTCCAAATGCAAAGATGGTCAAGAACCTGGGGTTTCAAACTGCTCAGAAACAGTTTTAGGACTGGTGAAAATTTCTACAGTCAAATGAATTGGTAAAACCTCTTCCTGAGCACCATGCTTAGCCAAGACCACCCCCTAAATTCTGCAAAAAGAATCTCTTCAATATCTCATGTCCCCTACAAGTTATGGCTCTTTTTCTCCAAGTCTGCCCCAACCAGACCTGCACTGGCTCGCCTAGGGCATCATCATGCTGGCAGCTCCTGCACTCAAACAAAGCCTACAATCTACCATAATTACAATGAGGGAGCCTAGGCACAAATCCCAAGGGGCCATACAATTTTTACGAAGGGAAGGTGCTCTAGGACTCCATTCTTTAAAAACTGCCTGCTACAGGCCTGAAAATGAAAATGGACAAACTATGTACAAATAAGTGAAGGAAAATATTTACAAAGACAGAAAGATGGCACACACAGCCTATACAATATTAATACCACGTTCTACAAACAAAATGACAGCAAAATTTACTCCATTAAAGCTCAATATCAACGCAAAACACAGAGAACTCCTTCTTGAACGCTGTTTCCAACAATATTACAAAATTTTCCCAAACACTATATCCTCTAACCCTAACACAAGGTCGAAACATGCCTTAAATAGGCCTTCCAAACAATTTAGATGCTTGGGTCGAGCTCAAAGATGACCTAATAATGCAATTTATAAAACCCGTTGTGTTTTCAAACATTTGACTAGGTTGGTAACCAAGACAAATAAGAGCTCCAAAACCCATTCAAGATTTTCACCTCCTAATCCATTGATCATAAAAGATCAAGTTTTATTCCTACTTCAAAAAATGCTAATGAAAATGGTCAACATGACCAACGCCAACACAACCAAAATATAACTTCAAACAAAACTTTAAGGGAACCTAGTATTTTCCCAGGTGCTCCTGCACCAGAAAAGTCCGCCTGTCGTTGGTGTCGAGGAACATCTCTATGGTAAAGTGTCTGGTGGTATGTGGCCTTGACCATGGCCTATCCATAGAGGGTGGATGATACCACCTGTCCTTGTGTATGAGTTGAGATAGCCTGTAACTACTTCCTACAACCAGTCTCCTATGCAGGCTGAATGGTCAAATGATGGACTTATTATCACTCATAATTGTGCTCTCAACGATACCTATCGCACTCTGTAGTCAAGGCCTGAATCTATGCATCACGGGGGTCTAGAACCTGTGGCTATTGTGGCCACTGCTGATGCTGATGTGGTGGTGTTGGTGGTGGTTCCTATTGAAGGGGTTGCACTAATGGAGGGTGCCCTGTAACCTCTCCTACCCTAGGCTACTGCCCCACACCAGGCTATTTCCTGACGCTTGGTTGCTGTCCATCCTACTAGTGCCTGTCTCCTGGAACTTATCCGTCATGCCCATCATGGGGAGGTTGTTGTGGAGGTTGCTGTTGTATCTTGCTTCATCCCCTGACTCAAGCTCTGATCTGTCCCCCTGTTGGATCTATTAATCTCATTGGGGCATGCTATAAGAACCAAGCATCATAAGCGACTATAGTGCCTACATGATAAGGTCCCCCTGCGTATACCCATGGTCGTGGGATGAGCTATTTGAAATAATCAATGACAACCTGAGGTGGGATCTGCTTCAAACCCAATTTTTTTCTCTAGCTATGTGTGCAAATATGGCTTGGTATCTAAGAGGGACTACATCCTATACCTCCCTGAACTGAGGAACTACATCCTATACCTCCCCAATCAAGAAAATATCTCTCAACCATATGATGCTCATGACCAAGCATATATCTGGTCTGTCGTGCATAGAATAGCCGATCTCGATCGTCATACCACGGATGAGCTTGGATCCAAGGTCTCCATCTGAATACGATCATGCCATTTATGACCCGCCTCCAGTATGCAATCCCTGTAGCACCTGTATGGTGGAGGGTGCTAATGACTCCATATCTTTATACTACTGACTACTCCTCATCAATATTTGCATCTATTTTAGCTAATTGTGCATCAATCCTCTATTGGAGCATCTATCTTCAAGCTTGTTTCAACCAAGGGATTGAGAAAGGGCTGAAATTCCACATCAATTCAACACCAATCCCCTAATGGGATGAGGTTTGATGTATTAGTTAGGTTTCCTTTAAGAATTTTATTGATATTTGATGTTTTAATGGTTTCTTAGTTCATTATTTCAAGAATTTTATTAGGAGCATGGCTTAATCAGCTAAATAATTGGTTTAATTGCATAATTCAATCATGTTTAGCTTAGTTCATGATCATGTTCACAGGACTCAATGAATTTTTTACATCTTAGATTTGGAAATTGCATTTACAATTTTCATTTATTATTGTTCAAGCATTTTCAACATTCTTGCATACTTGCATTTTCAATTAAATTACCATAAATAGAGAAAAATTTGGAAAAGTATTCACTGTTAGACCTATTTGCACATACACATAAACCTTAAAACAACATAACAAATAGTCAAACTTTTAATTTTAAAAAATCCTTCCTAGGACATAGGCGCCCTAGGTGCCATAGTCCTGCCCTTTTTGGTTCAGATTTATGTGGCAAATAATTCTTAGAATTCTTTGTCTAGATTTGTTGCCTGTTTTCTAGTCACTTGTTGCATAATAGTTTGAACTTTAGTAAAACCATCATATTATCATGATGGTTCAATGTTTTGGTAATATGTTAACCTCTTTGAAATCTTTGGTGGATGTTTCAAGTTGTGTGTTTGGTGATGACCCTAATTGAAATAAGAATATTCATGATCCTTCACCTCCAAATGCATGTCCTCATGATGTAGATATCTTGAGACAAGATGAGGGGAGCATGAATGAATTCATACATAATTCTTTGCGTAATTTTGAGAATAATGCAACCTTTTATCCTTCCATGAGATTGCCTAATCATCCATACCAACAACCAACACCACCTACCATACCACCACTTGAAATTTTTGCTCTCTTACATTCAAAAATTAATTCACAAGGAATATCTCAATGAAAGCTCATGGAACCACCTATTGATAACAACTACAAGGACTACATACCACCTAATACTCCTCCATCTTATGAGAATAAAGTCACAAACACACCCGTCAACTTGGAACAGTGCTATGGACAAGGCTTTAGGATCTTGAAAAAATAAGGATGTGACATAAAGAATGAACATGAAATCCACCCTCTCTTGGAACAAACACCATCAAAAGACACTAAAGGAGTAGGTTACCAAGATCCTCCACCTTTACATTAAACATTTGTTCCACTAGCCAAGAAATACAAAGTTCACGGTCCTATTAAGAAGTTACATTTCCTGCATCTTATATCCAAGACTAAATGGGCCTTAGACACACTTCTCAAACTAGGATCATTAACATTATCGCCCATCCATGACCAAGGAGATTAGAAAGGAAAGAGTACAAATACATCTTACTGTGCATATCATAGAATAATTGGACACACTACTAATGAATGTCGTGCTTTAAAGAAATTAAAATAATTTGATCCTTATAAGGATCAATTTTAATGTATGATAGATTAAAATTCATTTTGTTTGCTCCTTGCCATGTGGTAGTTGTAGTATCACACTTGATACTCATTACCATTCATGAGGGTATAAAATTAGCTTTATGTAATCATGTTTTATTTTGCAAGGAGCAACATATCATAATCCATTTGGATCACCTTTGTCCTTACACTTGGGGGGCAAGGGGTTAGATAGACTTGTGTTGGGCGCATTCCTTCTTGGGATCCCTTTATTTCTCCTTAAAATGTTAGTGTATCAAGTACTCTAACATTTTAAGGGGGGGCATTTAGTTCCCCGCTCATTGTTTGCACAGGAATGGTCCCCTTTTAGCGATGATAGCATACATCTCCTAGGAAGTATGACCTTGTCAACCAAATTTTGGCCTTGTTGATCTATGTGAGTGTCTCTTTGGTGGTGATATTGGGCTTGATGTCCTATAAGAGTGTGAAATTTCTTGGTGTATGATGTTCCCCTTGGTGGTAATACTATGGCCAGTATTCCCTAAGGTGTGAGCCTTTTATTCCACGACTATTCCTCTCTTGGTGGTGATGTCACATGTAATGTCCCTCTTTGCTTGATGTTCATTTATGAAGGAAATTTCTAATCTTTTCATTCTTGGAGATTAGAAATAAATCAAAATATAAGGGAATAAGGGAAAAATTAAATTAAGGCAAAAAAGCTATAGTTTGTTAATTTTATTTAATTATTCATAAAGGCGAGGCCACTTTAAATAATAACTTCTTTTGCTAGGCGATTCAACATGGTGGGAAATAAATCAAAATAAGCCTAAGTCTCTTATTCTCAAATAAGGGTGATTATTTGATATGGATAAGACTTCTGATTTTTCAAAATGGAAACAATCTCTCTTCAAGTAAATCAACTACTTTTTTTGTGAAGAAAGGATCAACAACTCAAGATATATAAAAAAAGATTGATTGGATGGGAAGAGCATTCAAAAAACTGCTTTGATTTTTATTCTCCAGTGAACTATGGAAGAATTTCTCACTAGGACGAAACCCCTGGCCCTGAGTTGATAGGGACAAAAACCCCATATTAGTGAATGGAAGTATTTGAGCCGTCTAAATTCTCTGTGCAAGTGTAAGGTGTGCAGTTTGGTGAAGGTGACTGGAATGATTGAAAGTAATCTGCATGCTTTTTGAAAGGATGTGTTGCCTGTGTGGTTGAATTGCTACATTTAGTGAATAAAAGTGACCTGTTTCTCATGGATATGTGTACTAGCTAGGTATCACGTGGAGTTGAAGATTGTTTTTTGTGTGTAAGGAATTCCAATATCAAGGTGTGACTTCCAACAGTAATTCTGGGTGTATCTTCAACAGCTCAACACTTCATATCAACACTTATTCTAGGTTCTTTCTTGTTTATGAACCATTGTTGAACTTTTCACGCCTGATTATGATTTTCGAAACGATCCACCAGACCATTAAAATGTAATGAAAATTCTAAAAAGGCTTTGATTTTCTTTTATTTTTATTTTATGAAGTTTTTTCCCGTTCAAGCATTTCTCTGTGTGCAACTTTTGAAAATTAAACATCTATCAAACAATTTTTTTAACATAAACTCTTCATATTTTTGGAAAAGGATATTACATCATGTGTTATATTCCCCAAGGTGTGACCCTTGCATATATTGAGCAAAACCCCTTTGTTGTTTTTGTAAATCACCTTTTGTGGTGGTGTTGTTATAACACCCTTGGAAGTTTTGACCTTATCTTGTCATGATTTATGCACTCCCTAAGGTGAGCTTTTTTTGTCCCCCATGACGTTAAAATTTATGGACCCCATGAGATGAGTTTAGTTCACTCCTCATGACGTTAAAATTTATGCACCCCCTAAGGTGAGTTTTATGAGCTCCCTAAAGTGATATTTGGGAGATAGTTCATGGATTCAACATAATAGAGCTTGTTGGGTCATGAACTTGAGCACCCCTTTTTTAACATGGCCACCTATCATAATACAAATTTATTTCCAATGAAGCCATGTGTTTCATGAGTGTTTAGCATAACACACCTTGCTAGCCTTATGGGACCCATCATATTACATTAACACCTAGCATAACATAGCTTGCTAACTAGTTGATCCATGTGGCTCATGAGTGATGTAGAATAACACAATTTGCTAGTCCTCATGAGAGCATCCTCTTGTTTAACATTTATTTGATGCATGATATTTTGTATTTGAGATAATTTAAGATTGAGGTCTCTCTGCCTTGCCGAATTGAACCTTTTAGTACTAATCTTCTGTTTTGTTGTGTGTGTTTCATGTGTCTTCTTTGTGTTTGTGTTCATTTTGTTGTCAAGTTTATATGTTATGTTATGCCATTTGTTTTCATCATGTATGTTTCATGTTTTTCGACGTGTTAATTTGTGTATGTGGTCTTGTTGCATATCATACATGTGTGTTCCTTTGTGCTCATGTTGTTTTACCATGGGATCTTAGATCCTAGGGGCTTGAATACTCTCCCTTGATCCTTAGTCATCCTCTCTCTTCAATATTTGTATATTTGAACCACTCTTGACATATATTTATCTACTTTAGTGCAAGTTTGAGCGTAATTTCATACTCCCACTAAAGTGGGGGCTAAATGTAGTGTCATAAATTATCACCCTTGACAATTTCACGCTATGTTTTTCTCCCATTTAAGTTATTGGACCTAATTAAACACTTAATTTCTTAAATTATGCATTCCACAACTTATTTTAAATATTTTCTGATAATTTACAAGCATAGAACAAATTCTCTCATTTAATACTTTATCCTTGACATTTTAATTTTTTAAAAATAGGGCCGGGACAATAGCGCTTAGGGCGCCCATGTCCCCCTATTTTGGTTCCAAATTTAGATATGTCGGCGTCAACATTTTATTATTTGAAATTCAAATGTCTAAAGTCAGCTGTTGGAATTTTATTTTTGGGAAATTAGAATTGAAACCGAGAAAAATAGGGTTTACCACCAAGGTGAAAGGATCAAGATGATAAACCACTAATTTTCACTATGAAACATTCAATTATGTGTGTGATAAGATGCCAATAACAATAAAAAACTAACCCTAACTATTATAGCAACTATGAGGGGAGTTTTTAGAGCTTAAAATGATGTGTACCTTGCTGCAAGAAGCCTATTTTAGGGCACAAAGGACTCATTCACCTTTAGTGGCGAATGGGTCCCTGTTAGGGTTTTTGAAACTAAGATCTGGGTCATTTTCCTTGATGTTTGCACTCTTAGATTCTCAATTTTCAGCTCTCAAAAACCTATAACAAATTCCGTAGCTTTAATTCTTTGTTCTTGCACTATAAAGGTCAGTCTTGCAACTTGATAACTTTGACAATTTTGCTTCACACTTTTTTTCTACTTGATCTTCAACCTGTAAATCTTGGAAGTTGTCTTGGAGTATAAATCTACAATATAACATGTAGTGGCCATGAAGAATGTAGATCTTGATCTCAAATAGGACGTATAACAATGTTTGCAAGTAGATCTTCAATGCTACATCCACTATCTTAGCTCAACAACATGTATGAATGCATTATTCCTTTGTCATAATGATATGATCTTGAATTTCTGCAATAAGACCCTGATAATCTGTCTTGAAATTCCTTTGAAAATGCTCTTGTGAATGTACTCTTGAGTGCTCATGAAGATCTAGGATGAAAAGTTATGTGAATTAACCCCTTATTTATACTAAATCAAGAGATTAACCCTAAAATTCAAACAATTCAAGCTGACACTAGATCTGGAAATGAATGTTATTAAAATCCCACCAAAATCAAATTCAAAAAGGGGGTCCTCATTAAGGGAGAACCCATTCGCCACCTAGGGAAAATGGGTCCTGGCACAAGTTTCTAGGACCATGCCTTTAGGGGATGAAAGAACATCAAAAACCCATGTGAAATATGCAAAGAAAGGGGGGTCCTATAGAGGGAAGACCCATTCGTCACCTAGAGCGAATGGGGTCCTAGCACCAATTTCTAGGACCATGATTTTTCCAAATTATATGTTTTACAATTTGAATTATGGATATCAGGATGGATCCTCATAAGGTGTCATAAATAAGGCTTAAATTTGAATTAAAGGGGAAAATTAACTCTAATTAATCACAATTAATTAAGAGGACCCTAGATAAGTGTGAAAGAGTGTTACAACACTTTACACCACCTAAATAAGGTACAAATTAAGTACAATTTTATTAAAAAGGGGCCCAAGATCAATGTGAATGTGTTACAACACATTACAACATTAGACCTAGGAAAAATTAGGTTAATTTAATGACAGTGGTTTCTAGATCAAGTAAGGAAAAGTGATACTTTTTCCATTACTACATTTTTCCCCCACTTTAGTGAGAGGATGACCCCATGTCAAACTCACACTAAAGTAGACATCAAGACACTTAATTATGTAGCAATAACAAAGATACATAATCATACCCTGTCAAAGGCCAAGAAAAACAAAGAAAAATAAAAGGATCAAGTATAACCATTCCAACACAATGTGGAACAAGGCTGTTTTTTCATAACATATGCTGCTCACTTTGGGGTAGTGGAACCTTAGTATGTCCACTAGGTAAGTTATCCCAAAATATGTATATGCTCACTCTGGGGTAGTGGAACCTCAGTCTATTCACTAGGAGAGTTATCCCAATGAGGTGGCAAATGAGAGAATCATATTAGTCTCTCATACCATATTGAAGTTATCCTCCTGACAACTTCGATAAGGCACCACAATGTAATGCTTTTTGTATGCTTTTGAATGTCATGTATATAAGTTTTTGTTAAAGGGGATTTTTCTTTATTCATGTCAGGTCTTCTTCTTAGGGAGCATTATGCCTAATGTATCCAAGAGAGGACAAGTCAAAGATATCAGATCACCACTTATGAGATGCCTCGTTCGCATCATGCCACGAAGGGAGATCGTATGCTTAGAAATATCGTACTCTTGGAGGACATCAAACTCAATGACACCACCAAGAAAAGGACATGTCACAAGAAAAAATAAAATCACGCCATGGAATATGTCGAAAGATGTCATCGATGTATGCCCCCACTTTAAAGCGGTTGCTAACACCATTACTACGAGCAATTGCTTTAAAGTAGCCAATGTTTTGTTCTAAGACATGAGAGCTTTCCCCAAAAATCCCTATGCCAATTCATATGTTTCCGAAATAAAGCTACGTCATGAAATAGGAAGGGTTGCCCCCAAAAATACAATACTAAAGATAACTCAGTATGTCACATGCGATCCAACTTAAGGAATGTCAATCACATCCCAAGCTTTCTCTCATATAAACATGAAAGGCGATCAACTAGCCAAAAGAGACAATCAACAAGTGACATACGAGGACAAAGATAAAGACTAGCATAAGGCATCCACCTTTGTCGCAAAGTGTCCCGTTTTGGTGCAAAGTGGGACTACTACTGTTACACCCCTAACTTTAACTATGTTTTACTTTTTACTTTGAAGTAATTAGTAGATGATTATGCATGTTTCAATGATTTGACGCCTAGTTAAAATGGCTAGAAAAAAATCAATGTTTTCATGAGTCATGTTTATTTGACTAAAATTTGACATGTGTTTAAATGTTGTCAAGATGCGATGATTTCTTGAGGATTATGAAATTATATTGATACACTAATCTTTAGTTGGTGATGGCAAGTTGCATTTAGGAAATAGGTTTCCGTCCTCCGAGAAAGGGAGGGAGAGCATCATTGGAGAGAAGGATATAGATACAAGGAATAACAGGTTGTCGCTATCTTAGGTCTAGTGTTGATGTAAAATGGTCAAACCTACTTGAATCGGGTGAGTGATACTCAAATCTCTTGGTCTAAGTTTACTTCTCGACTCGACAAGTTGTCGATGTTGTTTAATGTCTAGTGCATGTTGTTTAACATGTTTAAAAAATTGTCGATAGTACTCATTTAGTCGACCTTTGTGTTGATATGATTCTCTTAAGGGTTATTAACTCTCTTTTTATAATATAAAACAAATGAATATGCGAATGTCAGTATACGTGAGTAAGGTAATCATATGTACTTGTATAGATGGGTGCATGGATGCATATATGTGCACAAAGATATAGTTATTGTCAATGTACAAACATTTGCGTTCAAGTACGTATGAATACACACACACATGCATAAGTTATTGCGTCAGATCAACTCTTGGTAAAGGAGGGAAAAATCATATTCGAATTGATCGACCCTTTAATGAGAAGCTTATTTGAATGTTATGGCAGTAAGTATATATATATACACATTTTCTAATGTCTTAATACCAACGTAAAGCCCTTTTGTCATTGAAGGTGATAGAAGTTTCAATTCAATGGAAATGCTTTTGAAAAGATATTTCAAGGCCACAACATAATGCTTGAGGGTGGCACATGCTTAAGAAATGTGCAAGTCAAGTGTCACCATGATTGGAATAGTGGCTATCTCCACGATTAGTTAAGTGATTAATGATTGCTTTTAAACCGTTCTTTAACAAATTTTGAACTATTTCTTGAGTCGTGGTTAGTATTTAAGGCTATGCTTATTTTCCATAAGGGCACGTCGCAATGGTAGCATCCATCACGATCCTAGGTGGAGTGAAATCTGTGCTATAACTACCTTTCTTAACTGAATCTTGAATAGATCTGGAGAGCCATTCTTGGGTGGGAAAAAGTGATTGGGGGATAACCATTTTTGGGGAAGCTCCCACTGTTCAATTTTGGGGGGGAAGGCTCAATCTCAATCACCTCGCGCGTTCCCCGAAAGGACGGCCTGGGAATTGCTCAAATTTTTTTTGATAAGAGTAGATTGAGGAAGCTTGGCCGAAAAAAGAGGCATGAGGCTAGTTTTGTGAACGGGAAATATTGAGAGCCGACACAGAAGAGGGAGTTAGTTCTTCGAAAGGAAAGAATCTGATCATTGTAGAAGGGTGGTCACCAAGCTTGAAAGAAAAGTATAAAAAAAAGAGAGACATTTGATGCCATCAAGAGAGAAACTCGATGCTAATAAGAGATGAACCGCATCTTTAAATGAAGCATTGGGAGGACTAGAGAATGGGGGATGTGCGTGTGAAAGGAGACGCTGGAGCTCTGGATAAAATTGTTAGCTCAGTAAGAGGTGAGGTCATCCTACTCCTCTATTGCGAATAATGGTTATGGTATAGGCTCTGTACCTTGTATTTAAGCCTTGTTGTCTTCATTTAAGAACATTATTACCTTATATCTATTATAGACCAATGCTTATATGAAATGGGCCAACGTACTTAGAACATGGTGTTGTGACTGTGTCTAAAACGGTTGTCAGATTTATTTAAACCTCGGGTGGTAAAAAGGTCGTCAGATATATAGATATATAGAACTAACGTTTATGTAGCTTTAGACTGATAGAGGCATATAAGTAATGCAGGCTGTTGATGAATGCTGATATTAATCATATCTTTTGGTGTTTAAAACTGCAAACAAATGTTTAAGATCTCCTTGGTCCACCAGTGATAGATTATGGAAAGTATGAAGTGAAGATCAGTATAGTCTTAAGGTTGGCCGAATGGTATCTTCTGCTCTGAACTTAGTGATCAATGATCAATGTGTTAAATTTTCCTATTAGTGTGCATTGCGCCCAAGAAGACCAATGGTTTAGACAAGATGGTAAGCCAATAAAAGGTCAAATTAGGGTGTGTAATAATAGAAGATGTCCTTTGATAAGTTCTCCACCCTATTCTTTCAAGAATGCATTGATGTTTCTTTCAAGAGAAATAAAATGACCTTTGCTATCCCTTCCTTATGTTTTCTTAAATGACGACATTATAGTCGTAAAAGAATATTTAGGATGAAGACTATGATAGTCCAATAGATGCGTTTTTTCTTTTAGAAGCATACCAATGTTATTTATCTGAATGGAGATTTCAATGAGGATAAAACCTTATGATATTGAAGCGACAACGTAGCATCATGGATATGGAATTCCTTATGTGAAATTGAGTTTTCGCATGTCTTTTGTAAAACAAATCCGAGAGAATAGGCAATTCAAGGATGTGGAAAATTTGATAGCCCTTCGATTATCAACTATTGTTTATACTATGTTATCTCAGGAGAGAGAATAAACTATGCAATGCAAAAATATAGATTTCATAGTTCTTGTTCAATAGAACTTATTTTAGTGCTAAGTGCACAAAATGCATAAGTTAGCCCAAGAATGGGTATCTCTGAAATGATTCACCTCATGGGAGGGGACATAAGGAGAGATTCATAACTCAATTTAATATGGTGGTGGTAAACTATTATGTTCTATAAAGGTTTATAGGACAAGGAAGTTATTTATGGGTTCATAACTTAACCTATGTTGAAAGTCAATAGACTCAAGTAGACCAAGGGGTCGAAAGTAGATTATTATCTTTTATAAAGTAACCTTTTAGGGTTGAAAGATTGTCTTGGATCAAAACAATTAATACAAAATGAAAGTATTCTTGTAGATATTATATTGGTGAGGAAATACTTCGAATACTAAGTTTATTCATGTATGTAAAATGTGAAATTCAAACAATGTCAAGTGGTCTAGGAAAGATTAGAGGAATTTTGTTCTTATGATTAGTTATACTTATGTTATTACCTTTGGAGAATCATGGATGTTGATATTTCCTTGCGTTGGGTTAGAGAAGCTAAACCCTAGTATTGAAACAAGGAGGATATAGGAAATATGTAACGCTTATGTCAAATATGACATTGTATATATGAATGTTTATTGATTGACAATGAAAGGTTGATAAAACATAGAACAAGGCAGGAAGTCTTTATAATACCTTAAGAGATTCTATGATAATGTCGAAGCTCGATCTAACACAACAAGATGTTGGGTATTGAATCTTGAGAGTAAATGGCAGGGAGTCATAAACCCTAGATTTTGCAAGAATGCAATACAAGACTTTTAAGAGGTTGTAATCCTTAAGTCTTTACATTGATTGAATATCCTAGATTAAGGATTAGTTCTAAGTCAGATTGGCTAGAATGGATTTTCTATATATACTAGTTTGAGTCTAGAGTACCAAATAAAGTAAGTAATCTATAGGATGAGACAGTTCCAAGACGAGTCAGAGGTGAGTGTCTAGATGGCATGACCAATCAGAATGATCATACTTAGCTAGAAGGAATCTAGAGTTGTATGGTCGATTGTGTTTTGTAGGACATATCCCTAGGACTCAGATGGAGAAACTTGATAGTTCCTTATATCTATACTCTTCGAGAAGGGCCGGGTCATTTCCAGTTAGGAAATGTTCGGGGGACCACTTGAGTCCGTGGTTGGAGGAAAAGCACTCGGATGATGCTTTCCCTCTGTAGCAGTAGACTCTCCAAGGCTTGAGAAGATAGAGATCATCATTCTAGATGCAGTGAACTCCATGATCTGGCTTAAGACAGTCAAAACCTATGAGGTAAAACTATTCTTTATGTTAAGTGTATCTTATGTGATATAAATGAATATTGTAAGGAATTATCTTGATTCTAGTTATGAATACATGTGAATTCAAGTTTGAATTTATCTGGAAAAGTTATACTCTATTCTTGTGCTTATGCAAATGATTAAAAAAAAAATTCTCTCATGTTTACTAAGTTTATTTACCTTCTTGTAAATTCTTGAGTTTACTTGTGTATTAAGAGGTTGGATGTTACAACTACCTAACCCCTTGCCCCCATTGAGTGCAGGACAAGAGTGAATCGAGATGATTGGTGAGAAACATGAAAATTAGTATCAATTAGAGGAACGAGGTACTTCAACACAAGGAAGAGCACCAAACTCCTTAAGATGTTGAATTTTGTTACTCAAAGCCTTACATTCCTTAGTAGAATGATCATGAACTCTATTATATGCACAAAATTAAATCTTGCAATAAAATTTCTTTCTTGTTCTTGGAGGGAGGGATATCAAGTTATCTTGGAGGAGTCTCGAAAAGATACCCTCTTGATCAATAGTAGAATTCTTTTATTTTGCGACAAAGATATCCCTTGCTTAGTACAAGGTGTCATACTTACACAAGACTCTTTAGATTGCGAGATTTTGTACTCTCCTTTATAGGAGGGTGTAAAATCTAGCGAATTCAAATCATTAGTGTTTTGTGTGATGAAATTGATATTAAGCGATGATTTCTCTCTTTCTTTTGTTTCTTTTGAAGGACAATAACCAAGACCACTAGTGTCTATCATTTCAAGATGCACTAATGTTAAAGTTGGTTTAGGAGAATTATCTTTTATTTAAATGTTGTTGATATTAAGTGAAGGTTTTTTTATTTCTATCAAAGGATAATAACCAAGACCATTAGTTGTTTCTTGCGTGTTAGGTTCTATAGGGACACATATACCTTGTTCTCTAGCACCACATCCTTTTCCACTATAACCAAGTTGTCTCATAAGTTCATAACCTCTTCCATAAAGCTTTTTGCATTTCATTAGGATTTGGTATTTGTTCATAATTTTCTTCATCAAAGTTTGTTGTGTAATTTGCTTCTTCTAAAGTGGTTGAGGTGGATACTTTTGAATTTTGTGTCGACATTACCACTTTTTCTTTTCCCTTTTTAAATTTTTTGTTTATGATCTTATATTTTCCCATGAATGTTGGTGTGAAATCTAAGGAACCCCAATCATCTTCTAAAAATTTAGTGACTTCCTCAATTTTCTTCTCGTGTTCTGCTTCCTTTGTGATTTTCACTTTTGTTTCTTGTTCCAATAATTCCAAAGGATCTCGTCCTTCTCTCTTAGCAATGAAACAACTTTCAGGTTGAGGATCGGCCTTAAGTGTGTAAACTTTGTTGTTATAGACATACTTCATTACACGGTGCAAAGTAGAAGGCACTCCATTCATTTCATGAATCCAAGGTCTTCCTAAGAGGAGATTGTAAGAAAGATCATCGGGCATAACATGGACTGAAGTTTGTAATGTGACTTTTCCAACTTTAATAGGTAATGTGATGACTCTGACCGATTGTTTTCCTATATTATCAAATCCACAGATAGATAAAGAATCAGGTTTAATATCGCTTTTACTCATTTTGATATTCTCCAAAAATCTCACGCTACACACATTAAGAGCTGAACCATTGTCAACAAGGGTTTGTTTCATCCCGATTCAGTTAATATAGACTATTATGTTCAAAGCTTCATGTCTCTTCTAAATTTCTAAGGAAGGTAACTCATCTTGACGGAAAGTAATTTCTAAGTTGGTTGGAGTTATAGCTTGAATTTGGGCTACCACATCATTTGATTGCACATTAGGAATGGTAGGAACTTGTTGTAAAGCACTTTGAAGCATGCTATGAGAAATCGGTGATGCTTGCATAAGTTCCCATAAGGATATCTTAGCAGGAGTATTTTTAAGTTGTTCAATAGGATCATACTCCTTTCCATTTTTCTAAAGGAAAGCAAGGAGGATAAGGTAAGATAGGGTTAGGCAATGAGAGAGATGTTTGAGTTATTTTTCTTGGTCACAGATTATTCCTAGTGTTATATGTATGAGCAACGGTGTCATAATTTGGTTTCTGCGAAACATTATTCTTAGGTGGTTTGAGGATAAGGACGGGTTTGTTTTGATTTTGTGGTTAGTGTGAGGGTGGTTAAATAATTAGAGGATTCTTAGGATGTCCCATAGGGTATGTAGGAGGTCTGATAATCAATGGGGATTTAATAGACACTTGCGCATTCATAACCTCAACGATTTCGGTTTGATGTCTTTCTAATGAAGGGGAGTCTAGTGTCATATTTTCACCATCACCTAATGAAACCATATCATTATCGTTAATGTTGTTATTTTCTTGCACCATGATATCCTCCCTAGTAGGAGAGTTTTAGGAGAACTGCAAACCAGATGTTCATGACACTCCAAGGTTGGTTCTTCTAAAATGACTTCATCGCTAGTAGGGGAATGATCAATGGTTGGATCTTCTTGTTCAATAAGGGTTTCCCTAGGGGAATAGGGATAACTAAGATTCTCACAACTTTCATTGATTGTATTTTCTAACCTCAAAGTATCTTCTTCACAACTAGGAGAGATACTAGGAGAAGAACAAATGTGATTGGCAAGATTATCAATAATTTCATTTCTTTGTTCCATAATGTCTTCCAAAATAGGATAGGTAGGGGAAGAAAATAAAGAGGGTTGTCATAGATCTTAAAGGTTCGATCATCTAAGACCAACCTATTGTCCTCAATTACAATATGATTGTCATGATTCCTTACAACTACATCCTCTTTCACTAAAATATTCTTGCAAGCAAGAGATGAATGGAGATTAGGTAAGGTGATGTTTAGAAATGTGTCTATGATATCATTCTCTTGTGCTATAATATCTTCCAATGTAGGAGAGTTTATAGAAGAGGAGCTTTCAACATTGTCATGATTCTCAATGAGTGCATCTTCTAACACCAAAATACGTTCGCCACATGTAGGAGAGGTTTTAGGAGAAGAGAAACTATGGTTATCATGATTGTCTACGCTTTCATCTTCTTCTATCACACCATTCCCACAAATAGGAGAGATAAGAGGGGGTGTGGGTTTAAGGAAAGCGTCAATATTTTCACTCTCTTGCATTAAGAGACTCATAACTAGGAAATGTATTGAATGAATGACTAACATGCTTATTGATGAAATTTTTCTTTGCAAACTTGGAAAAGACAGATACTAACATTTGTGAAAATTAATCTATGACATGCAATGAAATGACCTACAATGAAATACAATTTTTAGATTCCACACAATGCAATAAACTGAAAATGAAATGTTGTAAATGCAAATTTGAATTTTTACAATGCACTAAACGAAGCAAATTAAGCTAAATTCAATGAATTTGATGAAACAAAAAATCCAAAAACTAAAACAAGAAAGTAACAATAGGAAATAGAAGCCTAAAACTGAGATTTCAATTTCTTGAAAATGCAGATCAAGACCTATCAGGGACTCATTCGCTAGTAAAGGTGAATGGGTCATGGATAAGGATTTTTGAAATGTTTTTGCTGATTTTTGAGTGATTTTCAATGCATTTTAGATGCTAGAAAGTTCAGGTCAAGCCTAACCAGGGACTCATTTGCCAGTAAAGGTGAATGGGTCCCAAATTAGGGTTTTAAAGAGGTGAAAATTGCAAATTTTAAGTTATTTTATGTGTTTTTTATGCCTAGTTTCAAATTGTAACTCTGATGACATAAATTTCCAGAATTTGCAAGTGAAATAAAGGATAAATGATGACCTATATGGAACTTTTTGAAATGCAATTTTGACTCAATTTTTGAATATGAATGATGAAAATTACACTAATATGCAAGTTACACTATGCAAAACCAATGTAATATGAATGCAAATTTTTGAATTTTTTAGATTTAAATAATGCAAGAATGCAAATTTAAACCCCTATATGCGATGCTCACTAATGCACAATGAAGAAACCCTAAATGCAATGCAAATATAATGTAACTAGGATCTAGGGTTTTAATGCACTCCAAATTAGAAATTAAGATGTTCAAAGGGATCAGGTTCACCAAATGAAACATAGAGAAATAAGGTTTACCACCAAGGTGAAAGGATCAAAATGATAAACCACTAATTTTCACTATGAAACATTCAATTATGTGTGTGATAAGATGCCAATAATAATAAAAAACTAACCCTAACTGTTATAACAACTATGAGGGGAGTTTTTAGAGTTTAAAATGATGTGTACCTTGCTGTAAGAAGCTTGTTTTTAGGACACAAAGGACTCATTCGCCTTTAGTGGCGAATGGGTCCCTGTTAGGGTTTCTAAAAATGATATTTGGGTTATTTTCCTTGATGTCTACACTCTCAGATCCTCATTTGGCAGCTCCCAAAAACCTGTAACAAATTCTGTAGCTTCAATTCTTTGTTCTTGCACTATAAAGGTCAATCTTGTAATTTGATAACTTTGACAATTTTGCTTCACACTTTTTTTCCACTTGATCTTCAATCTGTAAATCTTGGAAGTTGTCTTGGAGTATAAATCTATAATTTAACATGTATTGGCCATGAATAATGTAGATCTTGATCTCAAATAGGATGTATAACAATGTTTGCAAGTAGATCTTCAATGTTACATCCAATATCTTAGCTCAACAACATGTATGAATGCATTATGTCTTTTTCATGATGATATGATCTTGAATTTCTGCAATAAGACCTTGATAATTTGCCTTCAAATTCCTTTTAAAATTCTTTTGTAAACTCTATAATGCTCATGTGAATGTACTCTTGAGTGCTCATGAATATCTAGGATGAAACTATGTGAATTAACCCCTTATTTATACTAAATCAAGAGATTAACCCCGAAATTCAAATAATTCAAGTTGACACCAGATTTGGAAATGAATGTTATTAAAATCCCGTCAAAATAAAATTGAAAAAGGGGGTCCTCATTAAGGGAGGATCCATTCGCCACCAGGGCGAATGGGTCCTGACACAAGTTTCCAGGACCATGCCTTCAGGGGATGAAAGAACATCAAAAACCCATGTGAAATATGCAAAGAAAGGGGGGTCCTATAGAGGGAGGACCCATTTGCAACCTAGGGCGAATGGGTCCTAGCACCAATTTCTAGGACCTTGATTTTTCCCAATTAATTTTTTTACAATTTGAATTATGGGTGTCGGGATGGATCCTTGGAAGGTGTCATAAATATGACTTAAATTTGAATTAAAGGGGCTAATTAACTCTAATTAACCACAATTAATTAAGAGGACCCTAGATAAGTGTGAAAGTGTGTTACAACACTTTACAACACCTTAATAAGGTACAAATTAAGTACATTTTATTAGAAAGGGGCCCAAGATCAATGTGAATGTGTTACAACACATTCCAACATTAGACCTAGGCAAAATTAGGTTAATTCAATGTAATTATTCCCAAATCAAGTAAGGAAAAGTAATAATTTTTCTGTTACTACAAGAATAATAACATATAAATAAACCTAGTTATTGCATCAATTGAAATCATCTAGAAAAATTATTGGAGAACTTATGATCAAGAGCATTATTCAACAAGTCAAGAGCATAATTTCAGAGATTCATTGCAACAATTCAAGATCCAACATCATGTAAAAATATGTGTGAGTGTGTTCATGTTTATGTTTTCATATTATTTATGAAGGCTAATTCTTTGTAGGTCTCCAAGCAATTCAATCCATTCAAGAAAATCAAGCAATCAAGATTCAGAACTTGAGGTGATGTGCATGACTTCACTCCTTCAAGGAAACCATTGAAGGGTGGTGAGTTACAATACTTTGTGGATTCATCATTCCTTCCTTTCATTTATCCTTTATGATTGACATTGCCATTGTGGAAGTGGAAACACTAACATGGGGTTTGACTAAGGCATACCTCTAAATGGCACAACCTTTCTTCTCTCTTTGAATGTGTAGGTTTTATATCTAAAGAAGATTGAAGGAAGATTGAAGATCAATTATTTGTTATCGAAAATGAAACCTTACACATTGACAACTCACAAAAACTTAATTATTGAATTATGCGACAAGTTTGTAGATGGGAAATAGAAGTTTAGATATGACATTAGAGGACTATGAAAACAAATATGAGTTTTACCTACTAAGACAGTGGCACTTGTGGCACCTATGTCATCCGTTTTTAGCTCTAGATTTGAATCACAGGTGCCCAATGTCTTGTATGTTTTCATTTCTGTTGTCTTATTTTCTATGTGATTTATCAAATTTTTTGTATTCACATCTAAACAATAATTTGCATCATTAGGACAATTAGATCATTGCATTTCATCCTTAGGACATTTCTAGATTTGGTTAAGGGTTGGTTGACTCACCTATCAAGCTGTAAGTCAATCACATACCTTATCCAAATCCATAAAATCCCCATTCTATCTTTACATTTCCAATCCATCTCCCCCATTCCTCTAAATGAAACATTTGGGAAAGGTGTCAAACCCTAAGGTGAAAACTCAAAGGTTTCCCTTTACCCACATTTCAATTATTTATCTTCAAAAGAGAGATACACTAGAATACACTTCCTTGTTGTTCTCCTCCAACCTGAATGCTTCCATAGACCTAAAAACAACACAAGATGCTACTACCATCTCAATGCTCCAATTTATAGAACTTGTGAGAGGAAAAACCATAGTGCTAAACTGAAACAAGAGGTGTTGAAACCACTTGGAAAAGCCCACACCCCTTACTTGGAAAACCAAGAGTCATGATAATAAATTAATTAAACATGTAAAAGGCTTCAACATGGGCGCCTAACCCATAGCCCCTTCAAATTTTTGCATTTAGCATGCTCTGATGACTGTTCAGGTTCTAGGTGGCACACTAATGGACACCTGTTTCCCTCCAAACTTATATTCCCACTCAAGACTCTTCATATTCCCAATGTGCATGCCTAGTCTAGAGAGTATTTTTTCCTTTAGTGATGTGTAACTTCCACCAACATCAATTTACCTCTTGAAAATGCAATTACAATATGCCAAAATTAAATACATTTCTTACATGTCCCCTAGGACACTTTCCAAGAAACATGGAGTTAAATAAATGACATAGGTTTGCAAGGTAAATATAACCTAACCTAACAAAAAATTCGTTCCAAAATAGAATGATATACAATTTGTTATTTTTTCCACCTACACTATGGTTTTTATTTGCATACAAATTTAATTCTAATAACATATGATTTATTAAATTATTATATTAAAATAACATAGAATAAAGATATAAAATATAAATCGAATATTAATAGAAATAATATAAATAATACATGTTGACATTTACATCTTTGATTATGTAGTATGTATAAAGGTGCTTGCAAAATGTACATACAAAAGTTACAGAATCCTGCTAGTAGCAGAAGGCAATATATTCACATACATTTATCAAAGTTACACAAAATTTATTCACTCCTTGCTCTTCCTAATCTTATTGTAAAAGTTCATTCTTAAGAAAATCATATCCCACAATGACTAGCTGATGATGTTCTACAAAAGAGACATTGTGGAAACTCGACACAAAAGGATACCAGATTATAATGAATCCTTCATTTAAGAAGTGTGTAATATCCCTTAATGTAGGGATTCCCACTCCAATGCATGCAACAACCAAAACATCCACTAGGCCTCCCAAATAATCCTCTTGAACCATACGAATCACTAGGGACAACACATCAGCCTACAAAACTCCAATATCTAGTAAGGAAGCCACAAACTGTGAAGAAATATCGGTGTTCACCTAATATCTATCTGTAACTTCTACAAATTCGAAGCCCAACACCATCTTGATAAAGACTCTTGTCCATATGCTGCGTATCCTGAAAATATTTTTAAGTCTATGGCTAGTAATTGCTCCTAAGAAGGATAATTTTTGTTGAGGGCTGGTTAGACAAATTGGTGTATCCATACCGATTTTTGAACTAGATCTTTAATCAAGATTATGATGAAGTTCATCAGTAATGCTGGCTGAATTTATAAAAAAATTGGTTTCACATCCCATTATGGTGAAGCACGAGCTGACAGTTAATACATTTAATGAAAACGATATTGTAGAATCTGATAAAGGATCTTCATCTTGTTATTGTACCTCTATTTACATGTTTTAAATTTAAAATTATGTAGAAGCCTCGGCATCAGGAAAATTCACTGCCAATAATTCACCACTGGAACAAATTCACCTCCAACAATCCATCACCAACAAATTCATCACCATGACAAATTCATCTCGTGGAAACTTCATTGCCATGAATTGTTGGTGGTGAATTTTCCATGAGATAAAATTTGTCATGGCAATGAATTGTTGGAGGTGAATTGTTCGCGGTGAATTCTCCTAGAGCCAAAAGCCTCATATGAGTTATGGTTCTTTTCCAAAAATTGGAATAAAATGATTGTAAATTCTAAAGGAGAAATTTAATTTTATTAGAAGAGTAATTAAATTTACATTGGAAAAGGTATGTAATTGAGGGTAGGAAAATTGAAGGGTGAGCCAACTATTGCATTTGCACTTCGTTAGCAAATGGGAGTGCCATTGCAATTGTTATTTGGATTGACATTTGGCTTCGATAGAGTACTTCAAAGCATTGAAAAATACAAGAATTAGATGACTTGTACCTTAATCATTATCAATATCAACTCACAATAAATTTTGCTCACTTTTGATTAGAACTTATAAATTCACTAAATAACTTATTTGTTTTCATTTAACATTTGATATTTTTGCCACCCACACTATGATTTTTATTCACATACAAGTTTAATTCGCCATGACAATATTTTATTGGTTTGAACACAAGTTTAACTTGCCAATGAAAAATATTTTATTGGTTTGAATACAAGTTTAATTTACCCCAAAAAATATTCTATTGGTTTGAATACAAGATTAATTTGCCAACGAAAAATATTTTATTGGTTTGAAAATATGTTTAATTCACCAATAAAAATATTTTATTGGTTTAAGTACAAGTTTAATCTGCCAACAATTTTTTTTTATTGGTTTCAACATAGGTTTAATTCACCAACAAAAATATTTTATTAGTTTGAAAACATGCTTAATTCACCATTGAAAATATTTTATTGGCTTGGAAATAAGTTTAATTCGCTAATTAAAATATTTATTGGTTTCAATAAAAGTATAATTCACCAAGATTTTCTACAAACTTCTAGTAATTACAAAAGATTCGCTAGTTGAATTTATATATTTTTTCAAGGGGGGTGGTTTCTTAAAAGTTATCCCTCATGAGATAGTTGAGAAAGAAAATGCTAATGGATTCAAAATACATTTACACATTTACATTTGAGACTTCTATGTTAATTTTTACAAGATGATGATGTAGGTCCAATGTTGCCTTAGATTTAGTACATTGTTCCCAAGAAGAGGGAGAATTCTCCAAACATAGATGATAGAATAAAGGTCCATGTATAGATAAAAACTTTCCTATTTGTAAATGGAAAAATCCTAATTCCATCACCTCTTTGTCCTTAGTAAGAGGGTTTTCCCTACTTGTGTGCAATGATGGGGATGCTTATACTTGAGTAAGCTATACTTGAAATGAGATAGATTACAAGGGTGAGATAAAAAGCTCAAGCACTTAATGTTATAGACCTTGTGAGATAGTTGAGCAAGAAAGTGCTTAGGCATTCATAATAAACTTGCTTCGCTACATTTGAGACTTCTATGTTAGTCTTTAGATGTTGAAGATGTAGGTCCAATGTTGCTTTAGATTTGGCATTTTGGTCACAAGATGAGGAGGGGCATTGGGAAGTTGGGTAGAAGGGGGCCAACAAAGAAAAATTGCTAATTTGAAGAGGAGGTGGGGAGTGTTTATCCGCTATCTAAGTAAATAAGCTTTTGGGAACCAAATTTATTTTGATTGAGGATATATAATTTGAAATAGATCAATTGTAAGGTGTCAAATATTACCATTTAAGTGGCTTGCATGACCCTTACAAAACTTGAAGTACACATGCATTAATTCAAAGACAAGAAAAAGATCAAGATAAAATATACCTTTGATTGGAACAAAGTGAGAAGAAAATACCAAGTTTATATAAAGTTTGACCTTCAAGAGAATTGACTTTACTCTCTTTCCTAAAATGCAAAAACAATGATAAATTTGTGGTGGCACAAACTTATCACTTGTTTCAATTACACAATCAATCATGGCCAAATCCATCCCTATAATGACAAAAGAAAAGAGGGGTTTAGATTAATACAAGCTGGTTACTTAGTCATCAAGAACGGGTGAGTGCATATCCAAATTGTTAGAATTGTGAAAAACACAAGCCACAAGATCAAACAACAAACAAAGAAAACTTCAACGCAACAAAGCTACAAACTATAATATGCAATATTCCTCAACAAGAAAAAGCTACATAATGCAAGAGAGAGAGAATTTTGAGAGAAGATAATACAATGAGGGTTGGGTGCTATATAGGAGCAACCCTAAATGAGAAATAGATTAGATCATGACAAGTGTCAACATCTCATGCAATGAGACAAAATGATCTAATAATATCTCTCTAGTTAACATAAAAAATCACTCCTAATTTTAACTTAAGTGTGCATGAGAATAGATTAGACTAATAATTAATTAATTATTAGCTTATGCATGATTACTCTAACACAAACTTGTCTTGAATGAGACAAAAAGATATGTAGACCCATTAGACTAGATATTGAAGAGTTTGATATTTTCATCTTTCAAGGTGATTGGATGTTGGAAGTGTGCAAAATGTTTTGATTAAAAAGTCTTGCCCATTAGACTAGATATTGAAGAGTTTGATATTTTTATCTTTCAAGGTGATTGGTTGTTGGAAGAGTGCAAAATGTTTTGATTAAAAAGCCTTGGAGGAAGCTGCAACATCATCTAGAGTTGAGATTTAAGTTGCAACAATATTATTAGGTAAATTTGCATTTAAAGCATTTTATAATTAGATGTAAAACAAGCAAAATTTGGTTCTTGTGAGAGCCAATTTCTTTACAAACTACTAATCTTATATTTTTTATGATAGTGAAAAGAACACAAACCTAATTGCTGAAATTTTATTCATGTTGAATTTTCTAAACTAAAATCCTATATTGAATTGTACATCTTTATTATTACGATCTTTCTATATTCCACTCTTGACTCTATAAACAAATAAATATACATAAACATGTAAAACCCTCCCATAACTCATTAGAATCAATGGTAACATATAGATACTAAGTTTATGAGTTAGACACCAATACTTAACTAGATAATGACTAAAAGAGGGCTAAAAATTTATTCAATCCAAATAAGAGCAATACAAAATAAGGACATTACGCATCCCTATCAATCTTCAATAATTGATCCAACATTTATAACAAATCCGGGATAAAATACTTAACTAGATAAAAGCTTAAGAGGCTAGTTACAAAACAAATTAAGTGCTTTTTAATTTCCTACGACGCTTTTTATTTGCCTAGGATAATCATTTCTTATGAATGTAGATTCTTTGATAATGAATGAAGGAAAATGTCCTTTGCTAGCGGTTAGTGTTTATTCATATCAACTGACCCTACCACGTTATTGGTTACGTGTCTGATTGTCACGTGAACTCCATCCATGTTAGAATGCATCTTAACGAAAGGCTGGTGATCACTCCAGGTATTAGCAGCTCAAACAGAGGCTGGTCGGTCCAACACGGACAAGCACCTGAGGGTAGTCCACTGGATTTGAATATATTGTCCCAATGAGCAGACTAGGATTGTTCAATGATAAGACTTTAGGATTATTTCCAATATCTGTTGTGTTGGTTTCCTCCAATGTTTTGGAGGAGAGGGATATGTCCTGTCAAGAACTTTTTCCTTTAGCTGAATTCTTCTTACAATGAACCTTCTAGAACCCTATGTTCTCTAATAAGGTGCTGTTGAACTTGATCTTTGGTTATCTCCATTTTGTGTGGCACTGTAGGGGTAATGTCTAGCCAGGGCACAATATTAGTGATATGCATGACATTAGGAGATGTTCTCCCATGAAGATGCCCCTAATTTGAGTCCTTTGAAATTTCCTGATTCTCCAATTATGGCTTACTTAGGTCCAACTTCTTGCAGAATCAGGCATTAGACCATGTATTGCTTATAAGCAGTATCTCTGAAGTTATTGCATACAATTCAATGCAGTCTCTTATTGCTTTGAAGAACTCTTAGTGAAAAAATTCAAGAAGAGCAGTATGATTCAAAATCTAAAACACTAAGCAACAAATATTCACTTCATCATGGTTAACGTCTGAGAGGAGAACTACATGTAAAGACCTGCATTCTGATAATAGTATCGTCCATTTTCAATGTTTCTTTAGGCCCTATCATCAACTCATATCCCACTTCTGGCCTCTAGACAATTGAGATCCAATACTTGACTATGAGGAAATGGAGGATGATGCCGTTGGAGTGACAGATGAAAGTATGGTTCTTCTTGTAAACTATGTCATCTAGGATCTGATCTTCAATGGGGACTTGGACAAGAAGGTTAGTAGCTGCCATACGGAAACAACTACTACATATGGATTCATTTTCTTGGTTGTATTGGCCTTAAACCTGCCTCAAATTTTAAACATCTCTTTAGCATCTACTTAATTTTTACTGTCAAGTGTCAACAGCTTTGTTATAAGAACCAGAATCGGACTTAGACTTGCGTCCACTCCTCAAATCTTCTCTAATCTTAAACCCTACCCATGCTACAAGCTGCTTTTCTAATCTCCATTCTTCCTATAAAACCTAAATATAAACAGTATTACTTCAAACACTAATTGTTCTAATTGTATAACTTTTACTACCGAAAATTAAAAAAAACAAAGCACACTATCCAAGACTTCAGATTTTCACAGTCAGACATAATATCATATATCTGGATACTACTATGTAATGCTTTTAATGCTGATGTTTCGAGTTTCCTTTGAGACCCATCTTCAGGAAACATACAAGATCAATAATATCATGTTTAAATTTTATCCATTACCACAGTTGGAAAAAATTTGAAAATGTGAACAGGTCAAGATTCTGAGCATAACTTATGGGATTTAAATCTGAAATTCAAATTTCAACATTTTATATAATAGTCTATAAATACAACACCTCGGCTCTTTTGATTGTTCAATCTGTAATAAAACTATAGTTATATTGCATCAGACCAAATGAAACTATTGTCATGGTCAATGGATACAAACTATGTCCTTGGTTTCTGATCACAGATTCAATTTTAGCACCACATAAATGTTAACATGGTAATTCCATCATGGCTCTACATTTGCAGTAGATGGAAGACCACTGCAAATATGGAATGGAAACCTACTATAAGGATAATTCTTGTACCAATAGCGAAAACTTACAATTTGAACTGCACGTTTAAAAGATCTGCTTATTACACGATTTTTGGAGTCTGGACAACTAGTGGACTTAAACTTAATGAATGAAGGTACTGTTGGATCAGGAATGGTCTCTGCACTGCTTGCAAGCATCACAACAATACGGGACATAGAAGGCCTCATATGTTGAGCTTGAGTACAGAGAAGGGCAATGCGGATGCACCTCAAGACCTCTTCTTTGGCATATGAATCACCCAAGACTGGATCAATTATTTCAACAGGACATCTTTTCTTATGCATTCTCCATGCCTGCACAGAATAAAATCATTCAATGTGAGATATGACTTTTGATGACATTTAGGACAAACTAATCTCAGTGCCTATCAAAGTTTATTTATTTGTTAAGATGATTGTCGTGTGTGCTCAGTTTGAAAACGAACTCTGTAAGATTTTCCTTATTATATTGATTTAAGATTTGAGTAATAGCTTGTGAATTGAAGTGCAAATTTTGTTTTGTCCTCCACTTCATCTAAATTGCAACCTTGCTGTTTCCAAGGTCTGTCAGCATGGTTACAAGAATTGTCCTCCAACATTGTATTATATAAGCAAATAGTGTTTTATGACACATTTTCACATGCTAAAGAAATATACGATGGCATGGTTCTAGTTTGTATGGAACAAGAAAAATGCATATATACCAATTCCAAAAGGTTGTCCCTTGAGCTGGATCTTAATGATAAATCTATGATCTTTCTCCCTGCAATGATTTCTAGAACGAGGACTCCGAAGCTAAAGATATCAGCTTTCTCTGATAGTTGTCCTTCCATCATGTACTCAGGAGCCATATACCCACTGTGGAAGGAAATAAATTATTAGAATTTATTCAAAATTTTAAATAACAATTAGAAACACTCATGTTTATTGTGTGACAAACAAGTTCTTCTGACAATTTTGGAAGCCATTGAAACGAAAGATTTAAGATTTTTTCCATTATGTTAAACTGAAGCCAACTGTCATGGACTACTGAGGGATAACGAAGTTGTAATTATTATTAACATTACAGTTCTGTTTCACAGCCATTAATATTTTCCCCTGGTTTAACAATTCAAAGCATCCTTCGGAAAGTATCTAATTCAAGTTCAAATTCATCTACTTTTCTCCTACCTTGTTAAAGTTATTGGGTTCCAAGCATATGGATCACATAGATGCCAGTTTTTCTCATGAAGGTATAAATGCTATTCCTGCCAATTATTGATGTTCTTTGCACCTTATCAGGTCTACTGCAGGTTGGTGGATTCATGTGAACTAATAAAAAGGAAGACGAAGACCTTGCTGAGGACTAGAGTTTGTCCTTTCAATTAAGGATCATCGTCGACATGTACAAAGAAACGAATTCCATTCTCACAAATTCTGTCTTTATACTATAGCAATTCTATCTATGAGGGTGAGTGTAAATAAATAGCAACCACAAAAGAAAAAAAATCTAACCTACTCTAAACAAGATATGGTCAATTACCATTCAACCCTGAAAACCTGTCTTGGTGGAGTACTATGTAAGCAAAATTTAATTTCTTTTAGAGCATCGTTGAAAAACTAAATAACAATAACATATTTTCACTAAATAAACTTGGAAACAATTTGCTCGGATAAAACTAAAATCATAGGTTGTTCACTTACAGAGTCCCTGCAATTTTGGTGCTGACATGAGTTTGACCATCTGGGAAAATCTTAGCCAACCCAAAGTCTGCAATTTTAGGACTCAGTTTGTCATCCAGTAAAATATTGCTTATTTTCAAATCCCTGTGAATTATTCGCAATTGGGAGTCCTCATGGAGGTAAATGAGTCCACGAGCTATGCCTTGTATTATGCTATAGCGCTTTGGCCAATCCAGAAATTTTCGCTTCTCAGGGTCTATTTTACACAGACCATGTTTGGTTAAATTTTCTGTAACAATCTTCTAGACAAAAAACAAAAAGCTTTGATAGGCCCTAAAGACCATCTTCACCTAAAGGATGTTCATCTCATCTTATCAAAATAAATGAACTAGTTTGACCTAAAGGAGGTTAGAAGTCACTCCGTAAAACTACACTTTTGTATGGAAGAACAGTTTATGACTTACCGAACAGAATATGATCAAGGCTTCTGTTTGGTAGATATTCATAAACCAGTAGTCTTTCTTTCCCTTGAGCACAGCATCCGAGCAACTGTACAAGATTTCTGTGTTGAATTCTTCTGAGAGCGCTTATTTCATTATAGAATGAACTTTCATCTTGTCCGGAATTGATTGACAACCTTTTAATTGCCAGTGTTCTTCCATCCAAGGTTTTTCCCTGCAACAGGAGAAAAGGTCATATACAGTTTTTCTTTTTTCCTAAGAAAAATGAAAGATTTTCATTCGTTAAGCTTCAAAAGTATCCCAAGTGACACAGCTGGCCATTGTTTGCCACCCATGTTTTAATATTGGCCAAACTCAGGAATAAGAGACACTTCTGTCCACTCCACAAAGTTGCAAACTCACACCCATTTGAACATGCTTAAAATCAAATACAAAGGCTAATTGTAGTTCAGCAAAGTTAGGTATAACAATGTCTAAAATCTAGCAGCACATCAAAATAGCATCATCGGTACCTTGTTCTTTAAGAGCAGGGGCTTCTGGACTTAGGATTTTAAGATGTCAAACCAGGGGCTTAACCACTAACCATTATTCTAGGAATAGGAACAGTAATTGGAATAGGAACAGTAACTCCAGTCCTATCAACAATAAAAACCTAATAGCTTCACCCTCTAAAACTGACAAATTCCCCTGCCAACATAGGCTTCTAGCAAGTTGAAAAATTGCACAACTTCAGATAATGGAAAGCGTGCAGGTTGGTGAGCGTAATGGTTTCAAGGAGCATACCACTAAGGGGCCAAACTTCCCAGCAAGTGATCCTTTTGGCATAGAAACTTGAACATTTACATATCGCTTTGTCCATTTTCTTTACAGTTCAATTTGGTGAGGCAGATCTGGTGGAAGCTCAGAAGTTTGTGGAATTCAAAATTGGAACACAACCCACGGGACAAAACAGCATGTATTTGCATAACCCTGGAAATAATATCAAGAAAAAATCTTTCGGCCATGTGAACTCTGTAGTTCTACTCATATCAAAGGAATCCATACAAAATTCTAGCTTAAGGAGGGAAGCATGGCACCTTGTAGACTGACCCAAAGCCACCCTCTCCCAGCTTGTTCTCATTGCAGAAGTCCCCTGTGGCTATCGTTAAGGTCCTGAAGTCCAAAATGAACGCCTCCTCTTTAAGAATTTCATGACTATGGTCTTCATGATGATCTGCAAGAGAATACCAGTTCAATATGCAGAGGAATAATGCTGTTGGTACAGTGTCAGATTCCACCAAAACAAAATATGTATTTACATTCATAATTATTCTCCTGATATCACAAAACATTCTGGGATATATTATTCCATACTGAAAAAGTAGTTAGCACCAAGAAATTCACTAGAGAAAGCCTTTTAAGTACCTACTAAATAATACAAAATTATACCATGTTACCTGTATCTTGCTTCCATTTAAGTAAAATGGGTAGCCGGTATTTTTTTCCTAGTCTATCAAATATGAAGGAAGCAATGGATGTAAGCACTGCAGTTACAATGGCCCTCAGAAACATGCTTTGTAAATCGTTCAGGCTATCGCAGCTATGGCATATACAGTGTTTAATTCATACAAATTACTGGCTAAGAGATATTAGAAAACTCCTGGCATGGAATTGCTAGTTAGATGTACTTCACCATCTCATGACAGGTGACGAAGTTCTATTCGTGAGAGAAAGAAATCTCGGTAATATAACCTAAAAAGAAAGGTGTTAAGTTGAAACGTGTCCATGATCTTTGTGGTATGATAAAATATCATTTGTAAAGTGTAACTATTTTCAAGTTTATGTCTAGTTATTCAAGATGAATGTTGTAATAATCACTTTCATTCTTGTGGACTCCACTCATTTAAGTGGACTGAGCTTTCTTTCTTGGCGGTATTTGGTTTTGATAGGATGCATAGAGATTAATTTCTATTGCATGTACTTAATACAAGGAGAAAGTGGACGGCCGGGCTTAACCGGCACACTCTAAGGGTACACTCCTTAGGTGGCCGGGCCCACTGCCTCTTTAATCCCGAGCTTTGCCGGTGACCTTTACCGTTTCCCTTTTAGCATTTGTCTTTTCCGTTTCCTGTTCGTGACCTTCGCTATCGTCTCTGTTATGCTACCGTGAGAACTTCAAAATTTATAGAAAGGAAGCCACTGTGTCTGCAAAGTTTCATCGGCAACCATGGAATGAGCATGCTTTGCATTATTTTTCATGGTAAAGCGAGTGGATCATCAATATTGTTTATCTCTATCTGCTGTTGAAATAAGTTGATTTTTTAATCCCACATGTGTCGAGTGGGAAAACTCAACGGAGAAGGGAATTATAAAATGTATTGAGCATTTTCCAAAATTCGCTGCCCCATTCATACTGTGTATGAACAACTATTAAAAGCTACCAAAACTACTAAGTTTTTCTTATATTTAATTTTTTAAGTTTTTAACTTTAAGATTTTAATAATTATTAATAATTTGAATTATTAAAAATAACTTTCCAATTTAATTTTAGATATAAATTTATTAATAATAAATTATTTATAATTAATATTTAGTGTAATTTTAGACAATAATAAAATCAATTTTAATTTTAGAAATAAATATATTAATAATAAATTATTAATAATTAATAATTAGTGTCAATTAATTTAAAAAAAATTAGACAATAATAAAACAATATTAATTTTAAATAATTATTCTAATTAAAATTATTATTTAATAATTAATAATTAATTATTGGTTATTAATTATTTAAAATTAAAATTGATGAATAAATTACAAACAATTTATAATTTGACTTTTTAAATTTTGATACGATGTATGGTTTTATTAGAAAAGAATGTTGGATTTTGATAAACTTGACATATCACAATTGAATGTATATGTACATAAAAATATCTAAGACTTCAACATAATTATTTTGTACATATCTTATGAATTTTGTATTTCATGAAACCACATCATGTTGAAGCATTTTATCTAGCAATTCCTATGCTATTGCATTCATCCACATTTTCATACATGCTTTATATTATTTCTTGATGGATCTCCATATCCAACTTTAAAGCTTCCATTTTAGTAAACATGAGGACATTGGTAAATGTCATTTGAGTTTTGTTTTATGCCTTCTAATTTCACTTGCCTAAATATCTTAATAAGTTGTTATGTACCTAGTTTGCATTTTAATCTACAAGGTATCACATTTCATTAAATGTCATTTCAATTGAGGCATTCTATCAAATAGTTCTCGTGCTTGGTTAAGGCTCTGACATTTCATGAAATGGGATCCAAAAGCAATATTGACATTCTATCAAATAGTTCTTGTGCCTTATTCAGGCTCTGACATTTTGCATATATGAGTTTGCATTTCATTGAAAGATTTGGCTCCACATTAATTAATTGCTCGTGATTGATTTTTTTTCTATTTCATGTTTAATTTTTTATTATTGCAATCACACTTCTTGGAGGAATTCTGCCACATAGTTCACTAGCATTGAAGCATTAATTTGGTTCACACAAATTACTACATACAACTCTTTGAACATTTTATTTGGAGACTCTTTGAAGCATCAAGTTAGTGAGTGTTAGAGACTAGTATTGAAGCATATATACTAGATATTATACCCATTAACATCCATTCACATTGTTAACATCTCTCCCAAGTATTCTCCTCTATCTTCCCTTAAATTTCATAGTTCCCAATGTCTACACATTCAACCCATTGACTAGCCCGGTTGATGAAACTAGACAAAAGTGGTGAAGCAATTGTTGTATTTGGCATCATGCATGTAGAATTAAGAGTGGTAGAAATAACCTACCTATAGTTGAATCAAACACTATATTTAGATGTTTTAGAAGGCTTTCTATTAGAAAGATATGTCCTATATTTATAATTTATACATGGGTTATCTAGGGCCACCCATTTGTTATAAATTTCCTATGCTACTAAAATTCCCTACTTATGAAGCACATAGTGAAGATCATATTTCATAAATGAAGAGTGCATCTTGTTAAAAGTAACCATTTTTAAAATAGACCCAAAATCATGAATTACTAAAAAACTTCATGGCCTAAGCAAGGACTCAACCATATCCTTATATCCTTACCTACCACCTAGATACTTTGAGCCATCCACTCTTATTGACTTGGCATATATTTTTATTTGTAGTTATCTTATATTTAAGTGGTGAAGAGATTTATTTGTGCAAATTGAAGAGAGGGTTAGTAGTCATAGCATACTATATGGTATAACCTATAAAGAACAAAGATTAAAAGACAAGAAAAATAAATGTAGTTCACAATAAGTTATTTCCACCATATAAATTTCCATAGAGTTGTATATTTGTTTCATGTTAGATATGCCCACAACAATAAAAGTAGGTGATACTATACAATTTATATCAATTGATTTATAATTGATCAATTGAACAAGGTTTGCATTTAAATTGAGTAATCATTTATGGCTTAAGCACAAACCTACAACTCCGTGAAAATCAATACATGATAGAAATAACTAATTGTGAACTATATTTTTTTCTTGTCTTTTCATCTTTGTTCTCTATAGGTTATACCATATAGTATGTTATGACTACTAACCCTCTCTTCAGTTTACACAAATAAATCTCTTCACCACTTAAATATAAAATAGCTACAAATACAAATCTATGTTGAGTCAATTGATATGCGTAGATGGCTCAACGTATCTAGTTGGTACATAAGGATATGGTTGAGTCCTTGCTTGGGCGATGAATATTTTTACTAATTCATGATTTTGGGTCTATTTTACAAATGAAACTTTCAACAAGACGTTCTCTGCATTTATGAAATATGATCTTCACTGCATGCTCCATACTACTAAAATTCCTCACTTATGAAGCATGCAGTGAAGATCATATTTCTTCACTATGTGCTTCATAAGTGGGGAATTTTAGTAGTATAGGAATTTTATAACAAATGGGTGGCCCTAGATAACCCATGTATAAATTATAAAAAATAGGGCATGTCTTTCTAATAGAAAGCCTTCTAAAAATTCTAAATATAGTGTTTGATTCAACTCTAAGTAGGTTATTGCTACCACTCTTAATTCTAAATACATTATGCCAAATACAACAATTGCTTCACCACTTTTGTCTAGCTTCATCAACCGGGTTAGTCAATGGGTTGAATGTGTAGACATTGGAAACTATGAAAGGTAAGGGAAGATAGAGGAGAATACTTGGGCTCGAGGTATTGTTAACAATGTGAATGAATGTTAATGGGCATAATATCTAGTATATATTCTTCAATACTAGTCTCTAACACTCACTAACTTGATGTTGCAAGGAGTTTCCAAATAAAATGTTCAAAGAGTCGTATGTAGTAATTTGTGTGAACCAAATTAATGCTTCGATGCTAGTGAACTACTTGGCAGAATGCCTCCAAGAAGTGCAATTGCAATAATCACAAATTAAACATGAAATATAAAAAAACAATCAATCATGAGCAATTAGTTAATGTGGAGCCAAATCCTTCAATGAAATGCAAACTCATATATGCAAAATGTTAGAGCCTTAACAAGGCACAAGAACTATTTGATAGAATACCTCAATTGAAATGGCATTTCATGAAATGTGATACCTTGTAGATTTAAATGCAAACTAGGTACGTAACAACCTATTACGATATTTAGGCAAGTGAAATTAGAAGGCATAAAACCAAACTCAATGACATTTACCAATGTCCTCATGTTTACTAAAATGGAAGCTTTAAAGTTGGATATGGAGATCCATTAAGAAATAATTTATAAAACATTTTTTTGGGTCAAATATTGTAATTATAATGCATGTATTTATAGACATGTATGAAAATGTGGATGAATGCATGGCATAGGAATTGCTAGATAAAACGCCTCAACATGATACGATTTCATGAAATACAAAATTCATAGGATATGTACAAAATGGTTATGTTGAAGTCTTAGATATTTCATGTACATTCAATTGTGATACATTAATATCATTATCAAATTGTCATTTATGTATGTCAAGTTTGTCAAAATCCAACATTCTTTTCTAATAAAACCATAAATCGTGTCAAAATTTAGAAAGTCAAATTATAAATTGTTTGTAATTTATTCATCAATTTTAATTTTAAATAATTAATAACCAATAATTTATTATTGATTATTATTTAATAATTTTAACTAGAATTGTTATTTAAAATTGATATTGTTTTATTATTATCTAATTTTATTAAAAAATAATTCTAAATATTAATTATAAATAATTTATTATTAATATATTTATTTCTAAAATTAAAATTGGTTTCATTATTGTCTAATTTTTTTTAAAAAATAATTGAAACTAAATATTAATTATAAATAATTTATTATTAATAAATTTATTTCTAAAATTAAAATTGGAAAGTTATCTTTAATAATTCAAATTATTAATAATTATTAAAATCTTAAAGTTAAAAACTTAAAAATTTAAATATAACAAAAGCTTAATAGTTTTAATATATTTTAATAGTTAATCATACACGGTATGAAGGGGGTAGCAAATTGTAAAAAATGCTCAATACAATTTATTATTCCCTTCTCCGTTGAGTTTTCCCACCTGACACATGTGGGATTAAGAAACCAATTTGTTTGAACAATAGATGGAGAGAAACTATATCTGATGATCCGCTCGCTTCACCATGAAAAATAATGCAAAGCATGCTCATTCCATGGTTGCCGATGAAACTTTTACAAACACAGTGGCTTCCAATCTACAGATTTTGAAGTTCTCACGGTAACATAACAGAGACTATGGTGAAGGACACGAATGGGAAACGGAAAAGACAAATGCAAAAAGGGAAACGGTGAAGGCCATCAGCAAAGGTCTGAATTAAAGAGGCAGTGGGCCTGGCCACCTAAGGAGTGTACCCTTAGAGTGTGCCGGTTAAGCCCAACCAAAGTGGACTCCACCCCCCTAAATGGGTTGAGCTTTCTTCCATGGTACGGGGTGTGATTAGATGTATGGAAATATATGTTACTTTTTAGATAAATAAAATAATT
Organism: Sequoia sempervirens; assembly: GCA_007258455.2. NCBI lineage: Eukaryota > Viridiplantae > Streptophyta > Pinopsida > Cupressales > Cupressaceae > Sequoia > Sequoia sempervirens. The sequence goes on along the minus strand of VDFB02000015.1, from coordinate 383,038,420 downwards.
AAATATCAGATAAAAAATTGAGGAGAAATATGTAATAATAAATATGTAACTAAAAGAAAAGGGGAAAGGATGTTGCTTTAAAATTTTAATGTGTCATGTTGTCTTTTCAATTTGTTAATGTATTGTGATAGATGTAGATTGTCTAGGGGAGATGGAACCATAATAGTGTGTACTTGACTATTACAAATTAAATTTTGGCGTTGCGTGATTGAAGATAGAATCATGCCCATGATTCTATTTGATTGTGATGATTGCATCCTATAAGAGTAATCTCATCCTCTATACTTGTTAACTTCAAAAACTCATTCACCTATGCATGATATTTGGATTTATAATGGTATAGTCTTTTGTGTTGTCTTGATTAAGGTATCGCTTTGGTTTCATTTATTACATGTTTGATTAAATTTAGAGAATTTGTTGCCCAAATAGATAAAGGCATCATTTTGCGATTGGTTTTTTCTCCCCATCATCCTCAACACACTCAAGATATATCAATCTAAACATAATTTCTATTTTATTTTTTTGTGTGTTCCAACTGCCATGTCTGAATGTATGTAACACTTTAAGAGGTATTATAAAACACATCCATTGACACTTATGTGGAAGATCATTTTTTTAATAAGGTGCTTAACCTTGAGTCTCCTAAACTAGCATATAGGCATGAAGTGACAACTAGAATACAAGTGCACTATGCAATGGGTATGGTTTGTGTCAGGGTGAGTGTTTTGTTTCTATAACAATATATGTTACAACACCTCGGGGAAATATCCCTTGGACTTGGAGTGCCAGAAGAGAAGGAGGTCTTACCCACCTCAATAATTGGTCCTAAGTTGCCCAACCTAAATATAAGTGTGTGGTAAACTTTCCAAGTTTGACACTCTTGACACTTAGGAGATTATAATACCTTAGGGATTTGGGATCTACAACTCATATCACCAATAATTCCTCTTGAATCCCCCTTGATTACAGATCTTGTGAAGATCCATTTGTCCATGTTGGCCATTTGGGTAGTTGTATATTTATGATGCTTGTATGTGTTTTGTGTTATGCAAATCAGTTTCTTAGGAGCCTCCTAGTTCAGGGGTGGACTTGCTTGCAAGTTCTACGGTTGGGAGGTGAGCTATCCTTGGTCATGTGAGGATCAAATTCTCTATTTGTACAGATCTAAATTTTATTGTGAAGATGAACTTCATGAAAGAGGCTTGCTATGTAATATATTCTATCTTTTAAACCCATTGTGAATGGGTAAATGTAATATGAATACTTTAAGTTGAGATTATTAATTTTTTATAACGAAGGACTATAAAAAGGAATATTACCTCAATGGTTACTATATATAACATTGATTTAAAATTTGTACATTTTTTTATATTTTTTTCATTTGAGCAATTCATTATTATTGAAATAGAGGAGAATAATTTTTTGAGCATAATATTTAATTGGTCAACTAAGTTGGCTTGATTTTTGGATACGTTGTTTAAAACTAAGTATTAGAGAAACCCTTTAAATTTTATATCTAAATTATGTGTCTATCATTTTGTATGATTAAATCTAGAGGATTGCTTTACAACAATTTATTGTTTGAGATGGAATACATCAATGTTTTGAGAATAAATTTTAATTGGTCGACTAGGTTGGCCTAATTTTGTATATGTTGTTTTGAACTTAGTACTAGAAAAAATATTTAAATTTTAGCTCTAAATAATTTCTCTATCATTCTCTATGAATAAATCTAATTGATTGTTTTGCAATATTTAAAAAAGATTATTATGCAGACCTTTAGACCTTTTTTGTTCATAATAATTACAATTTTTGTAAAAATATTTTTAGGTTTTGTATTACTTTAAGTCTTATTTCTATTCCATATTAGAATTTTAAAAAATATTATTGTTTGTTCAAGTTATAATTTAATTTTACTCTAGACTATAATTATGTGATTACAACCTCATTTTGCATGATGAGACTAACTCATTTGCACCATTGAAAATATTTGATGTTAGTTGAATTTTGTTTTATATATAAAAGGTTTCCAAATTTATTCCAAAAAATCAATTTTTTATTTATCTCACTATCATTGCATTACACATGACCACTATTCTTGGATTTGTGTCATCCAACAATTTCCATACCTCTTTACACTTGGATTTCATTGAAAATTTTGGTCAAACAAATTCTTCATTTTCAGTTTATATTTCATGAAATATTTTGTCAAAAACTTTTCTTGCATGCATATTTGGCATGAAATTACACTTATGTGGCTATACTAATAGCCTTTATACCAAATTCATTTCTATATATTTTGTGGATATCCTCAAATCATATTTCCAATCATAGAATTTGTTGAGTTTAAGGTCCAGATATTTTAATTGATATGCTCCATTGTAGTGTCTTCTCTTTTGGATTGTTCCTAGCTTAAAAGTGGCACACCCTTATGAATGATTGTAGTGCCCTAATTTTTTCTATTGGTGTTTATTATTTTACACATCATTTTACATGATTGTTTCTTTGATTTGAGTATGAACCACCTCGATTTTTACTTTCTTGATCCATGTATGAAATATACATGTAGACACTGAAAAATGTCCTAAAGGATATCATGCATTCTAATTAGGTATGCTAACATCATTTCCTCCTCAAACCCATCCTCTTTTCGCTTAATTGATTAAATTAGCCTAGCTAATTAATTAATTATGTCATTTGCATCTATTAACCTAATTAATTTAATTAGGTTAATTCACTGCCTTGCATACTAACACTTCATCCTGTTAAATTAAATAAATCAAACTATTTAATTTAAATCCCTAAATATTCTTATTTAATTAAATAACCCTAAGTTATTTAATTAAATGTCATTTCACCTTTCCCCCATTCATTAAATCATTTTATTCAATGAATATCATCTAATTCTTCTAATCCCCTAATTACATAATTAACATTGTTTAATTATCAATTACTTAACTAATCTAATCCCCCCACTTGCAAGGGAATATTCCTCCTTTGCACATTCCTCCAAAAGGAATATTCCCAAAGAATATTCCTTCCCCTTTTTTGCACAATTAAAACTTTGTTTTAATTAACTAATTATCCTTTTCCCTCACCCATGAGAATATTCCAAAGAATATTCTTTTCTCCTCACTCATTTGAAAAAGGGGAATATTCCTTTTTATAACAAACTCACTTAGCTTCATATGTAAGTTAACTCCAAACTTCTTGTGCAAGTTAACTTTTGACCTCTTATACAGGTCAAAAGTGTGTTTGTTTGAGGGAATGGGAGTTCCCTTGATTAAATCTCATCTTGCATTCTCACCTGTTGATGGGAATCCATGATCCATGCCTCCCATTTCCTCCATCCTTGACTATTGATTAGCTTTTTTGAGATCTCAACCGTCCATTTCTCATTTGCTCTCCTATAAATAAAGCACTATTTGGAGATAAATGAATCCATATTTCAAATAACAAACTTATGCTGTTGAAATCACTCACACTCACACTCATACTTTGCACACATTTATGATATTTTAGTTTAAATTAGTTGCATAATAGCTTAGCTTCCATTAATGGCTTCCATAATGCATCCATTTAGCTAATTAGATAACTAGGGTTTGAATCTTTTTAGTTTAAATCTTATTTAGATTAGCTCAAAATTTGTATATCTAAATCATTTTAGCATAAATCATATTAAACTAGCTTGCATCATGCTTATTTAGACTAAAATCATGTTTATATACACATCTCACAATCGTTCCATCAATTTTCTTAATAAAATTGACTGGGGAAAGCTCATTTATCCACGAGATTGGGAAAGGGTCATCATTTCATATCAACACTTAAGTTTTAGATGGATTAGAGTAGACATTTAAACACTTTCATAGTTTAGAATGCTTAGTTTGATGGATGTTTAGTTTAATCTCCATTTGAATGATCTTGTTGAGATTTGACGTTAGTGGCTTCATTATGCTTCGATTCTTCATGGATCAAGCGTAATCAGCCCATACTAATCCGTCGATCACAATACACAAAAAAAATACTTGTTAAAATGCCTCTTTTGTTTCTTTGAGTTTCTTGTTCAAATGCTCATGCCAAGTTTCATGCTTTCTCATCTTATGTGGGATCTCTACATGATGAAGTCATTGAATTATATATCACTAATGATACTTAACTTGTTGGCCTAATGTTGTAATTATAAGTGATGCAATATTATAATATATGAGTAGTATATAGTCATAGGGTAATAATTGATTTCATAAAGTTACTATATTTTAATATGTACATTTTCTCATTTAGATGTAGTTGTTGCACCTAATAAAGTTGTGAGGTTTATAATATAATATTTTGATATAATTGATAATTATATTATTAAATGGATTAATATGAAATAGCTATAATTATATTATAAACATGTCTTGACAAGAGGAAGTCTTCAAGGATTTAATATCTTATTCATAAGTTTTGACTATTTTATGTACTCATACTTGGGTAATGTTAAAAAAATGCAATAGACATCAAAAACCATAAGTTCATGGCAAGAGAATACCTACAATATCATTTTGAATTATACTTTAGTGTACGAGTTTAGCAAATTTAGTAATTAAAGATAATGTGGAAATTGTTAGTATGTTTGACACAACATATCTTAATACTATAATTAGATAATAAAAACGCTACTGTAATTCTTGCCTTGCTCCTTGGTTTAGGAATAAATCAAGCATAAAATGAGATTGGTGGGTAAATGATGGGTTTATCTTATTAGTATTTGATTACTTAGCTATATATGTTATAGCTATCTAATCTCTTATTTTGCAACTTATTTAGGTGACATGAATTTATGTTGATTTATTTGTTATATGTTATCATTTATGTTTTAATTACGTTATTGAATAGAAATAAATCAACTAGAAAATAATCATACTTAACCTATATTGAAATAATTAATTAGATGTAAATTTAAAATTTTTAGTTACTCAAGGACTCAACCTCCCAAGACCACTTACAAAACAAAAATATCCTTTTACAAGAGAAAAAATAGAGAATAAATTTATTGATAATTGATGTAATATACTAGATTAATAGTGATTAATGAATATAAAATCTACAAATGAGACCTTTCTTATATAGGTAAGCTTGAGAGGTAGGACACAAGTTAGGATTGATGAAAAGTGTCTTAATCCTATGAAATGAGACAACTAGAGGATACGATCACATACATGTACAAGAAATTTCTAGAATGACTACTAGATCCCTTAGTCAACTTAACATGTGAACATGTGTGAATGGTTGCTAACTAATGAATAGTTAGATAATGTTCCTTATTCACACTACAAAGGGGAAAACCAGATAGGAAATATCCCTATTCAAAATAATAAAAATAATACTAAAGAAAATAATAATTAATGATTTTTCTTTTTTTTGATTAATGTAGAAAGATATATTATAAATATTGTGTAGCATTTTTAGCCAAATTTAAGTTGATTTATTTATATAGTCCTTAACTATCTATTTTCTTCATGTACATTTATTATATTTATTATAAATTAAAATTTGGGTCAATACATTTTAGGTCAATTTTATTCAATTGTAAATATAGTTTAAAGACTATTACAATAATGCTAGATGCCATCATGCCTCGTTAGATTTTAATGAAAATGTGGCACCTGTCCATGGCATGAAAAGATATAGTTTTAAAAGGTATTTAAACTATATTTTAATGAAAATGTGGCATCAAAAGTATTGTTAGATTTTAATGAAAATGTGGCATCTGTCCATGGCTTCTTTTTATTAAATAGTTGGAGACAGTTTGAAAAGATACTTTTTCTACCATGATGAGACAAAATGGGGAAGCCCATACACTTAATTAATTGTACTTCTCTACCCATTTGGTAAAAATCTCCTTTGAAGGCCAAGGATGTGCCAAAATTTCTCTAATGTGAAGTAGATGATTTGAGTATCCACTCTCGGTCCATTTCCTATCCTCAGTAAATCTCTCCAAACCCATCTCCAACTTCATCAACTTATCAATAACAACATTCATCTTATCAACATTCAAAATTCCATCCTCAATAATAGGGTTGATGATAGGAGGCAATATGTTGCTAAATTCATTCCTCCATTCCTTATATTCTTTCACTTCACCTTCCTCGTTCATTATGCTAGGCATGAGATCAAATTTGAGGTTCTCAAAGTCTTCAAGGAACTTTTCCATGCCTAATTGGAAACATTGATGTATAATCATATTATCTTCAATATCTTCTAAAACATCATAAATGATCTCTAATTCTTCAAGAGAATTCACATCAAAGTTTTTCACTAACAACATCCTTTTAATCACATCCTTTTTGGGACCCCGAGTATTAAAGATAATCTAAAGCTTGTTCTTCAAAACAATATGAGTTATATGGTCTGTTAAGACTTCTTTTTACCCATTCCATGTCTCTTCAAGAAGACTCAAAATGCATGACAATATGAGACAAAGAATAGTATCAATCATATCAAAAAGCTTTATATGCTGATCTCTTTTTTCCTTCAATTATAGCTCTTCCTTCTTATAAAGCTCTCTCTTTAATTTCCGATTTCAATATTTAATGCTACTTTTTCCTCATCTTCTTTTTTACTTGCTATTGATGTAGGAGGAAATAATATAGATACAACATTCGACTATTCTTGCAACTTCAAATTTTCATTATTAACCTTCTCCAAATTAGCTTCCAATTTCTTAACCCTAGCCTCAATGAACATTACTAAATTAATTGTCAGAGTGGCTACTTGTAGGGAACTGGCAGTATCAATCATTCTTCTAATAATCAAGTTGCCATCCAACTCATTTGTATGATCAATAAACTTAGGTTTATTATTCTCAGGGAAGATGAACCATATAGCTATGGTTTCATTCCTTGGGTTGAACCCTGAGCCCAAATATAAGGTATCTGCTTGCTCTTCTAATGTTAACATTGGGTTATTCTCATCCTACATTCTAATGGTATCAAATGCAATGAAAGATGATATGCCCCATCCTGGTAACAAAAGGAAACCACCCTTCTTTATAACTTCCCTTCCCTTTTTGAAGTCATGTCTACCATTTCCTTGTTAACCTTGTCACAAAATTCAGTAATGATTTATTTTCTCTTTTCCTTAGGGAGAGTTTGATCATCCAAGGTTTGGTTCAACTCCTCACATTTTATCTTCAAGATACAATCTCTAAATTCTCTATTAGTGATGAATTTATCATCTTCCATGAATTTAGAACATGAAAGTTTTCTCACATCATCTACCACCTAATCACCTGTATAAAAAATGATTAACATCCTGCTTGAGGATGCTCTTTCTGTAACTCTCCTTGGAGGGTGCAATACCTGAAGAAAGTTTGAATCTTCTGGAAATTCACTAGGTTCAATTGGATAAGCAACCAAAGACCTAGTAGGAGGAGCTATTTGTTGTAGGGGTACAACATTCTCTAAAATTAGTTGATCTGTTGCATGAGATGAGGATAGAAGAGGTTCATCCTTTTGTGGAATTCTTAATGGTAAATTTTCCTTTAGGTTGGCTATGTCATCCAATGTCATCCTTATTCTTAGGATAGGATCTTGAATGTCAATGTAAGCTCCCCTTTGTAAGAAGGATTTATTCCTTTCCTTCTTTCTTATGTAATTTGAATCTTAACCCATTTCCCCTTGATTTTCATGGCTTTTAAGTAGAGGGGAAATTTTAGACTATATCCTCAACAAGATCAAACTCATGAATATATGCAACCAATTTATATTGTGTCTTGGTTTCATGAATGAAATGCTCAGGATAAAATTTCTCGACCTTACCACATTTCATCCTATATGGAAACAATTTGTTAAGAATTAATTCCAACCCTTCTCTAGATGTAACCATGAAGTTTGCGGAAATAAGGGTGGAAGGAAGAATTGCATGTCTTTTGTAGTTATGAAAATGAGTCTTATCAGCCTTATTTAGTTTCCAAATGATTTCTAAAAATGCAATTCTATCTAGGATTGATTTTGGGAAAATATGTGGGGCCACTAGGGACCCATAAACCCTGATGACAATTGAATTTGAATGGAAGATCCGATCTCTCCAATTGTGGTCAAAACCTAACTCAAGATGGAGCTGCTTTGGAATTAAAAATATTCTTACTCTCTCTGATAGGCCCCATTCAATTGCATGTCCTAAATTTTTGAGGACAAATCTAACAAAACTTGCTAAAAAATCAATAATTGGAGGCCTCACAATTTTTGTCCCACATATATACCCAATCCTGCAGAGGGATCATGTAGCATTATCTATTGAAAGCCCTAAACTTCAACTTAGGGTACTAGATGTTAGTTTTATGATCGATTTAATGCACAAAAAAAAAATCAAAATAAGACACAATAACACAACAGATACCCTAGGAAAACCCTCCTCTTGAGGGAGAAAAACCCAACCAATAATATCACTTATATTATTGAATCACAATAGAAACTCCTTTACAATGAAGGCCGATAATGAGGCCTAATAATATGCACCAGAGATTGATGCAAACACACCAATACAATGATGTAATCCTCAAATGATAATAATCAGCCTTCTCACAATAACTCGATCTGCAGTTGAAGAGCTTTTCACTAACTCGCACTTCATGTGAAAATGGAATGTATGAAATGTATAATATATATACAAGCTGAGAGAGAAGCGACTCTTCACAATATAGGTCGGCCTCCAAAAATAATGTGCCTCCTCAAAGATTGTGCCTCCAAGATAGAAGTCGACCTTCATAAAATAATAAATATTGGAGTACCATTTAAAGTAGACAATGCTGGAATCTTTGTGAATGGAATTTAGATCCTTATGTAGCTCCTCAATAATGAACCCTACATAGTCATATGACTTATTTACATCCCTACTTTGGATGTCAATAGACAAAACCATCAAATTTACTAGCATTTGATTTTTGCAATCAACTCTCAATACCTAACACAGAGCAACATATGTCTTCTAAAAGTAGCCCTCAAAAATGTCATATTTGAATGGCTCCAAATCACTTCCAATATACCTTTGAAATTCTCTTCTCAAAATTCTTGGCTTGAAACTAGGTAGGCATTTTACTCTATAACTATCTCTTAATATGTGACATTCCCTTGCTAATGCCCCCAAATAAATCAATGAATGAGCATTCATGTCTAGGCAAAAAAATGCACAAATGAATTCCTTATCTAAAGTTACCAGGGTTCCACCATTCTCGACAATATTTCCCCTAGTGTTGGGGTTATATGACTTGGTCACAACCCTAACTAGGTCAACATTGATGAAAACATTTGGGCATACCAATTTTTTCCAACACTAATCTCCAAATGTTAGAAACTAGCCTGTCAGTAAAGCATTTCTTATAGTAGTGCTTGAAAAGGGCATAGCCATGAATGCAAATTATGGCATCTTTGCATCAATAATTTTTATTTATAATTCTATTTGACAAAATTTTGGACCCTTGACCAACCCTTGTTCACTTTGCAGACCTTGGAAACTAAGCCATAATTTCCTCATCTACTGTCCATTTAACCCATCTTAAAGTTTCAACCATTATTTGATATAATTGGTAACTAGGGTTTTTTTTGGAAAAGTCTATAAAAATTCTACTTGCAGAACAACAATTCATAGCCTCTAAAACCCTAAACCACTTCCCTAAACCTAAAGATAAATTTCTGAAACAAATTTGTAGAGAAAGAGCCTAAAATTACTTATAGTTTGAAGATAGTTGTAAACCCTAAAAATAACACTGAAAAACCCTAGCTCATTCAAAAATTTGCAACAATGTCACTTTGCACCTTTTGCTTTCTGCTCTTACTAAATTGAGAATGAATAATTAACTCAATTCATACGAAAAATTAGGTAGCTATAGATCAAATCCATTATCAATGCTCACATACGATCAGACACACAACCATTAGTAGTCATTGTTGATTTAAATGTGGGTCATTGATCTTAGGAAATCAACAGTGATCACAGGAGTTCAAAACCCCCTCTGCGAAAAGTAAGTCCCCTTTCTTTGAACACCTTCACGACACATGCCACAATTTTGAGGTCTTGCAGAAAGAAATACAATAGTTTTGAAGCTTCCTCGACAATGCATTCCCTTGTGAAAAACTTAAAATGATTTTTTCAATGACATGTGTCATGATTTCGGGGACTCGGGGAAAGGTAAGCTCAAGAAAACTTCTCTTTGCAAAGGTTATAGCTTGTGCAAAATAGTTATACGCACATCTTTTACTTGAAATAAAAGCATTTCATGAGTTTGCAAGGGCTAATACTTTCAGAACAAAGGATCCCCCAATGTGAAGGCTCTATGTGATAATAAAAGGCTTTAAAAAGCATGTGCCTTAAAAACAACTTAAGGATACTAGGGAAAAGGGAGGCCCCAGAGAATGATAAAATGGGACTTCACAAGGGGCTTTAAGACATTGCACAAAAAAGGAACTTATGATATTTGATTGGTTGTAGACCCTTACACGTCACTCACATTGGGGCTTTTAAAGAGCATTTTGTGGACTCACGAGAGGAAAATCAATGGAACTATGTGATATGTCGACACGTGTCTTGTGGGACCCAAAGAAATGTAAGGCCCTTTAGTGATAGAATAAAATATTCATAAAACATGAATGTTCAGTTTTCTAACCAAAAGGGGTCACTAAAAGCACAAATAAATGCTTTTAAGTTATAACTTAAAGGATCTCGCGATGGGGTATAGGAGGTCAACACAAAATTAGAACAAAAGTGCAATAGCATTGCCTAAGCTTAAGGTTTTTTTGCAGAAAACCCTAGGAACATTCACTAAAACCCTTATAAAACAACTAAATGATCATCAGTAAAACACAAAAGGAACAAAGGAACCAAAATTCCAAAAGCTCTACAAGTGGATCCAGTTGGGGATGCTTGTTTTGTAGAAATAAGGTGAGGATCTAAGATTTTTGGGAATGTAGACAACCCAAAATAAAACAAAATAGAGCAAACTAGACAAAGGGAAACTATACACTATAAGCATACAATGCATTATGCATGTAAAAGACATATTTACCAAGAAATATGGTTTCAAAAATTATCCATGCACTGAAAATTCCAGAAATTCACCACTAAGGCTCTGTAGAAAATATGAGTCCTCACCATGAGTGTTGCTTATCAAATAGGGTCCAAACCACACAGCCTCAATTTTTTTGTGTTTTCCCTTTTCTTGTAACCTTACATTCCATAGAAGCACCATGTCATCAACTTGAAACTTCCTTACACTAGTTCTCTTGTCAAAAAGATGTTTAACCTACTATTGCAACTTAATATTTTTATGTTGTGACATTCTCCTTGTTTCATCCAATTGGGTAAGCTGGTTGATTCTATTAGTCATTGCATTACTGATGTCATCATCATGTTCCTGAATGAAATTATATACATGAAACAAGTTGTTAATTGGAATTCTAGCCTCCAAACCATATACTAGCTCTAAAGTAGACTAACCATTAGCCTTCTTTATAGTCACTTTATTTGCCCATAAGGCTAGTTTGAGCTTTGAATCCCAAGCCCTCTTGTTCTTTTCAACCATTCTCTCTACTATCTTTATCAGGCTCTTGTTACTTGACTCTACCTTTCCATTGCCTTGAGGGTGGTATGAAGATGAGTAGGATATGTATATTCCATATTGATGACATAAGGCAATGAATTCTTTAAATATAAAGCACATGACATTATTAGATATTAACTTCATTGGTACTCCAAACCTAGTAATGATGTTGCTCATCAGGAAGTCAATCACAACCTTGCTAGTAGCCTTGTTTGTAGGGATAGCTTCTATCCACTTAGTAAAGTAATTAGTGGCTACCAATATCAACCTATGTCCACCACTTGATTTATCAGTTATTTCTCCTATAAAGTCTATACCCCATTGTTGGCATGGAGCTTCTATAGATATTGGCTTGGTTACCTATTTTTCACTACGAGCTCAAACAGGTAGAGCTAAATCGAATTCATCATTGATAGGTACAAAATTTTTCAAGTTTTGCTGCTAAAGTATTCATTGTTCATCATAAAGATCAGATTACATCTGAATTGCAGTTTTCTTGTGCAAGTATTTGAATCAGAAAATTGGAAATTTGCATAATAATGCTTTTTATTCATTTTGTAAAAACATTGAAATCTCGCACAAGCCGCGAGAGTAACTGAATTTGATTATGATAATCAAATAATGAATACAAAATCCAATGAAAGCTACATCACTGAAGATAACATAAACACAAAGAAGAGAAGCAATTCATCATTGCTTGTGATGATGAATCACTTTCGCTTGATGTCTTTAGTTGTTGCATCTCCAAGTTGCAGCCTCGATTTCACGCTCCATGAACCTGCAAAATTGTAAAAAGATGATGTTAGAGATGTACTCTAAGAAATGATGAATTACATTCTACTTTATGGCTACTCTACCAAAAAGAATGTAATTTACATTCAATCAGGCATTCACTAGATGATTGAGCTACAAAGGCTGATAATCAAGGAACACGAAACTCAATGGAAGCTTTTAGCTTTGATTATTTTTGCTAACTTGTTTGTTTCAATGTGCAGGAACATGTTCATTATGTTCATGATTATTTTCATCAGATATGTGGAGCAAAACGGGCTCCCACAAGGGTTGAGCCTGACATATCAAGAAAGGTACTCTCTTATTCAACATTTCCTATATAAGAGTCATAGCAGTCATCAAACAAGGACTGCTGTAATAAAGAAATTCATAAAAAAATATTGAGTAGATCATCCTTTCGCTCATCATTCAAAGAAACAATCAAAAAATGTTTGAAGGAGCATAATTAACTGCATGCATTAACTTTGTTTCAACTCTGTCTTGCTTTCACTTTTCCATTTCAATAAGGTATTGAGCCCCTTTATACTGAAGGGAAAACGAAGCACTTAAACAATTAATTTGTTTCTTACAACTACAAAGCATAGAACAACATTCATTCATGAGAACTTCATAAGAGTCAAGGACAGTCATGAACAAGACTGCTACTACAAAACTGGTAAAGGTAAATGGGCATACATGTTTCAAAATTCCAAATGATAGTAACCAGATCACAAAAGAAACAGATGTACATTCAGTGAAAAACAAAATCTCAAGCATTGAGCTGCTATAGGAAGCTTTCAAATTGACCGATACAACTTTACCAATAGGACAACAAACATACATAGGTGATATCTTGGCCATGAAGTATGTCATACAAGTAACCAACATCATTTTTGCTAAAGGGAGCCAACATTACTTCAAAATGGACAAATGGAGACTCAACCTGTACATTCAAGATAATGTAATGGAATTAAATCAAAAAACAGTGATCAAACAATAGAGAGCAGCCATAGTTCTTACAATATGGAATTGATATTAGAGTATCTGTTCAAACTTGCACTAGCAGAAAAGAGGTAAAGTTGGGACTGTTATTTTACTTAAGGCAGGTCAAGACAACATAGAAAAATCATATATCAGATGCAAAATACTATGATAATGATTTGAGATCAATTGCAAACACATGTGTTAAAAAGACATCTACAGTTGTGAAGGCACAGTCACATTGACATCCACCATGCCAAAACAAACATTGTGAGCAGCAAGGTGTATAATGAAGATTCACATTCTAGCTCTTTAGAGTTCTTTACATCTTCATGAATATAATGAAGTTGTAGCAAAATTTTATATAAAAGGCAATTGTGTAACAAAAGCAAAATGAGGATAGTTGTAAGAACATGTAAAGCACAACATGATAATGAGCAGTCATTCAAAGCATCGGAAGATGATCATCCAAGAATTCATGATTATTCAAGGAAAATATATGAACAGAGGAGTGCCACATTCAAGTTTTTTTTTTGTTCAATGGCAAAGCTTCATTTGCGAAGAAAAGCGCCCAGATTGAGCAACATTGACAAAGCCGTGGCCTATCATAGAGATGGAAATGTGCACAAAGCTATTTCAAATGCATTTTTATGAGAAAAAAAATGAAAGCATAGACAAGGCACCATAATGTTTGACAGAACGCCTTAATAATTGGTTGTCTCATAAAATGCAATAAAATATAGAAAACTACATAAGTGGTCGGCGGCTAAATAAGCTGGTTTCCTTCAGAAATGACCAAATCCTCATAGAATCTCGTGGCCTTGGAAGTGAAGTGAAAGTTCATAGAGTTTTATTCTACAGGAAAATATATGACTGGAAATTATGACTTTTCCTGTGGTTATTTTAAAATACAGAGAGATTTTCTCAAAATAATAGTGCCCAGATACGTAAAATTGCAAATCATGGTTGTAGGATATGGAAAATCATGAGAAAAGACAAACTAAATCCTTTATTTTGTTTACAACTAGTTAAAGTAAATGTGTTTTGCAGTAAATGGAAATCAAATACCAGATTCGAATGAGTTTCAGACTTACCTTTTTGGTTTTGAAGAGCTATACATATAATTCCACAGGATTGCAAACAAGGAGTAACCTCCAAAATTTTCAGAAATGAGCCTCGAAGATTCTTTGATGGCAGTTTCACAGAAGAACAAAAGGAAAAAATACAGTAAAATTCATCAAAAATGGCCATAACCGCAACTGTATAAGCTTTAAGATGCTTTTGAATTAGAGATAAAAGCTAGTTCTTGGGTGGAAATAATGTTTACCATTCATTCCCAGCAAGAAATCTTCAAAGATTCGGTCCAGGTGCGACATGAAGTGGTGTTAGCTCCACAAATTTCGAGTTCAAACCCTACCCAGGTTGGCAACCAGCTTCTTCATGAAGTTTCTCCAAAAATTCAAGTGTGAAATGATTATCATTTTAGGGTTTCAATGCTTATATCAAAATCCCTAATTCGAGTGGAGTGATTTTTTTACTAAGTTTTAAAATAATAATCATTTCATCATATTGCTGCAGTGATTTTGACCCTTAAGTCAAAGAACCTAATGATGCTGAGGGACCCGTGAGTTTTTAATACTGATTTCAAAATTATATTTTAATTTTGAAGTATTGTGCTTATGCATGAATTTAAGGAGTAACAAATATCAATTAAATATTAAAGATAATAATATTATTACTTTAATATTTGAACATGTAATAAAGGGTGAAGTTATCAGACATTTAAATATTAAAATAATTATTTGATGATTATCTTTAATATTTAATTAAAAGATTGCCTTTTAAATCCATGCAACTAAATATGAGTTAAAGTTATCTAAAGATCATGGGAAAAATCATAGATCTTGTTTGTCATGCACAATATGCAAGGATGGAGTTTCAATCATCATGGGCGGATTGATACAAACGAGGCAGTTTTTGCATGCTTGGACTTACTTTTCATGGATTTTCAGTTCAGTTCGAGCTACTTTTCAGTTGCATACATTATGACTACAAGTTTGAGACTGAGTTCACTCATTTTTGCATGAGTTTGAGCCTTCTTTTCAGGGATTTTTTCTTTTTCTCGTGGATTTGCCTTGGAGTTATCATTTTCTCACTTAAATTGAATTTTAGTTTCATTTTCATGCACTTTGGAGTGCGTTCTCATTTTATATATTGGAAAAAGTTTGTCTTTTTCCTCTAGTTCTTAGTTTTCATCTTCTCTGGCATACCTTTTTGCAGAGAGAAAGATTTGTAACTCAGTTTTTTAGATTAATACAGTTTTACAACTTTACAGGTTATCATTTTTGCAGAGTTTCCTTCTTTTTATTATGGCTATTCAGTATTAGCCTTCTCAGATTCAGGAGTTTTGTATTTATTGAATGTTTAATATGCGAATTTAATGTGTTTGATTTCAAAGCCTTTAAATTCCTGTCACGTTCATGAATACATGTACAAAAAAAAATCAATTTTAGTTACAGATCATAAGTTGTGCTGTTAATTTATCCTCTCCTTTAGGTTGTGAAAATATCATTTTCCTTCATTAAGAATGGATTATCAGGCCTTCTGATGAAACACTTATGTAATTATATTTCCCAATTTGAATTGTGAAAATAGATTCTATAATAATCAGTTGTGAATCAATCTGCTCATAAATATCATTTAGGTGCATCATTGAGGTTTTAGTTTTAGTTCATGCATTCAGTTTAGTCCCTTTTACCCTTTTCTCATAAATGTCATTTAGGTGCATCACCGAGGTTTTAGTTTTAGTTCATGCATTCAGTTTAGTTCATCATATAGGAACCAACCTAGAATCTAGAGGTCTATCTTTGCCATAGGAATACCCACAGCCTGAAGATAGTTCCCATGTTTCAACAGATTGCTGAATTTAATCATTCAAGCATTTAGGTGCAATTTGATTGACAACAAGCCTCAAGGGAAATTTCTTAGAGAAGTTCAACTTTCTTGAAAACCTTTGACAAGCAGATCACATCTTTTAACCATCTTGTGTGTGTCTGCAAAGAGTGAATGCCACTAATAACTAGATCTTAGGATCTTATGGGCTATAGTTTTTTCCATGTAATGACCCCCACACACTCCACTATGCATCTCATGCAAGATCTTAGCAGCTTGATCTTCATTGACACATTTGAGCAAGATTCCTTCTCTGCTCCTCCACAAAAGTTTATTTTGATTAATAACATATTTGATAACATGCAACTTTAATGTTCTCTTTTGATTGTCATTCATGCTATCTAGACAAGACATGTTTTGCAAGTGAAAAATGACATCCTTATACCAAGCAAAAAACTAGATATCACATTGAGAAGACATTAAACTTGTCTCTACATTGTTTATCTAGTTAACCTCTAGATTTGACTCAGCCATAGGTTTAGCTAACCCTTGTCCCTTTACTAATTTGGTGATATGAATGCCAATGTTAAATTCTTGGATCTTGTCGATCCATCTGCACCATCTTCCTATTACTACCTGTTGAGTGAATATTTCTTTCACTGCAACATTGAGAAAATATGCAACAATTGAAGTTCCCAACAAATAGGACCCAAAGTTCTTGACAACCCTTACTAATGCATATTCCTATTTCTCAACCATGCCATATTTAAGTTTAAAGTAGCTTGCAAGGATTTTCTAAAGAAAGAGATTGGGTATTCAAACCCTTCATCATTCTTTTGTAACAAGACCGAAGAAATTGTGTGGAATGAGGCAAAGGAAAAGAGTTGGAAGGGCTTTGAGAAAGCAAGATATTTCAAAACATGAGCCTTCCTTATTGCCTCCTTTATACTTTGGAATTCCTTGGTTGGATTTTCATTCCATGATATGGTTCCCCTCTCTTTAGCATTCTAGAGATAGATCATGTGATCTCTGCAAAGTTAGTAACAAATATTCTCACAGAGCTTACTTGCTCAAAAAAGGATTCAATACCTTTGATGGTCTTGGGCCGAGGAAACCTTTCTATTGCTACAACCCTCTCTGGATCTATTCTTATGCCTTCCTTGGAAACAATGTGGCCTAGAAGCTTTCCCTCTATCGCCCCAAAAACATCCCCAAAAACATACTTTTTAGGATTAAGAGAAATACCAAATTCTAGAGCTCTAGAAAAAATATTCTCCAAGTGCATACAATGATCCTCTTCCTTCTTGGAATAGGTAGTAAAGTCATCTTGATAAACAATTATAAAAAATTATAAATATGACTTTGAAGTTAGAAAATGCAACATCCATTGCTCTCTGAAATGTTTCTCCTACATTAGTTAAACCAAATGAAATTCTAACATAGACATAAGTTCCCCATGACGTGGTGAAAGCAGTGGTGACACGACTGGCCATTGTTTGCCACCCATGTTTTTTATTTTGGCCAAACTCAGGAATAAGAGACACTTCTATCCACTTTGCAAAGTTGAAAACTCACACCCATTCAAACATGCCTAAAATCAAATACAAAGGCTAATTGTAGTTCAACAAATAAGGTATAATAGTTTCTAAAAGCTAGCAACATATCAAAATAGTATCCTCTGGAGTATCGGTACCTTGTTCTTTAAGGGAAGGGGCTTATGGACTTAAGATTTTAAGAGTGTGAAACCAAGGGCTTAAATGCTAATCACTATTCTAGGAACAGTAACTCCAGTCCTATCAACAGTAAAAACCTAATAGCTTCACCCTCTATACCTAAAAAATTCTCCTGCCAACATGGGCTTCTAGCAAGTTGGAAAATTCATAACGATTTACAGAGTGAAAGATACATTGAAAAATTGCACAACTTTAGATGATAGAAAGCATCTAGGTTGGTGAGTGTAATGGTTTTAAGGAACATACCACTAAGGGACCAAACTCCACAACAAATGATCTTTTTTGGCTTAGAAACTTGAACATTTACACCCCGGCTTGTCCATTTTCTTTACATTTCAATTTGGTGAGGCAGATCTAGTGGAAGCTCAATGAGAAGTTTGTGGAATGCAAAATTGGAACACAACCCACTGGACAAAACAACATATATTTGCATAACTCTCGAAATAATATCAAGAAAAAAATATTTCCGCCATGTGAACTCTATAGTTCTATTCATATCAAAGGAACCCATAAAGAATTATAGCTTAAGGAGGGAAGCATGGCACCTTATAGATTGAACCAAAGCCACCCTCTCCCAGCTTGTTCTTATTGCAGAAGTCCCCTATGGCTATCGTTAAAGTCCTGAAGTCCAAAATGAATGCCTCCTCTTTAAGAATTTCATGACTATGGTCTTCATGATGATCTACAAGAGACTACCAGTTCAATAGGCAGAGTAATAATGTTGTTGGTACAATGTCTAATTCCACCAAAACAAAAACATGTATTTAAATTCATAATTATTCATCTGATATCACAAAACATTCTAGGATATATTCTCCTACATTGAAAAATTAGTATGCACCAAGGATTTCCCTAGAGAAAGCCTTTAAGTACCTACTAAATAATACCAAAAGATCAATACGGGCACCATGTTGTTACCTGTATCTTGCTTCCATTTTAGTAAAATGGGTAGCCTGTAATGTTTTCCTAGTCTCTCAAATATGAAGGTAGCAATGGATGTTAGCACTGCAGTTGCAATTGCCCTTAGAAATATACTGTGTAAATCATTCAGGCTATAGCAGCTATGGAATATACAGTGTTTAAGTCATACAAATTACCAGCTAAGAAACATTAGAAAATCCTCTTAGAAAACTCTCGACAAGGAATTGCTTGTTAGTTGTGCTTCACCATCTCATGATAGGTGACAAAGTTCCTATTTGTGAGAAAAATCTTGGTAATATAACCTAAAAAGAATGGTGCACAATCTATGGAGTTGACACGTGTCCATGATATTTGTGGTATCAAAAATAACTATTTGTAAAGTAACTATTTTTAATTGATGTATGCCTGTTCAAGATGAATATTGTAATCACCTTCTTTCGTGTGGACTCCATCACTCTTAAGTGGACTGAGCTTTCTTCCTTGGTTATATTGGGTTTGAGAGGATGTATGGAGATAGATTTCTATTTCAAATACTTAATACTACAAGAAAGTAGATTCCATCCCTCTTAAATGGGTTGAGCTTTCTTCCATCATATGAGCTTGATTGGATGTATATGGAGATTTTTGTTTTTAATATCTAATATTTTATATAGATTGTAGAATTTTTTAATTTTTGTAGACATGGAAAATATACCGGCACACTTGACCTTGATTACTAACATCATTTCAATGTGAATCATCTCTTTAGCTTGTCATCACTCTTCGTCCCTTAATTAAATAAATAATCATTTATCTGATTAAGTCACTCTCTCATTAATTAAATAAATCAGTGTTATTTAATTAATCCTCTGATCTCTATTTAATTAAATAATTCATTTTATTTGATTAAATCTCTAAAGTCATTTTATTAAATTAAATAAATTAAACCTTATTTGATTTAATCTAACATTATCCTTATTTGATTAAATAAATCAAATCCTTATTTAATTAAATCTAAATCACATTCTTCTCAACTTTGATTTAAAATCAACCCAAAAATCTAAATCAAATTGTCACATCATCTAATCCCTCATTAAATTAATTAAATCTTGATTAATTTAATCCTAATCATCAATTTTCTCTAGATTTTGCCACTTGCACATGAAAATACATTTAATTCATTTATTAAATCCCTATTTTCTTTCAACTTGGCATCTTTAGGGGAATATTCCTCCAAGTTTGAAAATCCTCCAAGTGGATTTTTCCTTCCAACAAGACATTCATTCCCTCTTACATGTCCTTGTGCATTGAGCCAAGTGGCATTTAATTCATTCTTTTTCCCTCTAACATGTCATTTCATGATTTTTGAATTCCACCTAATTTCATTTATTGTGCACATCATCAAAATATGCTCAATCTTCCTCCATTCACATCTTGACAAGTGGCACTTTCCCATTGGATGTTGAATGATCCCACATTGCTTCATTTTGCTCATTCCTCCATCTCATCTTTCTATAAATAAGAGGCTTCTCTCCTCATTTTGATCATCCAAAATTTGAGCAAACTTATTATACTCAATTTCATCTTCAAGCATCACCATTTTCATGAATTTTATCAAGTTTGTAGCTAGGTTATGCAAGAATTCTACCAAAGTGGATCACATCTTCATCAAATAAACACAAAGCTTGCATAGGAGTTGGGAAAGGGCCAATTTCCACATCAAATTGGCACCAATTCCCCCATGGGATTGAGAGTTTGCATGCTTAATTAGGATTTTATTGCTTTCTCATTGTGTTCATTTTATTTCCTATTTTGAGCATTGTTAATGAATTTCATGATGAATCTTAACTCTCACTTGCATTTGATCTAATATTTTGTTTGTTTCTTGTGTTTATGCAGGTCTAGGATTGGGGTTCTAAATTTGGTGCTAGAAGGAGGGTGAATCTAAAGTTCTAATCACATTTTTTAACAAAATTCCATGCTTTTCTCTATTTTTTGGTGTCTACAGGAAATTGCGCTGCTATCAGTCTAGCGGCACCAAACAATGCCACTATCAATCCAATGGTGCCCTACAATGACACTTCAAACTGCAAACCGCGTTGCTCAGTCTTTCCCACCCAAAATTCAAAATTTCTAACTCCATTGCTGGGTCAGTTTACGGTTGCTGGTTTTCTGAAATTCCAAACTGTGCCACTGAGCAAAACTCTGCCGCAATCGCGCTCACTGGTTTTACTGCAGAGCGTTGTTGTCTAACAAGCGATGTCATACAAGACAGCTAACTTTCTCAAACTGCGCTGCCTATGCGGACTGCGCAACTGGAATGAAGTAAAAAGTTTAAATTGACTCAATTTCGATATGTGCTTTTTCATTCTGGTTGCCTTAGGTTGCTAACTAGTTTTTCTAACCTTTGTTTTGCAGTTATAATCAGTTTTTGCAGGTTGGGCTAATCAAGGTGAAGGAGGAAAATAAAGTTGAAGGTTGCATTATGGCATCATTCTCTCATTACATCAAGTGTTTTTGAACACTTTTGTGTTTGTTTAACACTTTTGGAGAACTCATAATCTCTCTTAAGGATTTGTTATCTTTCATGCTCTTAGGACATACTAAATTTCTTTTGGGCACTAAAAAGAACACTACAAAAGCTTTCATTTTTGCTACAAAGGGCTTAAAAAGAACTTTAGGAAAATCCACTAGATTTTGTTTAAGGTTAACAATTGAACAATCAAAATCTCACACTTCCTTTGGTGCTTAAAAATAAGTCACTTTTGCTTTGAAAGGATAAAATGAACATGTGCTTCTTTGTCTTGTAAGCACTTACCCAAAATAATACCATCAAAAAGACGTATGAAATTCTCTTGTGCCTCACGACGATCTTGAGAATCAAAATGCTTTTTGGTGATCTTAAGTTGGGTAAAGTGATTGCCTCCACATTTCATTTTTTGGGATTAAAAAATTGAACAAATCTTGCGAGTGTGAGTGGAACATATGGCGTGAGTTCTCTCTTTGTTTCTCAACAAAGATTGATCGAACTACGGGTATGTTTGCTCAGTTTTGTTTATCTTAGAGGGCCCGCCTTGTGGGAAAAAGTAATCACCCAATGGAATGACCCAACCGGAAACATGCTAAAGCCAAGCAACTTCCAATTGGTATATAAGTGTGGGTATTGGAACAAAGTCCAGTATCACGAGGATGGTTCCGACGAGAAGGGAAACAATGGTCTCTTGCCACATGGATTATCCCCTACGAATGGAATGCCTGCATTAAAACCCTTGTTTAGAAAAGGCCAAAATCCTTGATCTATTTGTTGGTGCAAGAACGCTCATTCTGAAGCCGCCCCACACTTTTACGGATTTTAGTAGAAATGGAAAGTATGCCATGGGAGTTTCATGGGTACTGATGCTTGGCTGCCTTGTATAAGTGAGTGATGTGGAGGGGAGCCAGTGGGGTCAAGCATCTAACCATTC
Organism: Sequoia sempervirens; assembly: GCA_007258455.2. Lineage (NCBI taxonomy): Eukaryota > Viridiplantae > Streptophyta > Pinopsida > Cupressales > Cupressaceae > Sequoia > Sequoia sempervirens. Next base: position 383,016,098 of record VDFB02000015.1, on the reverse strand, counting down.
GCTAAAAGTAGTAGTTGGACTTGTCCAAGTGGGGATTCAACAAATACAGTCTTTCATATCCATAGGGTCATGCTTGTTCTTGGAAACAAAACACTTTGCTTGTTCGTAAACATTGGAAAAATAAACATTCAACATTATCATCAAACTTCAAACCCTTTAGGAAGCAAATATCTTTAACAAAATTCATGTGTTATTGCTTTCCCTAGGGATTCTATCCTTAGAGGTTTCTAAACATTTGGATTTATATCTCAATTTGCTTACTAAAGTCAACAATAGGTAAATTTTTCCTTGATTTCATTGAATTTCCACATAATGTACTTTGTGGGATAAAAAGAAATTTAGACATTGGACATCTAGTTTGAAACCAAATCAAAGAAATTGTTTGTGGTAAAAAGAAGTCACTAAGGAAAGCTAAGAAAAATTGAACCCCACACATGTGTCTCAAATGATTTCATACAAAATCAAAATCCAAAAACCAAAGTCAAAAGCTCTTAGTCCAAAAGATCGTGAAAAGCATGTCTCAACGCTCTACGAATTTAGACAAAGATTTCATTTCAACTTTTATATAAAAGCTTCAAGAAACAATCCCAATTTGTATGAGTTCTTTTATCAAGAAAATCCAAATATTTTTCAGAAATTTGAGCATCTTGTTTAGAGTAAAGCATGTTCTTCAAAACCAAGGTCTTGTAAACATGAGTCTTTTTTAGGTACACATAGGATCAAAGTTAACCTTCATCCATTTTTCAAACATCAAACCAAAAATCATCCCACCATCAACTCTTGAAAATATTGAAATAATTCTTCATGCTAGACTTTTTGGAAAATCCATGAATCGAAATCCTTGAATCAAAACGCCAAAAAGTCATCTTGTTTAGCTAGGTATATGTAGATGCATCCTTCTCCATATGCTTAGTTGAATTAAATCATCTTGTTTAGCTAGGTATATGTTGATCCATCCTTCTTCATATGCTTATTTAAATTATCACCAAATCATCTTGTTTGATTAGGTGTGGGTAGATGCATCCTTCTCCCTACACTTAGTCAAATTATCATCTTGTGAACAAGTATATCTCATAGATAAAATCCAACATCTTGGGATCCATTTGTTCATTATCCAAAATCAAAACAATCTAAAAACCAAATCAAGGTCAAATCAAAATCCAAGAATCCAAAATCAAAATCCAAAAAGTCCCAAAAGTCTAGCATCCCCTCAAGATCTTCTAAGAGTTTCATCATCCATATCATCCATCTTTCACGCATTTCATCATCACACCTTTTGATCCTTAAATCATCCTAACTTTTCTCTTTTGTACCTAAAATTAGATCAATCCAAAGAATTAGAGATTCATCTCCCACATTCTTGAAAATCGATCCCTATTTTATGGTGCAAACTAGATCGCAACACAAGGACATGGAGACCAACAAAGAAACATCAACTTCAAGTGACCTAAGTCAAAATTTTTCTGAAATCAACCCCATTGGGGCAAACAATCCCTCAATCAATATTCCACTCCCTCAAGACCATCAAGAGGAGAGACGAGTGGAAGACATCACAAACAATGCCTTTGGGATGACTCAAGATGAGATCACTAAAATGGTTCAAAATCTCGAGAATCATAGAATTGTCAACATCATGATGAAGCTCCATCCCTCATAGTACATGCTTAAATTAGCAAAGCAAGGGGCTAAACTCCCTTCCGATTACGATGTGAGAACCATTATGGAGAAAATTTTTGGGATCACGCTCCCAACATCATCCACACTCCCCATTTCATCAACACCCCCATTCCAAAGCATCACTCAACCCATCCCACAAATTACATCATCCATTGCTCCAACTCAACCCATTGTTAACAAGGGGAGCACATTTCTCAATGCATTACAAACACAACCCCTTGTGAATAATCAAGATTTGGACGCAAACACTATATTGGGTCAATCCGTTCCCCAAAATCCATTACACCCATATGTACCCCTCACCTTTCATGATCCAAATGACCCATCATTATCATTTTGCGCAACACCTCAAACCTCTCTCCCTATGGCCTCACAAGGAGAAGGTGAGCTATTTGGACTAGGGGGCATCTTTGACCCTTCATCTTCATCATTTCCCCAAGGGAGTATACCACTCACTTTTCTGCCACTTCCACCCTTGCCATTAACATCCACATCACCTCTTGGTTAGGGGCTACCTCTGTTACCACCACTCATTCTAAACAACCCCCCGATCATCAATCAAAGCATCATACTGAATCCTCTGACCTTTCCATCAATATCGCAACAAAAAATGGTGACCATCCCCATAACAAAAGAAACCAACACATCATCCATCATTCCCCAAATCCTTCAAAACATGGTCTTTCAAGGACCAAGCATATCGATTGTACCATCCACTACACAAATTCCCATCATAAATACAATAGTACCTCTCATCATGAACACCATTCCAAATCCGCCACCACCACCACTACCACCACCATAATCAAACACAATAAACCAATACAACATCATGCTACAAGCAGCTCAACAAGCTACCTACCAAAAAGCACTTCAACAAATGCAGAATCAACAAGCTGTATAGCTAGTTGCTCAACAAGCCGCTCAAGCCGCTCAAGTAGCCCAAGCCGCACAACAAGCACAAAAAGCACAGTAGGTTGCTGAAGCCCAAGCTTTATTGCAACAATAACAAGCCGCTCAAGCTGCCCAAGCTGTACAAGCTGCCCAGGCTACACAGGCTACCCAAAAGGCTCAAGCACAAGCTCAAGCTCAAGCACAAGCCCAATACCAAGCTCAAAAAGCATAAGAACAAGCACTATACCTCACACAAAAACAAGAAAAACAACAACAAGCATACCAACAAGCGTTGAAGCAATACCAAGAACAACAAGAAGCATCCCAACTAGCAGCCCAACACCAAGCGTTGTTGGCATAACGACAACAACAAACTCAACAACATGCATTATTAGTGCAACAACAACAAGACCAACAACACGCGTTGTTGGTACAATAGTAGTTACAAGCATAATTGGTATAAAAAAACATGCAAACACCATCCACCAACACACCAACCAATCCACCCATTCCCCCAACACCTCAACCACTCCAAAACACATTCACTCCACCCCCTGATCCACAAGACGACGTGACAACACAAATCAAGTTGCTCTTGCAACAAGTGCTCGATGTTCAATAAGTGAAAACCACCAAGACACCTAGCAACTTGTGCCCCTATCCATTTGATAGGAGCCTCATAATGAAACCATTCCCAAAGGGATTTGAAATCCCCATGATAAATACCATGGGATAGGAAACCCTGAAAATCACATTAGGGAATTCTAGGTGCATTGCATGGAAGTCTCATTTGACGATACATATCTGATGCACCTATTTCCTAGAAGTTTGGTTGGCCAAGCCATGGAGTGGTTCTCTCGCCTTCCTCCTGGCATCAAAAAGTTCCAAGAGATAGTAGATGCATTCATAAAAAACTACGCATTCAATATCAGTATGGATGTCAGTCTAGAGGAACTATCAACTCTTAAACAAGGTAAAAATGAATCATTTGCTTCCTTCCTACAACGATGGCGATCCAAAGCCAATAGGAGCAAATGAGCCATGCCTGAAGAACAAAAAGTTTGCACCATCATTCCAAATCTCGAAGGAGCCTTGGCATTCCATCTCAAGGTGCAAGGTATCACCACATACAACCAATTGATATCCAAAGCACTTAACATTGAATGAGCCCTTATTTCACAAGAGGGGACTCTTGCATATCTTGAACAACAAAACAATCACCCATCCACCAGCTATAACGACAAGCCTCGCACATGGGAAAAAAATAGAAACATTACCAATGATGGTGTTGTCGACGCCAAAGTTGTCATCAGTGATCCTCAACTAAACACACCAGCACACCAACAACAACCCCAAAATAACAATCAAAAAAATCGACAAGCTAACATTGTGACTTAGCAGCTGAGCAATCAAATAATCAACAATGTAAATGATCAAAGGGGCCACCTAACAAAACAAAAACTCCCCCAAGCAGAAGTACATAGCCCTTGGGGAATCGACTGAATCCATCATGAAGAGACCGGTGGAGGAAAAACTCATCACAATCCCCACCTATGAAAACTATCAAGAGCCCTTGGTAAAACAGTCATAGTACAATGAAAATCACCTTTGTGACTTCCACAAGATCAAGGGACACACAACTGCCAGTTGCATGAGGTTGAAAAACTTGATCCAAGAACTCATTGACGACAAAATTATAAATGCAAAACAACTAGCGGGAAATCAAAATCTCAAGATTTACACAAATTTGATGACTGACCATAACAAGGGAAACAATTATAAAGGAAAAGGAAAATACAAGAATGTAAACCATGTGTATGAACATGTTGTTGCAACAATTGGGGAATATTTCCCCATCATTAACATTAAGGGAGCCAATGCTGATTGTGGAGTCACCACACGCAGTGGCAAGGTCACCATCGCAACCTCCTAGGGAAACCACCTCAAATCCAAGATCTTTTCCCCATGGCTACAATGTCCTAGAACAACTAACAAGAACACCCACTCAGATCTCCATCATGGAGTTGCTGGAGATATCTCCTACCCATAGACAAATCCTTGAGCAAGCACTAGCTTCATCCACCATCTCCGCGGATCTAGATGCTGACCAATTCCAAGCTATGGTCAGAAATATCACCACCCCAAACCTCCTTACATTCTCCGATCAAGAATTTCCCACCCAACCATCTCACAATTGTGCACTCCATCTAGAGGTCCTAGTACATAAGAAAAAAGTCAAGAGATTCTTGGTGGATGGAGGTGTAGGGTTAAAAATCTGTTCCCTCAAGCTCATAAAGAATCTAGATATCTCAGAAGATTCCATTGAAAAAGGAAAAGGAATTACAATCAGGGCTTATGATGATCAAGAAAGAGTGTCTCAGGGCACTATCCAAATCCCTATTCAAGTAGGGCCATCAATTATGGAAACCACTTGTCAGGTCCTTGACCTCGATTTTCCTTACAACATTCTCCTAGGGTGTCCGTGGATCCATGGGATGCAAGCAGTAGCATCGACCTTCCATCAATGTGTCAAGTTCACATACCAAGGCCAAGAGGTCACTATCCATGGGGATCCTAAACCCTTTACTTACTACAAGAGTCTAGAAGCAAAATATTACAAAATCCCCCAAGTGCCAAAGAACGATGAGGGCCCATCAACTCCATACATTGATCCATCTACTCTCGCCTCCACTTCTGCGACAGAGACACCCACCATCCCCACCATCTCTAATATCTATAAGGAAAGCTTAAGGTGTGGAACAAACTCTCCTAATGCCAAAAATCTGAGAAGAATGCATATATGACTTTAAATTTTGCAATTACAGTTCAATAAGATACACATGAAAAGAATAAAAAAATAGAGAAATAGACATATACACAATTGAACTCCAGATTTACGTGGGAAAACCCTTACGGGAGTAAAACCCACCACACCAATTAAAGCCTCTTTGTATTACAGTAAACAAAATTACATACAAAGATAAAACTTCACTTTCAGATGTCAATTTTATAGCAGCAACATTTCCCTGATCAACCTTGTACAAAACATCACTGTTACAATGCTCTTCTACAACATACAATGAAAATAAAAAACACTTAGAACAATCCTCTGCTCAATCGATTAATCACCCTTCTCAATCTGAACTGTTCATAGTTTTTACAAGCGGTCTGTTCATTTCCCACAAGAGAACGGTCACAACAGTTCAACTGCCAACCTATTTGCATTCTGCTTCTCTCATTGGTTCAAGACAAACCACGTAGGACAATCATTTGGTCAAACGATTCTCAAATGTATCACTTATCGTTGAGGCAACAAAATGTGTCTCACTAATGCCAAACTGTCCATTGACCATCGCATGCTCCACAACCTTCTATTGGTCTATCACTTAGACTTGATGAAGTCTTCTTGACCATAGGACCATTGACATGACCAATGCTATCAGTGACAAACTGAGATATCATACCGATAGTTCAAGTCTCTCTAATGTCCCAAAGAACACCAAGACAATGTACATCGGAAAGAGTCACACCGAGTTTCATCAGAAGAAGATCCATCGACAAGAGTAATACTATCGACATCAGATTAGAAAGTCTCATCAACAAACCAAGTCACACCAATCACCTCATTGGCAAGAGTCTCCCCGATGATCTCCTTCGGTAAGACATCTACCATCAGAACGAGTTCAGAATCTCAATCCGACAGTTCAAGTCACCTCGACACGTTCATCGACAAGAGTCTCCCCGATGATCTTCGACAAGACATCTACCATCGAAATGAGTTTGGAATCTCACTCCGACAGTTCAAGTCATACCAATGACTTCTGTCGGAAAGACAGGTCCAAGGTCACACCAATTTGATCCCTTCAAGACTTTACAACACAACTGCTTATCGACAAAACATTCCAAAGGTCTCACCGATTTTTCTCTTTCAGGAGTTCCATGTCAGTAAGCTTGAGGCACTTTTTCCAACAATCTCCCACTTGATGAAGATCTTACTGAAACCTCTAGAGAATAACAAAACTATTGAAATTCATGGGCACCAAGGCCCATCAAACTGGCACACCACCTGTATTTGTTTGTGCTAATTGGTTTCATCAATGCATCTGCAACATTTTCCAAAGTATCCACTTTTTCTAAAGAGACCTTTCCATCCTCCACCATATCTCGTACAAAGTGATACTACACATTAATATGTTTCATCCTGGCATGGAAAGTAGGATTTTTTTCTAGAAAAATAGCACTCTGACTGTCACAGTAAATTGTAAGTTTCCTTGCATCAAATCCAATGTTAGAACACAAACGTTTTAACCAGATTGCTTCTTTATAGGTGTGTGTAGCTGCCATGTATTCTTCTTCTGTAGTACATAAAGCAACTACAGTCTACCGCTTACTCATCCAACTAACTGCACCACCATTCATCATGAAAATATATCCATTGGTGGATCTTTTGCTGTCAATGTCCCCTGCCCAATCAAATTCCACATACCCACGAAAGCTGAGAGTCTTCTGTGATTCAACCAAATTTCCATGGTAACACAAAGCATATTCTGAAGTTCCTTTCAAATATCTAAACACTCTTTTCACAACAACCCAATGTGTCCTTCCAGGATTCACCATAAAACGACTAAGTACTCCCATTGCTTGGGCAATGTATAGCCTTGTACAAACCATTGCATGCATTAAACTACCAACTGAACTAGCATAAGGCACTCTGGTCATGTCGTCCATCTCAGTAGGAGATTTTGGACAATCTTCAACAGATAGCTTCATTCCCTACAAAAATGGAACAACTAGCTGCTTGCAATCAGTCATACAAAATCTCTCCAAGACAGTGTTAATGTACTTACTCTAGCTAAGCCAAATTTTTCTACTCTTTCTATCCCTAGTTATTTCCATTCCCAGAATATACCTAGCTACACCAAGATCTTTCATTTCAAACTTTGGAGACAACTAAGATTTTAGGTCAGAAATCATTAACTTACTATTGCCTATGAACAACATATCATCAACATAGAGAGCAATAATAAGAACACAATCATTTTCAGCTTTGAAGTACACACAATGATCAAATTTCAATCTTACAAATACCAATGACAAAACAAACATGTCAAAATTCTGGTACCACATTCTAGGAGATTGTTTTAATCCATACATAGATTTTTTCAACTTGCAAACCATATTTTCTTTACCATTTTCCACAAAGTACTTAGACTGGGACATATAAATTTCTTCTTCAAGATCACCATGAAGAAATGCTATCCTCACATCCATCTGTTCAATCTCTAAGTCATACATTGCTGCAAGTGACAAAAGAAATATGATAGATGTTAGCTTAGCTACAGGAGAATTTTTTTTCTCCATAATCAATTCCCTCTACCTGGGAATAACCTTTCACAACCAACCTCGCCTTATACTTTTCAACACTGCCATCCAGTCCTATTTTCTTTTTAAATACCCATTTGCAGCCAACAACTTTTCTGCCTTCAAGAAAGGGCACCAAACTCCAAGTGTCATTCTTTTCTAATGATTCCATTTCTTCATTCATGGCTTCCGACCAAGAGTTTGAATCAGGCATTCTAATTGCCTCTTTGATAGTCCTAGGCTCATTAGTGCTAGAAATCAAAGCATAGGCACAAGTAGAATCTAACATAGAGAACCCATACCTATCAGGTTGCTTTCTTTCACATGTTGACCTCCTCACTGGCTAAGGCTAAGGTTGTTGTTCTTCTTCAAAACTCTCAGAACTACTTGAGCTCTCCTCAATTTTAGGTACATTTTGAATTTTCAATTCCTCTTTATTTGGTGTCGGAGGAATTTCAACTACATCCTTTTTATTTTTTGATTTTGTCTTTGACTGTAAATCCAAAGTAGAAGGCTTTAGCTCATGAAAGATAACACTTCTGTTGTACACAACCTTCTCTGTATCAGAATTCCAAAGATTGTATCCTTTTATGCCAACACTATAACCAATAAAAATAAATTTAACAACCTTGTTCTCCAATTTAGATCCTTTTTCATTCGACACATATGCATATGCCTCACAGCCAAAGACACGAATGTGTCTCAGAGAGGGCTTCTTTCCAGACCATGCTTCCAAAGGTGTTTTCTCAAAAGAGTAGAATTTGGAGAATGACTTATTAAATAACATGCTATTGCAACTACCTCAGCCCAGAACTTCTCCTCCAAGCAAAAACTGCTCAACATACTTTGTGCTCTTTCCATTACTGTCTTGTTGAACCTTTTAGCTACTCCATTTTGTTGCGGAGTGTAGGGTGTAGTTTTATGTCTTTTAATTCCATGATCTTTACGGTACCTTTAGAACTCATCAAAACAAAACTCACCACCATTGTCAGTCCTTAAAAAAAATATTTTTCTTCCAGTCTGATTTTCCACAAGGTTTTTAAATTCCTTAAAACGGCTGAATACTTCTGATTTACTTTTCAAAAAATAAACAAATTCCCTTCTTGAATTATCATCAGTGAACGATACATAATATCTTGATTTAGACAAAGAAGGAACATTTACTAGACCAAAGACATCAGAATGTATGTAATCAAGTAAACCATAAGATTTATGAGGACTGGAGTAAAATGAAACACACCATATATATAATGTTGACAAAATTTGAATTCAAGGTTACAGTCATCAAGGCCCTCAACCAAGTTTTTATTTTTCAAAGTTTTTAGACCTTTTTCTCCAATGTGGCCAAGCCTATGATGCCAGAGCATAGTCTTTTCTACTGGAAGTTTAACTTCCATAGAGTTTGCACTATCATGAACTTTTTCCTCCTTTTCTCCATGAGTAGCCTTTTGTGACTTTGCAAAGACACTTTTGCATTGAACAACAAGTGCGTCCAACTTATACAAAGTACCAATACGAGCACCCCTATCCAACACCATTGAGCCTCTAGTCATTTTACAACCATTTCTAAAGAATGTGACTTGCACTCCAACATCATTTAGCTTACTAACAAAAAGTAAATTTCGAGCCATACCTGGTATATGCATTACATCATTGATTCCCTTAATTCTTCCTTCATGGAACTAAATTCTGACTCTTCCACAACCAACTATTTCCAGAGATGAATCGCTTGCCAAATACACTCTTCCACCATTGTATTTTTCATACTTAGTGAACCAGTCTCTATGAGATGTCATGTGGAAATATGCTCCAGAATCAATCATCTAGACATCATCTGATGCCTAAGTTTCCAAGGCTGCAGTGAAGGCATTTGCATTGCTCTGAGATATAAAAGATGGTTTCATCTTCAAGCATCACCATTTTCATCAATTTTATCAAGTTTGTAGCTAGGTTATGTAGGAATTCTACCAAAGTGGATCACATCTTCATCTTCATCAACACAAATCTTGCATATGTGTTGGGAAAGGGCCAATTTCCACATCAAATTGGCACTGATTCCCCCATGGGATTGAGAGTTTGCATGCTTAATTAGGATTTCATTGCTTTCTCATTGTGTTCTTCATTTTATTTCCTATTTTGAGCATTGTTAATGAATTTCATGGGGAATCTTAATTCTCACTTGCTTTTGATCTAATATTGTGTTTGTTTCTTGTGTTTATGCAGGTCTAGGATTGGGGTTCTACAATTTTACAATTGTAGGTATATAAATATATCTTACTTTTTAGATAAGTAAATTGAGTAGACATATGCAATTTTTTGGAAGTTTGCTTGTCATTGATGAGATGGAGATTGTTGGAAGAGTTGTGAGGAGATTGTTGGAAGCATATATGGCAGATGATGCAGATCTTGCTACTATGATGTTGGTGAGATTGTTGGTGATGCTAATATAGTGTAGTCATTGATGTCAACATTATTGTGGTATCTACATTGATGTTTGATGAGTATGGTTGAATGGAGTGATGGAAATATAGTGCATAGATGCAACAATTTTGTTGGTCCAGTGCACACCAAATATCTTACAAAATTATCTAAGTCCCAGAGCATAATTTTCAATGTACAGTGAACCATTTTTGGGGTTTGTATTGCTTCACAATGAAGAATTTAGTTATGTGGTTCTGAGGTAATTTTGGTACTTGTTGGAGGATTCTAAATCCAAGGTTTCACATCTTGAATCCCTCCACAATTGAAGTTGCAATTGAAAGAGTATTGCTTTGGATTTGGCAGAGTTACTGTGGCAGTGTACCTGTTTGGAATGCTCTGCATTCCATCACAGATTATTGTTTTGCTATGTGGTTCTATGGGGGTGTTTATAGATGTCTGAAGTATTTTGGGTCCAAGTGGCAAGAGCTTTGGAGGTTCGCGTGTCGATATGTGGATGAACAATTGGTTTATCTCCTTGTTGCTTCACTAATAGGGCCATCCTAAAAGGTTTAAGGTCATGTGCAATTAAAGGCTGTTTGGATCATACTTATGGGAGTAATTATAGGTCCGTATTGACCTATTTTGAAGTGTTACATGTTTTGGAAGCGTGTACATTTGGATCTTGAGTTGAAAGATTGTTGCTTTGCACGTTTCATCTAATTAGGATGGCCTAATTGATGTTGTAAGTGTTTGCAAAGGTAATGCATATAAATGTAAGATGATTTCAGTGTTGTAAGAAAGAGTTGTATGCGTGAGTGAGTGGATGATGTGAAAAAGAGAAGAGTGTGATACAAATATGATGTGAAGAGTTACATAGCAGAGTTTGATAGCAGTGAAGCATGCAGTGTATTAGATTAGTTTACATAGCTTAATTGAAACTATCTTCAACATATGGTAGATGCATTGTACTAGTTTAAATCTCTAGTAGTGAGCCATCTCTTCTATTCTCTATTCTCTAGACAGTGAGTCCTCTGGATAGTCAATCCACTTGGTAGTGAGCCATTTTGTAATATCTAATGACTAGTTATAATATATTGTGAGCTAATCCTCACTGTGGTTTTTCCCTTTTTGGGCTTTCCACATAAAATTTTGTGTTCTTGTGTTCTTTGATGTGATGCATGCTTTATATGTTTCTTTCTATTACTGCAAGTTTGATATGATGATTTGAATGGATATTTAAGTTGATGAAGTTAATGATTTTCAGTGAATACTGATTCACCCCCCTCTCAGTATTTTGGGTGTTCAACAATTGGTATCAGAGCTTGGTTCCTTCAATTGGCTTGATCACTGAGGTAGATATTGAAGGTTGAACACATGGATACAAGGAAGTATCCTATTCCTCCAGAAGAGATTATCCTTGAAGGGTTTACTAAAGAAGATTGTGTAGTTGACATGGAAGGAGAACTCAAATCAGCTCTTGATGATTTGGATAAAGCAGAAGCTGAGAACAAAGATTTGAAAAAGGATCTTAGTGATGCAGATGAGTGTATTAAGAAGCTGAGAGAGAAATTCAAGAAATCTATAGCTAGGATCAAGGAGCTCAAGTAATCAAATGAGACTATCACTCAGTTTGAAATTTCATAATTAAGGAAGGTAAAAGGTTGAAGACTACCTGAATGCTAAATTGAAAGATAAATCTGAAGAATTATCAAAGCTTGAACAAGAGGTAGTAACCTTGAAATCAAATATGGAGAAAACAAAGATTTAAGAAGACAAATTCAAGAAGAGTACCACAATACTTGTTGAGATGATTCTTGGACATAAGGCTTCTAAAGACAAGGAAGGATTAGGGTTTGAGAAAGGAGAAAGTTCAAAGATAGATCAAAATCCAAACAATATTGAAAAGAAAAATGATAAGAAGAGTAACTTCAAGAAGGTCCAAAACCAAAAGAAAGATTTCTAAAGATGATCGATCAGACAACCAAATGCACAAAGGCATCCATCCTTTAATGGTATTGTTATTCTTGTAATATGTTTGGACATAAGGCTGTAGAATGTAAAACCAAAATGAATTAGAATTTTCAATCATTTCTTGGTCAGTGCTATACATGCAATAGATTTGGTCATAAAGCTAATGAATTTAGAAATTAGATAATGAATGACTATAATAATGGCATAAGGTTTCAATATTTCAATGGCTGCTAGTATACATGCAATGGATTTTGACATAAAGCTAATGAATGAAAATCTAGAAATGCTAGAAGTGGGCTTGTTAAAAAAGTTGTCACTTGTTAGAAATGCAACAAACCAAGACACATAGAAAAGTTCTACAAAAGAAAGAATGTGAAACTCTCTATTTCACAAAAGAAGGATAATTTGGTAAAAAATGTGGATCCGAATGAGATGAAGAAAGAAATGAATAAGATCTAGAAGAAGAAAGATGAGAATGAAGAGAAAAGTGAGTCTATGCTAGCCCCTAGTGCAAATATTTCCTCTAGAAACTAAATGAAGAGCTTTGGATTAGGGGAAGTTTTAACTGAAGATATTTAAGCCCCTGCCAAAGATATGGTGTTGATGTCTTTAGCATGATGAGATAAGATGTGGGTTGACATGCTTGACCTATGGTGAAGTTGCTGCTGAAAAATCTTGGAGTATTTGAAGGTGACTATGTCATCATAGTTAGGGTTACCAATTTTTTGACCTAACTTTGAATAAATGCATTTAATGCCATCCAAAAGGTGTTTATAAGTGATGTCAAATATGAAAATTTCATTTGCAATCAAGTATTCAAAGCGTGAAGAGTAGAGAAGAGGTGAATTGAAGTGATTTAGACTTGGTGTGTGAAACCCTAACCAACAAAGATCTAAAAGGAATTTATAGTTTCTACTTTTCCCTAATTTCATAAGTATTTCAAGATGTCTTTCCCTCAAGTTGTTAAGGTTTTGGACCGACCTCGACCTAAGTTCAAGAGATGCCTGATAAATCCATGGAGATGGATCCAAATGGTGTGTTCTCACATATTCCTTTCGGTGTATTGCATAATAAAGATGCCAAAATATATATTCATGCAAAAATGGAAGAATACAATCACTCAAAGTTGGGAGAAGTGTGGGTAATGAGTTTATTGGTGATAAATTTGAGCTAAAACTAGAGTATGAAATTTTAACAGAGAAGAAGCTAAATGTCTGGAATAACTTTCCCATCTTTTCCTATGTTGATGAATGTATTAGATATGTATTGATAAGAATTCATGACATGTTCATTTGGTTGGACTGACCATACATGATTACCAAGGAAGCAATTAGGGTTGTGACAGGTTTATGCTCAACCGAATCAATTTCGACTCTTAAATATATGAAAAATGAAGTTGTGATGAAATTAATTGGTGCAAAATTTGATAAAAGAGCCCTAACAGTAAAAGACATTAAAGATTTGTCTGTAAAGTACACATTAATGAAATGTTGAAGAAATGTGTAGATTTTAACCTATGTGAGTTGTTGAGGCAACAACTACTAGAGAACTTGTAGAAAACTAAGGAATCCTAGTACCCCTTCCAATTTGGTACCCTGGTCATATGTTTAATTTTCTATTTTCTTGGAGAGATTCCCAACATGAAGAACATTGTGTGGTTGAGTGGTGTTCTAGTTGCAACTCAAATTACAGATCATTTGAGGAAATTGGGTAATGTAGATACCCAGAAGGCCATATTATGTGGTTTATTTAAACCATTCCAAGAGAACATGCAAGCAAGAGAAAGAATTCCTAAGAGTGTTGTGGAGAAGTACAAAAATGACATCATCTTCATGGTCACCAAGGATTGTTGCATCATGGAAGCTATGGAGCCAAGGACAGTATGGACCCCTAAAATGGGATATGAGGTTTTTGAAGATGTGATTATTATTCTAGAAGATCATATGTTAAGTATGCCTAGAGACCCTAAAGAAGGAAGGTATGACACATATGAAGAAAAATCTAGTAAAGTACAATGGAGCAGAAGAAAAAGGAGATCACAAGGAATGTGGAAAAGATGAAGGCACAAGTAGTGGAGATGATGGGACTACGAAAGGGCCTTTTGGAGAAATCCAAATGCATATCCAACCCTTCAGAAGGTGCACCCAGTACTAAAAGGTCAGGTAGGACCTCTACCAGTGATAACTTTAAGAAACCCCCCTCAAAAAAAGATATAAAATCCTAGCGAATCTTTCATTTTTTTATGAAACAATGTTAAATTTTATTGGAAAATATTTTCTTTTTTTCAAAAAAATATTATTTTTATTGGCAATTTTTTTTACATCACTAAAATTTTGTAGAAAATTTTGGCGAATCTTGAAAAATAATAAGAAAATTTATTAATTATGATGGAAAATCCATCCAATCTAAAAATAATTCTCATGGAAAAGTAGGGGCTTGAGGGTGGCAATTATTGATGGGTTTAAGGGGTAGACGATAATATTTACTTGCCATCATTATTTTAAATATAATATAATGGCCCTCATTGTATTCCTCAAGGTAAAATGTACCCACAATTTTCAATTCTCATGGGGATCGAAATTGCTTTTATATCATTGATCTAACAACCCTTCTTGTACTCTAAGGTAAAATGTACCCACAATCTATAATGCTCATGAGACCCAAAATTGTGGGCCCCATGAGCATTATAGATTGTGGGTACATTTTACCCCATGGAACACACAAGGGCCATTATGTTATATTATAAATCAATGGTGGAAACTAAAGATTAGAAATATGGTCCTAAAGTAACCAATAATTATGATATAATATTGGTGAATTAATATAGATTTCTACTATAATTTATAAAATTTAGGCAAATTTGATCTAATCATGTATTAAATATTATGGTAAATTTTTGAGTTATTTTTTTTAATAAATAAATTCTTTGGTGATTTAAATAAGACTATAATAAAATTTTGTAAAACATGTGGTGATTCAAGTCATGTTATAGCTCAAACTATTAGCCAAATTTGGATTCCCAAATTTCAACTATTAGCCAATTGGCGAATATTAGACACTAAAAAAATCACTAACCTCTACCCCCTCTCTGGTTCCTCCTAAGTCCTCCGAGACTAAGGATACTGTTGGTGTGAAGAGAAAAGATTCAACCAGTTCCCTTGTGAAAGAAAAAAGTGCTTCGTAGAGAAGAAGAGTAAAAAAAAATCTACAAGATAAAGGTATGTTGGATATGATGATGAAGAAGAAGAAGGACCTTAGTTGGTCTAGAGAAGATATTTGATGTCTCTCAAGAGACAAGTGCAAAGAAAAATAGAGTTAACATTGTGGATACAAACAATGAAGAAGAAGTGGAGAAGCAAAAGAAAGAATTCAAAACATATGTGAGAGAGAAGAAGTCTGGAAAATAAGAAAAGGAGAAAAAGGCTAAGGGGAAGAAGAAGGAAAAATCCCCTCTAGAAAGTAAACATAGCTCTCTAAGGCTAGATGCACTATTTAATGGAATTTATGAGCATGGAATGCTAGAAGAGACCACAAAGATGTATTTAGTTTTAGAAGAGGTGGATAAGGCTACTATTGAAGAAGCAATTGTGAAATACATGGTAACTTTTTGCAGTTTGTCACAAACTGAAGATCAATTACCAAATGACTTGAAGAATGTTTTGAGCATGAGGAGACAAGAAGAAATAGATGAAGATTCTAAAATAAGGGAAGATTCCCTAGAGAATATTGGTTCTTCTCTATTAGAAGAAGATAGATCAAGATTGGCACAATTGTATAGTAGAGAATTTAGAACAAAACAAAGGGTCAGTACCCTGATGAGCAGAGAAAAGGATGATATAGAGAGGTTGAAAAGTGAGATAGTATAGAATTTGGAGGAGCTTGCAAAGATCTAAGTGTATCTCTGGATAGTGGAATTGAAATGCAATATGATACTTTTTTCCTAGATGTTAACGAGCTTGTTGAGGATGCTCCGGAAAATGAGAGTGAGTAGAAAGAAGAGAAAATGCAAGAAGATGTGGGAATAGATGATATCCCTCCAGTAGTGGAGAATTTTGGAGAAGAAAAGGATGAGGAAATGTTAAAGGAGGATGTACAAATTGAGAAAAATTCATCCCCTCCAGACATAAATAAAAATGAAAAATAAGAAGAGATTGCACAAGACAACCCAGAGAATACAAAGGCACATAACACTGAGGATCAACCTCCTCTGAAAGATAATGAGAAAGTTTCAAAAGAAAAGAAGATTGAAGAGAAGTCTAATAGTGTAGATAAGGAGAAGAATGCAAAGAAAGAAGAGGAGAGCATAAAGGTGTTGAACACCCGAAATACTGAGAGGGGGTTGAATCAGTATTCTTTTGAACCAATTAAACATTTAACCATTCTACTCATAACATATTCAATTGTAGTAATGAAAGAAATCATGAAAACACTCAACAACATCACATAACACATGAACACTAGGATTTTTATGTGGAAAACCCAAAATGGGAAAAACCATAGTGAGGGTTAGCTCACAATATATTATAACTAGTTATAGTATATTACACAAGCATTCACTATAGGTGGAATCACTGCCCATTGAGAAATAAAGAGATAGAAGAGATTGCGGTTCACAACCAAATTTGAACTGTTACAATTGCATCTAACTTATGCATGAAATATAGTTCCAATGAAGCTCAAAATATAGACTCAAAACTCTTCATACTGATCTAAATTAACACTATTCTCTGCTCTGCATTCACTCTATGTTCACATAAATCACATCCACTAGCTCTTATCACATCTCATCATCATCAAAATATTGAAAAAGATCTAACTTATATATTTGCTTCACTTATAACATCAATTAGGTTAGCCTAATTAATGTAATAAACAAAATGTAACTTGTTGGCTCAAGATCCTTCCACACATGCTTCAAACCATGCTTCAATCTTCATAAGACTTTGAAATAGGTCAAAAAAAACCTAAAATAACACCTACATAATGGATCAACACATACTTAACCTCCACAATGCACCCAACACATTAGGTCAACACCGTTAGTGACCTAATTACAAAAAATGCCAACTATACATCCTTATTTGGACACAGCGACCTACAAACACTATGCCAACTGTAATATACCATTTGTTGACACTTGTCAATAACTCCACCAAACCACAAAACCAAAATCCAATTTGCAAGGAAGTGTAGACTCATCAAAACATATGCACTGAACATTCAAACACTTGTAATTGCCAACCCAAACTTTTGTTACACATAACTCCAAAACTAGAAACCAAAATAAGCTAAAACTTTAGAATTAGGTTCCTCTATTAACCAACAAAATTATGTTAGAAGAATAGAGCAAAAAATTCATTATCGGACCAATGCAGACCAAAATATTGGATCCCCTGTACATAGAATCACTGAAATTGACACATAGTCAATTTCATCAATAATTGTCTTCATCAGATCAAACCTTCTTGAAAAATTGTATTTCATAATCATCCTTAGACATATTCAAGACACCCAAATTGATCTGCACCATAGTATTTATACCGAGATACAATGTTGACATCAATGACAACACTGCAATGCATAACTGTATATGCCTTGTGCTCATTCCATATGCTCATGTTGCCAACAAATACATCAATGAAATCTCCTCATTATTCCAACAATATCCCCCTTTTTCATTGATGGAAACATACCAAAATCATCTCCAAAAATTACTCTCCCCCTTTGACACCAAGGGCAAAGGGTGTATGTACCAATCTCCATTCACACCAGATCTCCCCTTGACAAGTATATCCACATATATAGGCTAAAAATTGAATTAAATCCCCCTAAGAATGTTATACACCAAAACCATATCAAAACTTGTATTGGAACACTCTGTACACTGTTTTCATATGCACATTGGAATTTGAAAAACTAAAAATGCACAAAGAAATAAAAATAAAAATACTGTTAATCAGAGGAGGTTGACTCTTGGAGCTTCACAACATGGACTTTTCATTCTTATTTACCTTCCTCTTGGATCTTCTTGTCTATTCCAAGCATCTTGCATTGGGTCTCAAGCTCCATAAGGAATTCTTTGCCTTCTTCTAGAGTGCTAGGTACTAGATTGATCTTGGTAGCCTTCTCAGCACTCCCAAGGGCACTAGAAACAAATGTGAACTTTGAGTTCACCAAGTCCCTTATGTTTTTGAACTGCATAATTATCTTTTATTTCTATCCTTGCAGTTGGAAGTATTTCTCATGCAATTTTAGTGGTTGGTCTTATGCTTCCATCAAGGTCTTGTGCTAGGTCGTACATGCACTAGAAGCTCTATCTATCTGTGAGTCAATTGAGTCCATTTCAACTTTGATGCTCTTTGTGGCTTTGGGCCACTTCACACAAAAATGAAATAATTCTTTGGCCTCAGCCGCACAAGACTATGCATCCTTGAGATTATCCTAAAATTTGTTGTGCACTTGAGCACACTTTTGTGTGATTTCCATCAGTCTCTTCTCACTCATCTTCTTATCCATTTCTCTTTCTAGTTCTTCTTTCAATTTGTCTTCCAGTTCAGAGGCATATTCTTTGAAAGAATCAATAAATTTTTTAAGATTTTCCATACCTAATAATGAATTATCAATTGTTGTTCCAAGTATGACCTCTTGTAGTGTCTTCATTGCCTCCTCAATTAACTCTCTTCTCTTTTGATGTGTTTCAATAATTTCCTTTTGGGAAGATGCATGGAAGATATCTCCTTTTTGAAGCTTGTGGAGTGGTGAAATTTTAGCGAGATCCACATTCCCTTCTTGCATGGGAAACTATAGCAACTGAGCTGATACAATAGGTTGAAATTGTAATTGCATATTCAATAAGTTCTACAGGGAATCTCCAAATGTTTCAGAGGATTCATCGGTTTCCTTAACACATTCCTCTACATCCTTCTCTTTATCTTTATTACCAGTACTGACTGGTGTCTCTACTTTTGTTTTTCCTACATCACCAGATGCTTCTTTGCCTTTCTACTCATCTCCCTTTCCTTTTTCTTCATCATCTGTGACTTGCACTGTATAATCTAGAGGAATAAATGTCTCATATTGCATTTGAATATTTTCAATAGGTGTCATAGTTACTGAAGGAAAAGTTTGATGGTATTTGGTTGTATCCTTCTTTGCACTGTCATCACTGGTATCTACAACATTCTTCTCCGCTTCTACATTCTCTTCTATTGTTTCTTCTACTTCCAGAGGAATATTTTCTTGTTCAGTCTCTTCTTCAGTTGTATGCTCATGTTGAGCACTACTATCTTGTACATCTTCTCCAATATTACCTTCTAAAGTAGATATCTCTACTTGGATTTCCGATGTCATTCCTAGCCTTTGTGCTCACTATCTCTTTTCTGACCCTTTCATGATCATTATTATATTTTATCATTAGGGTTGTCACCCTTTGTTTTGTCCTCAACTCTCTGGTGTACAGTTTGGCCAATGTGGCCTTATTCTCATTGGACAGGGGAGCACTAAATTTCTCCAGTGCATAGGCCTTCAATTTTTCCTCTTCTTCTATAGCCTCTTGTATCCTTTCTATCAAAACATTCTACAACTCTGTAGGCAATTTTTCTTGTCTATTCCTCATATCTACTTCAAGAGCTATAATATATTTTACAATAGCATCTACTATGGTGGCTTGTCTACCTCATCTTCCTCGGTATAATGTGTAATTATTTTTGCTAACATGCCATGTTGTACAATACCATTAAAAAGTGCATCAACTTGCATGGGGTTGTGGGCTCTTATTGGATTCTTTTTATTTTGCTTCTTCTTTTCTTATGGTGTCCTCTTTTTTCTTGCTTTTTCCTTCTTTTCTCAAATATGAATAACAAATGCTTTCTTATCCTCTTCCACTTCTTCCTCACTATCTGTATCAATGACATCAAATTTCTTCCTTTTGAAACTTGCTTCCACTTGTGAAGCTTCACTTTTTCTCTTCCAGAATAGTTGAGGTCCTTCCTTCTCTTCTTCTTCTTCTTCCACATTAACACCTAAATACTATTCTCTGGTGGCTTTAGCCTTAACTCTTCTCTTTTCCAAACCAGATGGGTGTGCTATTGGAGCAACCTTTTCCTTCTCAAGCCTTGTTTTTTGCTTTACTTGAGAGGACTTCTCCTTCATCGGAGCACTGGTTTTCTTTGTAGGTGTGCTACTATCCTTCCTCTTAGTTCCACTTGGTGAGGGGAAGTCCTGAAGGACTTCTGAGCACCCGAAGGAGTGGTAGCTACTCTACCAGACCTCCTCACACTTGATGACCCTCCCAGAGAGTCAACCATTGCTCTTTCTTGTTCCACTTTCTCTTTTGTGAGGCCCATGGCCTCCACAAACTGTGCAGTCATATTTTTTTCTTATTTATTTGTGGATTTCCTTTGCTCCATATGCACCTCCATTTATTTTTCTTCATACGTTCTATATCTTCCTTCGGTGGTGTCCTTAGGTTTGCCATATAATTTGTGGATGCCATAATCTCATCCTCACTAATCTCATATCCCATTTCTGGGATTCATACAGTTCTTGGATCAACTACTTGTATAATGAACTCATCTTTAGAAACCAAGAATATGATATCCTTCTTATACTTCTCAACCGTCTTTCGGGGAATTCTCTCCCTCTCTTTCATCCTCTTTTGAAAAACTACAAAGAATGCCACAAGGGAATCTTCTTGTGCCTTTGCATCTCCCAAACCTCTTAAGAAGTCTCTGATCTGATGAGCAATTTGTCTTCCTTTCAACCATGCCACACTTTTGGTACTGGGGAGTTCTTTCAGAAAGTAAAACAATAAACACACAATTAAATTTCCATACTTAAAGGGATACCTAGTATCCTTTGTTTCTTGTAGATTCTCCATGAGATCATGCTGCCTTAATAACTCGCATAGATCATAATTAGCTACCTTCTCTACCATCTCATAAGTAGTGTTAATGGTGGTGGTAGATACAAAGTTCTCCCTATTGGATAAATACTTGGAGCCTATCATCATGGAGGTGTACTTCATAGTAGGATCTCTTATGTTTTTCATTGTTAATTTGCCCTCTTGTCATATGTAGCACCAGTGAGTTCCATCACACTCCATTCTTCATGGACTTGAGAACCAAAATAGGTCTGGTGGCACACAACCCTATAACCTCCCTAATCACCTCCTTTGTGATCAGTCTAGGCATATCCATCCATACAAATTTATCATTGATACGACTCAAAGCAATCCTTACCCAAGCATAGTCAAAGCAAAAGTTAGGAAACTCTTGCCAACTGTCGAGCCCCGTTACAACTAGATTCTAATATTTTGGCTTCAATGTAAACTCCTCACCAATGAGTTCATTTATCCACACATATCCTAGTTTTGAGTGATCATACTCTTCAAGCTTTCCATGAATGTATATTCTTATATCTTCTATATGCATGACTCCATACAAAACCCTTGAGAATGTGCCTTCTGGATCAACTTCGGTGGATTTATCGGGGTGCTTCTTAAATTTAGGTTGTGGTCTCTCAGATACATCAATAACCCTCGGTGTAGCTATTGCACAAGTTTCTAAATTTATTTCAAAGAAATTTTTGAAAACTTAGGGTAACAAAGTCCATAAATACCTTTCACTTCAATTTCCAACTAGGGTTTGCACACACTAAGGCCTCAATCTCTTCAATTGCACTGCTCTGCTCTCCATTTCTCTTCTTCGCTTGAAAAATTGATTGAAAATTAATTTAGGTTAAGTGTAATCACTTATAAACCTTTTGTCATGACCTAATTTGCATTGAATACTCAAAAGCTAGTAAAAACCCTAACTGTCTAGACAATCAACTTTAAATGCTCCACAAGCCTCCATATTAAGATATTTTCTACCAAAACTCTATCCAATAGGTCAAACATATTGATCTACACCACATATCTTCATGTTGAAGCATCAACACTCCATTAAATCTCCCCCTGAGCCAAAGCTCTCAACTTAGTTTCCAAAGGAAACATTTGTATCGGATGCTGGAATAGATTCATTGTTAACCCCAGTCTCTTCCTTCTTTCTCCATATCTTGTCCATCTCCTTTGTCTCTATCAGATCAATATTTTGTACTGGATTATTCTTCTTTATTAGATTATCCTTCTTCATATTTATGCTTCTACAAAATAGAAATGTGTCCAGGCCTACTGCAATTGTAGCATATAACATTCTTTTGAACTAGCTTGCTTCCACTCATTCTAGATCTACATTGATTAACTTTATTCCCAAATCCATTGCATGTATAACAATAGCCATTGAAATATTGAACCATTCTACCATGTTATAGTCATTCATCATTTGAGTTTTGCATTCACTAGCTCTATGACCAAATATCTTGCATGTAAAACATTGACCAAGAAAAGATGAAACATTCTGATCATCTTGCTTCTACATTCCATAGCCTTATGTGCAAATTTATTGCAATAATAACAAAAACCATTAAAATATGGGTACCTTTGTGTATTTTTTTTTCCGATCGGTGGTATTCTAGCTTCATTCCTTTGATTCTGGATTTGCTTTCCATTGTTCTTCTTATCTTCAATATTCTTTTTAGGCTGACTTGTTGTCTTTGAGCTTTATCCTATCTCAAACCCTAATCCTTCTTTATTTTTGGAGCCTTTTTTATTTGCAATCATTTCATCTAGATTTTTAGAACTCATCTTGAATTTGTCTTGATGACTTCTTGCTTTTTCCAGATTTGATCTCAGATTCACAACTTCTTGTTCAAGCTTTGTGCATTCTTCAGATTTTCTTTTCACCATTACATTCAAACATTTTTCAACTCTATTTCTCTCTTCAACTTTCACCTTCAGATATGTAATTGTTTCATTTTATTTATTCAATTGCTCACTAACCTCCTTATGCCTTTCTCTGAATTTATTGATTTTCTTTCTCAATTTTCTGATGCATTCATCTGCTTCTTTGACATTTTCTTTCAAATCTCTATTTTCACCTTTAGTTCTTTCTAGATCTTCAAGACCAAGTTTGAGTTCTCCATTTATGTCAAATATATAATCTTCATCTATAGATCCAAGGAATCTCTTTCGAATGAGTAGGTAATCTTCTAACATCCATGTGTTCAACCTCCAAGATCTTTTCCAAATAGTTAAGATCCTTCCAAGGAACCAAGCTCTGACTCCAATTTTTGAACACCTAGAATACTGAGAGGGGGGGGGGTGAATCAGTATTATTTTGAACCAATTAAACATTTAACCATTCAAATCATAACATATTCAATTATAGTAATGAAAGAAAGCATGAAAATATTCAACATCACATAACACATGAACACTAGGATTTTTACGTGGAAAACCCAAAATGGGAAAAACCATAGTGAGGATTAGCTCACAATATATTATAACCAGTTATAGTATATTACAGAAGCGCTTACTGCAGGTGGACTCACTATCCAAGTGGGATCACTACCCACTGAGAAGTAAAGAGATAGAAGAGATTGTGGCTCACAACTAGATTTGAACTATTACAATTGCATCTAACTTATGCATGAAATATAGTTCCAATGAAGCTCAGAATACAGACTCAAAACTCTTCATACTGATTTGAATTAAAACTCTTCTCTGCTCTACATTCGATCTATATTCGCACAATTCACATCCACTAACTCTTCTCACATCTCATCATCATAAAAATAACAAAAAATATCTAACTTATATATCCACTTCACCTATAACATTAATTAGGTCAACCTAATTAGATGTAATAAATAAAATGTAACTTTTCAGCTCAAGATCCTTCTACACATGCTTCACGCCATGATTCAATCCTCATAACACTTTGAAATAGGTTAACACAAACCTAAAAGAGCACCTGCATAATGGATGAACACCTAATTAACCTCCGCAATGGACCCAACACATTAGGTCAGCACCAATAGTGACCTAATTACAAAAATTGCCAAATGTACATCCTTATTTAGACACATGGACCTCCAAACACTATGCCAACTAGAATATACCATCTTTTGACACTTTTCAATAGCTCCACCAAACCGCAACACCAAAATCCAATCCGCGGAGAAGTGCAGAATCATCAACACATATGCACTGAACAGTAAAACACCCATAACCACCAAGATGAACTTCTGTTACACATAACTCCAAAACCAAAAACCAAAACAAGTTGAAACTCTAGAATTAGGTTCCTCTATTAACCAAAAAAATATGTTAAAAGTATAGAGAAAAAAATTCATCAATGGACCAATGCACACCAAAAAATTGGATCCCCTATACATAGAATCACTAGAATTGACACTTAGTCAATTTCTTCAATAATTGTCTTCACTGGATCAAACTTTCTTGTAAAATTGTCTTTCACAATCATCCTTAGAAATATTCAAGACACCCAAATTGATCTGCACCATATTCTTTGTACCGAGATACAATGTTGACATCAATGAAAACATTGCAATGCATAATTGTATATACCTTGTGCTCATTCCACATGCTCACGTTTCCAACAAATACATCAATGACATCTCCCCATTCTTCCAGCAAAAGGTTGTTGGTGAATCCTTTGGTGATTCACTTAAGGGTTTGTTGGACATGTAGTTGCAATTCAAGCTTGTTGTTTTTGCATAAATGTTGCAACTCCCTTTGATGTAGGGTCAAGTGGACATGGGAAAAATCTCTCCCTTATAGAATTTCCAAATTGGTGATGTGTTTCATGCTTCCACAAAGAAGGAAATACTATCCACTAACTAGAAGAGCACAAATTTGATTGAAGAAGCTGTCAAGGTATTGCTAGAAGGTATTCATGGTGTTACAATTTATGAGTCTTTATCCGAAATTGAAAAGTTGAAGCTACTTTTAGATTCTTTCAAGAATTATTCCTCTGGTTTAGAAGAAAGGTTGGAGAAAGAGATAACAAAGAAAGTTAATGATAGGAAATTGATTGCAAGATATCAGACAAGTGGAGTGTTACACATAGCAAGTTACAAGAAAACTTGAAAAATGTGTAGAAGTGCTTGGATGAAGCACGAGTTTTGTTTCAATTTTACTTGAAATGGCCGAGTTCAACAAAGAGCATCAAGGATTAGATGGACTCAATTGAGTCATAGATTACACAAGCCTCTGGAGTCTATGAACCGACTAATGACACATATGGTGCTACAAGGGCTGCAATATAAAATCTGCATGGAGAGTTTTTCTAGTTGTAGTAACAGAAAGAAAAGATAATCATACAATACAATCAACTTAGGGATATGGTAAGTGCAAGGATTACCGCCTTAACAAGTTTTGTAGCACATGTAGAGAAGTTAGCAAAGAAGAACTCAGTACCCATCTCACCAGATGAAGGGGAAGACCTCCTTATGCTGTTTGAGAGCTAGAGAAACACACTTATCTTTGCCCAAAAGGATTGGGATATTGGAAAGAAGGATAGGGAGGAACACCTTGTAAAATTGAAGGTGTCTTACAAGAGTATTCTTCCCTCCTCCAATTGATTATGTACATTTCTATTTTCTCTGTACATATACGAAAGTAGTAGACAATATGGCAATACATTTTTTTTTATCATTTTTGATAGATAACTTTGTAAGGGGGAGCCTATTCTCATGCATATATGTATATATTTACAAAGGGGGAGAATAGTTGAAGTAGTTTGTCTAGTTTGATATTGAGAGCCCTTTTCCCTTGATGTCAAAGGGGGAGAAGATTGGAGATTTGAAGAATATGTTTCCATCAATGAAAAAGGGGGATATTTTTGGAAGTTTGCTTGTCATTGATGAGATGGAGACTATTGGAAGAGTTGTGAGGAGATTGTTGGAAGGATATATGGTAGATGATGCATATGTTGCTACTATGATGTTGGGGAGATTGTTTGTGATGCTACTATAGTGTTGTCATTGATGTCAATATTATTATGGTATCTACATTGATGTTTGATGAGTATGGTTGAATGGAGTGATGAAATCCCAATGCATATATGCAATAGTTTTTTTGGTTTGGTGTAGAACAAATATCTTGCAAAATTTTCTAAGTCCTAAAGCATAATTTTTTTAGTGTACAGTGAACTAGTTTTGGGGTATGCATTGGTTTGCAATGAAGAATTTAGTTATGCACTTCTAAGGTTATTTTGGTACTTGTTGGAGGATTATAAATATAAGGTTTCACATCCTAAAGCCCTTCGTAGTTGAATTTGGAGTTGATAGAGTATCACTATGGATATGGCAGAGTTACTATGGCAGTGTACCTATTTGGAATGCTCCGCATTCCATCGCAGATTATTATTTTTCTATGTGGTTTTGTGGGAGTGTTTGTAGATGTTCGAAGTATGTTGGGTCCAAGTGGTAAGATCTTTGGAGGTTCATGTGTTGATATGTAGATGAATAGTTGGTTTATCTCCTTGTTGCTTCACTAATATGGCTGACCTAAAAGGTTTGAGGTCATGTATAATTAAAGGATGTTTGGATCAGACTTATGGGAGTAATTATAGGTCTCTTCCAACCTATTTTGAAGTGTTACATGTTTTGGAAGTGTGTATGTTTGGATTTTGAGCTGAAAAATTATTGTTTTGGATGTTTCATCTAATTAGGCCAACCTAATTGATGTCGTAAGTGTTTGTGAAAGTAATGCATATAAATGTAAGATGATTTTAGTGTTGTAGAGAAGAGTTGATGTGTGAGTGAGTGGATGATGAAAAAAAGAGTAGAGTGTGATGCAAATATGATGTGAAGAGTTACAAAGCAGAGTTTGATAGAAGTGAAGCATGAAGTGTGTTAGATCAATTTATAGAGCTTAATTGGAATTATCTTCAGCATATGGTAGATGTATTGTACCAGTTCAAATCTCTGGCAGTGAGCCACCCTTTCTCCTAACAATGAGCCATCTCTTCTATTCTCTATTCTCTGGGTAGCGAGTCCTTCGAACAGAGTCCACCTGACAGTGAGCCATTCTATAATATCTTATGACCAGTTATAATATATTGTGAACTAATCCTCACCATGGTTTTTCCCTTTTTAGGTTTTCCATGCAAAATTTGGTGTTCTTGTGTTCTTTGATGTGCTGGATGCTTTCTACGTTCCTTTCTATTACTACAAGTTTGATATGATGCTTTGAATGGATATTTAAGTTGATGAAATTAATGATTTTTAGTGAATAAAAATTCATCCCCCCCTCTCAGTATTTTGGGTGTTCAACACAATTAGGTGGAAGCATTTCTTATATGAAATGGATGACCTATTTTTTAAAATCAACGGTTAAGAATTGAGAAGAAGTATGCAAGACAATGCTATTAATACTACAATATGCTTAGTGAACTTACGTCCTTCGGTACCATGAGGATGGGGGGAGATTGGACCTCATGACCTCTTGCCTTGCAACAAAATGCTTTAGCCAATCGAGCCAAGGCTCCTACCCATATTTCATTAATATTTCAATTCTAATAAATTTCTCTATTTTTATTTTCAAAAAGATTTAAAACTTAAAAGTAGGCTTTTTGTTTAAAAACAAAGAAAATTAAGTAAATTGATAAGATTGAAATGAAAAATAGAATTATATTTTATTAACATTTCAATTCTAATAAATTTAGAATTAGTTTTACTTTTTTTATTTAATTATTTATTAAATTGATAAGTTTATTATTTATTATTTATTTAAAATTACTATTTTTATTAAAATTTTCATTTTTATATATTTTGACTTTGCATTTAGCTTATTCTATTTTAATTTTTTAAATTTAAACTTAAGTTTTAAATTTTTTTAAATTATTTATGTCTTTTTATGAAATTACAAAAAAAAATCATATTTATTAGAATTAGTTTATTTTATAATTAATTGTCTTATTAAAATTTTAATTATTGTAGAATAATTATATTTTGAATTTTTATTTTAATTTATATAATAAAATAAATTTAAAACTTAAAATCTAAATTAAAAGTTAGAGAGAGAAACTAACTTTTGATCAATCATTTCATGCCAACAATTTAAAGATAGTATGTGTCACTAGGGAGTTATGCAAAGGGCAGCATGTCTTTTGATTAATGATATGATAATTCACCTTTAAGACCTCTTCAATGTATCCATTGCACACTTGAGGAAAATAGATTGAGAGAAAAGAGAGGGGAAGAGATAATGGAAAGGGAGATAAAGATAGATATAGAGAGGCAAAGGGAGACAAAAGAGAAAGAAAGAAAGATGTATATAGAGAGAGAGAGGTAGAGATAGGGATAATAAAATAAATATATGGGGTGCTAATAATAGACCATGCCCTACAAAAATACTATTAAATATTGGCAATAAAATGAACAAAGAATGTCATCTGCTGTGGGTGTGCATATCTATTGAAATTTTATGGTCCATTTGGAAGGCCCTGAATAATGAAAAATTTGAGGGGGGAAGGAGAGTGCTTACTGGGTCTTACTTCACAACATTTCTTTGCAGGTTTACTTCACAGTTGCTCTATCCAAGGAGAAATTCTAGATATTTTTGGAAAATGGGAATGCAAACATTGAGATCATGGATGTCAAATATGGCCACATATGGAAGGAAGGACATCCTACCCTGGAGATCCTCCTAAAGGCGCTTGAAGCAATACATAATAACCTCAAGAAGAAGGATACAACTAGAGAAGAAGTATCTGTAGAAGAGTAGGAGGCAACCATTTCTCTTGTTACCATGAAGTATGCTTCACCAAGGGATGGTACTAGAGGTTGGTGACTCATTGATACCACAAACTCATGTTTTGAATAGCTAACTGGTATATGCAACTATACAAGGTCCTTTTGTGCAATCAAGAATTATATATAAATGCAAAATATATAAGGCACAGGTCAAGGGTGACCTCTGGTATTCTATGCAAAATTTTGTATATGAAATGCTTTGCTATAATGTATATGGAATACATGTATATATAAGACCTTTTGTAAATGTAGGTGATGTAATAGGGAGGGGATAACAACTGATATTTTGTAATGGGAGGGAATTAGCTTATTTCAAGCTGAGACAGTGCTCATGAAGTAAACAGACCCTATAATTTTGATAATTCTACTATATCTAATATATATATATATATATAAAGAGAGATGGGAACAAAGAGAGAGAGAGAGAGTTCTTTATATCTTTGTTTCCCTCTCTATCTCTCTATCTCTCTATTTCTCATTATCTCTCAATCTCTCTCTTCCTCTCTCCCATATTTCTCTCTATATTTGTATTCCCATCTATATTTCTCTCTTCCCCCCTCTCTCTATTTCACTCTCCCTATCTCCTCCCTTACTATTTTTTTTCTACCCCTACTTTTTTCCCCCCTCTCGCTCCCTCTCTCCCTCTTTATCTCCCTCTACCTCTCTATATATAACTTCATATCTCTATTTTCTATCCCTACATATCTCCCTCTCTCATTCTCTCTCTCTCTATGTCTCTCCCTCTTTCTATCTCTATTTATCCCAACCCCTCTTCTTCCCTCTTTCCATCTCTCCCTCTCTCTACCTCTCTATATATTAATCCCTATATCCATCTCCATCTCCATATCCATCTCTATCTTCCTCTCTATCTGTCTCCCCTATCTCTATCTCCTTACCACTTCTTGCATCTCCTTCCCTTCCCACTATCTTTCCCAATATATGTATCTCTCTATATCTCCCTCTTTATATCTCTATCTCTCCCTCCCTCTCCCTCTCTCTATCACTCCCTATTTCTACATCTCTCTACTTCTCTATCCTCTCTCTATTTCTATGCCTCTCTCCCTTCCTCTCTATCTATTTATATTTATATTTCCATCTCTCCCTCTCTCTCCATCTCTGTATACATATCTCTTCCATATCTATCTATCCCTCTCTCCTCTCTCTCTTTATCTCTCCCTCTCCTTCTCTTCATACCCCTCATCTTCTCCATCTCCATCTCCATCTCCATCTCCATCTCCATCTCCATCTCCATCTCTATCTCCTTACCCCCATCTCTCTCTCGCACTCTTCCCCCATCTATCTCTCCCTATTTATATCATATCTCTCCCTCTCTCCTTGTTTACAAACATAACACGACTCTCTTAGTAATGAAGCTTGATTATCTTCCTGATTTAGAGGTTTTGTTTTAGTCATGTTTGGATCCCTATAAGTGGATGCATATTTTATTTGAAGCTATCACTTCTCCAATGAGACCATCATTGCGTAAACACCATCATTTTCTAAATGACCTACCAATTGACCTCAAGTACTATGCAAATGCATGCAAAAAATAGAGCAATTTTTTTCCTAATTGACCTTCCACACTTTTTGGCGTACCCATTGCACACCAAGGTTCAATTGCTAGTAATAAGTATGCAAGTAAAATAAAAGGGGAGAGGATATTGTTTAATTATTTTAATGTGTCATGTTGTCCTTCCAATTTGTTAATGTGTTGTGATAGATGTAGATTGTGTACTAGAGTTGGAATTATAATAGTGTGTAGTTAACTATTACAAATTCAATTTTGGTGTTATGTGATTTAAGGAAAAATCATGTCCATGATTCCATCTGACTACCATGATTGCATCCTACAATTGGAATCTCATCCTCTATACTTGTTAACTTAAAAAAATCATTCACTTAGGCATGATATTTGGATTTATAATGTTATATTGATAAACACCTTTGGAAGCCTATTGTGCAAAGATTGAAGTTCCAAACTTATGCCTTAATTAGATATGTGCAATTGTTTTCACATTAACAAAGACACAAAGATGTAATATGTTTATGACAAAAAATTAATGCTGTAAATGTCCATGCAAATTTTGATGCAAGCTAATTTAAAATTTATTTTCATGCTTACAATTCATTTTTCTTGGTTGATGTAATATATATTTTAAAAATGTTTTTACGATACAACACTAATAACCTATGGATTATCTTTAAATATAACATCCTATATATCCAATTCAAACACTTTGATGTGCAAATTGATAGATAATGACCTAATTTTGGGTTAAATTTAGCTTGAAAAAATAAGAAACTATTTTGAATTTTGGTGAACAATTTTATTTTCACATTCCATTTTAAGATGCAAAAATTAATGAAATATGATATGCATAGATGACTAGAGGTTGAAATGGACTAATTGAGGAATAATTTCAAGGTTTTTGTCAACTAGAATGACCCAAAATGAATACCAAGATAGTGTATCTCAATATAAGATCAAAGTGAGTGTAAAATAGGTAGGGAAAAATGGTGATGTGTGCAATTTTCTCTACATTCCCCCCGCCACTTTGGAATCCATGTGAACTACATAAATCATGCATGCTAATGTAAATATGACAATAAATAAAATAACAAGCATGTTCCTATAAGGATAAAGTATAGATGACATCTCTCACTTTCTTCAAGTTGGTGGAGCTGCATTCCCAAACCTATGCACATGCACATGACAAGTCATTAACAACACTTATCATAGATATAAAAATATCATACAATCATTTAACATTATATGTATTTTAAACATGTCAAATATTTTAATTGGATAGCATCAAAAAGTTAGTGAGGATTGATTCATGGGGTTGTAGTTGTTACCTCCTTAATCTACACAACAAGACATTAAGTAAATTTAAAAATGAAAAACCCATTAAGGCTGCAAGGAGTTGGGGTTGATGTGGCCACATCAATCTATATGTGGATTAACCCATGAATAACACAATAAGTCATGCCCCTATTAAATTGGATGCATACATCAATATGTATCTTATTTGAGGAGAGAGAAGTGTAAATGACTACACATGACAATATGTTTCCCTAAATGTAAGTGGGTGACAACACAATAGTTTATTTTTTATGCCATGGAAATTTTAAGTTTTCCAACATTCATCATATTATATCAATTATAACAAATTGTAGCATCATAAATTATGCTCCCTAAAGGTAAAAGAACAATTTCATGCTTTATTTGGGTCCTACTTTGGTAGCCACTTCACTTTAATGCATTTTAGAAAAAATCCACTAGCCTTGACCTTTCCCTTCAAGTCAAGAGAACATGTTAGTGTTGTAGAATAAAAAATGGCCACCCTTAACACTTTCACACTATGTTTTTCTCCCCCTAAATCATTGAGCCTAATTGGATCCCTAATTTCCTAAATTATGCATTCTATAGCCCATTTGTACCAATTTCTAAAAAATTACAAGCATTGAAAAATGCATCCAATCACTATTTTCCCCCGACACTTAATTTTCTAGAAAATAGGGCCAAGACCCATTTGCCGTAGGGCGTATGGGTCCCCCTATTTTTCTGGAGACCAATTTTTAATATGTCAATGTTAGAATTTTAACATTCAAAATTCAACTTGCAAATGTCAGCCATTAGGATTTAATCTTTGGGAAATTAGAGAAATGCCTATAAATACCTAGTTATTGCATAATGTGAACACTAACAAGAAACATCAAGAAATTATATTGGAAAACTTATGATTAAGAGCATTATCAAGCAAGTCAAGCACAAAATTTCAAATATTTATTATAAAAATTCACGATCCAAGCATCATGTCAAATCCTATGTGAGTTTATGTTATCATTGTTTTGTGAAGGATAATACTTTTGTAGGTATCCAAGCAATTTCAAGCAATCAAGCAAGCAAGATCCAAGACCTTGGAGTGATGTGTATGACTTCAAACCTTCATGGAAGCCATTGAAGGGTGGTGAGTTGCAATACTTTGTGATTTCATCATTTCTTTCTATTGTTTATCCATTCATCATTGATATTGTCATTATGGAAATGAAAACACTTACATGGGGTTTGACTAAGGAAAGCCCCTAAATTTCCAAACATCTCTTCTCTTTGTGAATGCGCAAATCTCAAGTTTAAAGAGGATTGAAGGACGCTTGAAGAAAAATTGTTTATTATTGCATTTCATGCCTTACATCTTGTCATCTAATGGAAACTCACCTATAGAATATCTGATAGTGTTTTGAGAATGAGCTTCAAGTGAATAGAGACCTTAGATATGACATCAGAGGACTAAAAGAGTTAAGCAAGAAACTCATATAGGGACCCATACACCCTAGGGCACCTATTTCCTCCTATAGTAGATGAAACCAATTTTTCTAGGTAGGTACACGGTCCTCTGCACTTCTCAAATATTCCTGCAAACTTATGTTTCAGTTTGTACATTGTTAAAATCTTGCATTTTTCATATTAGGGCAATTAGGTTAATCAAGGAAAAATCATTCCAATCCATTTCCCATCCCTTAAAGATGCAAATCTAGGTATGAGTGACTCACCTTCATGGTTGAAATTCAATCTACACACCTTGTTGATCTCCATATTAATGTAACCATATAAAAAGGAGTAAAAGCAATCCAAGGTTTAGACACTAAACTTAAGGATCATTTTTTTCTATGTTATAAGTGCTACCCTAAGAGTACCTTCTCGATCATATTTCATCATTCTAACCTCGAAAAATGTTCATTTTATTAATAATTCCTGATTAAGGAAACCCTAAACTCGAGAATCAAAGTTAAAAACTTGTGCAAAACAATTATTCAAGGGCATAGGTGCCCTAGACTAGGTGTTTTTCCAAATGAAACAAATAAAATAAGGAGCCTTAGGTATAATTTATAAACCTAGGTTTCAAATGTTTTTGTGTGGGTGTTTGTGGGTGGCTTTCTATTGTTTCATTAAGATGAAGATTAACAAGGGGATTAGATCGACTTTAAACCATGAAGGTGAGAAAATCGGGTCTTGATATCCATCCTATTGAGCCTTAGAGTGGATTGGAATTGATTTGCAATGATTAACCTAATTAGACTATATTAACTTGTTGGTAGATTTGGGAAGTGTGGATGACTGTGCACCTATCCAAAAATATTTCTTTCAGTGTGCATAGGAGGAATGATTCACCTAGGGGCATATGTGTCCTTGTAGGGGTGTCCTAGTCTATTTTTGGGTCCTCTAATGACAAATATGAGCTTTTGATTATTGGTTACAGATTTTTCAGAACATTGTCAAATAATTCTATAGGCGAGTTTCTGTGAGTTGACAAGATGTAGGGCTTCAAATGCAACAATGAACAATCTATCTTCAAGATCCTTTCAATCCTCTTCAAACCTAATATCTGCACATTCACAAAGAGAAGAGATGTTCCATTTAGGGGCTTACCTTTTTCAAACCCCTTGTTAGTGTTTCCACTTCCACAATGGCAATGTTAATGGTAGGAAAGATAAATGATAGGAAGGAATGATGAATCAACAAGTGTTGCAACTCACCACCCTTCAATGGCTTCCTTGAATGACTCAAGTCATGCACATCACCTCAAGGTCTTGGATCTTTCTTTCTTGAGATATTTAGATTGCTTGGATACCTACAAAATTGTTGGCCATCACAAAATAATGATAACATAAACACATATGAACTCACATTAGATTTGGAATGATGTTAGGATCTTGAATTGCTGCAATAAAGTTGTAAAATGTTGCTCTTGATCATAAGTTCACCAATGCTTTTCTTATTAGGTTTCAAATGATGCAATAACTAGGTATTTATAGGCATTTCTCTAATTTCTTGCAAATTAAATTCTAAAAGCTAACATTTGCAATTTGAATTTTGAATGTTAAAATTCCAAAACAGACATATCAAAAATTGGTCCCTAACAAAATAGGGGACCCATACACCCTAGGGTGAATGGGTCCTGACCCTATTTTCCTGGACATTAAGTGTCGGGGGAAAAAAATAACTAGATGCATTTATTCAATGCTTGTAATTTGGCATAAAGTGATACAAATGGGCTATAGAATGCATAATTTAGGAAATTAGGGGTTCAATTAGGGTTAATAATTTATGGGGGACAAAACATAGTGTGAAATTGTCAAGGGTGAGAATTTACGATGCTACATTTAGCCCCCACTTTAGTGAGATTATGAACTTATGCTCAGACTCACACTAAAGTAGAAAATCTATGTCAAGAAGGGTTTGATTGTCCAAATGTTGAAGAGATAGGATGGCTAAGGATCTTGGAGGAGCGCGTAAGCCCCTAGGATCCAAGATCCCATGGAAAACTAACATAAGCACAAAGGAACACACATGTATGATATGCAACAAGAAAACATACTAAACATACAATGTAAAAATAAAATTCAAAAGGAGGGTATGGATAATCATGGGATAGCAAACTATGTTATTCTAGGATCCATACCAAAGGCATTCATGACACACAATAGAAAAGTTTTATATTTTCTAGGTGAGTCATAAACAAGAAGGAAACATGGTCTAGTGAAGTCCAATATTCACTATGTGAGCCTCCAGGACAAGGTAAAATGAGAAACACACTAGGTCTAGTGAAGTCTATTATTCACTAGGCATGCACCCATATCAACCATACTAAGAGTTGTACTCCTTGATAACTTTGATAAGGTGCCAAAAAATGATCAAAATGCAATGCCAACACGACGCTTAGTTCAACACCTGTGAACAAAGTATGCCAATGCCAACATAGCACTAAGTCAAACACATGTGAATGAAGTGGAGCAAATAAAGCCAATGTCAACACACCACTAAGTCCAATGCATCTGAATGAAGTGAAGCAAATAATTCCAATGCCAACACATCACTAAGTCCAATGCATGTGAATGAAGTGAAGCAATCAATTCCAATTTATGCCCCCACCTTAAAGAAATTGCTAAACACCATGCTATGAGAAATAACTTTAAGGTAGAAAAGTGATAAATGTCATGCAACAAAAGGTCACACGAGCTTATTTGGAAAGCCCTATGCCAATGATATGTTTCCAAATAAAGCTACATCATGATAAGGGGTTTCCCCCAAATGCAATGCAATAAACAATCATAGAATATGAACACATAAGGGATCCACTATCTAGGGTCATATACGTCTTTGCTACAGTGATATAATAGAGCTCAAAACTAACATCATTCCCCAAATACTCATGGAAAAAAGAAAAAATGAAGGAATGACACATATAGAGAGAAGACAAAAAAACTTTTGGGTCAACATGGGGGTGAGTGTAGGATCATGGGGGTCCAGAAAGTAGTGATATGACCAAAAATGGCTGACAACTTTTTTTTAATCCAAATTTGATGAAATGAAAAGGGTTTATTGAGAAAATTGTCAAATTTTCAAAAATATAAGATACACCTTATTTGGAATTAAATAAATAATTATTATTGATTTTATACATACATTCTGACTAAAGTCCTGATTGATAGGCTGATTGAAAAAATCTATTTCTTAAACAATTTCACATTTTTTTACTCCAAAAGATGTAGCATGTTCTATGTTTCCCATACTATAGGATAAAAAATAAAAAATGAATTTCATAAATTTCAAACCAAGTTATGGTTGTTAGACAAACAAGTTTTAATATTTTTAAAATTTTTTAATTAAAAACTCATAAATAATTATTTACTTGCAAAAAAATTACAAAAAAATTTACAGCACATCCCAACATGTGTCCTCTACTTATATTGAAAGTTTCAAATAAATATATTACTTTTTTCTTGTACTTAGGTTGGTCAGACATACACCTGCTTTTTATTTTTTCTCAAAAATTTAGTACCAATATATTGAAATTTCAAATTTTCACCAAATAGATTTAATTTTTTCCAAAAAAGGAATAGTATCTTAGAAACTACATTTAATTTAGTACAAAATTTTCTTTTACATTATTTTCAAATTATGTTAATAACTTATTCAAAATTTTATGTCAAGTTGACTAAGTCTATTTTTCTAAATTATCATTGCCACTTAAGGGCCTAGTTTGGATCCCCATGATCTTGCACCGACCAATGGAAGATACCTAAATTTATCGACGCCTTGCATCATCCCCAAAAGGAAAACAAAAGAAAAAAAGAAAAACTTGATGATATATAGAAGAATTTAGATACAAATAGAAGAATTTCGTGAAAAATTCATTCTCTTTGTATCCTTGCACTAACAGAGTAACAAGGGTCATCCAAAGAAAACTCAAACATAAAGGCACACCAAGAAATACAACATGAGAGATCACATTATGTGCATGGAAACACAAAAAACACATAAAGAAACATAAAGGAGCACCACACATGCGAACCAACCTAAAGTAGGTCATCTACATCCCAATCTTGCTCATCATATAGGGAAGGAAAAAAACTAGCCAAAGGGACTACAACAAGTGTTGTGCTAGGAGCATCTCCAGGTTCAACACATGGTGGGTCACTCTCATCAAGAGGATCATCACAGTTTCCCACATCTAAATTTATCTTCTTTGAAAACAATAGATTAAGCTCATTATGGACTTGTTCATCAATTTTGGAAATTTCATCTTCATCATCCAAGTTAATCACAATGGGAGGTTTTATGACAATGTCTATTGTATGTTCTTGTTTTACTTCTTGTTTTAATTCCATGTATTGTTTTGGTGGAATTTGTAATTCTTCTTGATTTGTTTGCATAGGTGTTGGATTATCATGCACTATTTTATTCTTTTCTTCCAATTGACGAGCAATAGCACAACACCTATTCCGACACTCTTTAACATTGTGGTTTCTTTTGGAACAATTTTCAATTTATGATGGGATAGGAGTGGGTTTCTCGAACATTGGTCTCTTTTCTTCCCTTGAGGGAGGAATTAAAGGAACTATTGGGGGTTGGGAAACCATTGTCTCTTTAGGTCTATATACTTTTTTTAAATATTTGGCGGCACAAAAGGAATCATTTGATTGTCTCTTGGTATTTTATATGATATAGGTGTAGGAACTACGACATATTTTCCTTGGTTACTTGGAAAGGAAATTGCTTCAGGAATAGGTTCATCCATGACTGGTGAGGTAGAAGGGACAACCATAGTCTTATAATCCTCAGGTGGAATATTGCTAAGGGATAGTTTTGCTATGAGCTTTGCCTTAAATTTTGGGTATGACTTGAAAAAGAAATCCTCACAAGGATTAATAGGTTCCATAGGTTGAGGCCAAAATAAATCTAATGAAAAGTTTCTGTGAGAGGATAAATGATTAAACCCACTATGATGCACTATAAAAATTTGGTTTTCAAATGGGAAATTTATGCACTTGTGAATAATTGATGAGACAACATTCATGGATTGTAGACATGGGTAGCATAGCTTCACATGGAATTGGTTCAACATCAGGATAATGGAGAATGATACATCTAATTGTTTTGGTCCAAATTTAAGAGGAAGAGTGATCAATCCTATTGTAGGGTGAGAAAAACCATCACGAGTTTTCAACCATGCTTTCGATTGTTCATAAGAATCTTGATAAAGCTCATTCACAAACAAGAACTTAATGATAATATTCTCTACACACACAAGATCAATGAATTCCTTGTACAGGTTTGTCATTGATACATCTGGCGATATAGAGAGGACCATCAGGTGCATGTATGAATGTGTCACTATTGGTTAAAGCAATGTTGGGTAACACAGTGGTTTCGCCCTTATGAGGTTGAACATCTATTAAAGAAATCATGCTATCTACTTCCTTCTCATTGTTATTTTCATCATCATTCTTTTCATCATTCATATCATCACTCATATCATCAATCATATCATCACAAGCTTGCACAATGTTGGATGAATGGTTTGACATTGGATTGGTAAAAATTTGCAAATTTTGGTTAGGTGGGGCAACAAACTTATTCCCTTGATCATTAACACCACCCAATTGGATGTGATTAGAATCAACCAGGTCTTGAACTTCATGTATAATATACATGCATCATTCTATATCATGTCCACTTGTGCGATGATATTGAAAAAATGAATTTAGACCATAACTTTGTGGTAAAGGTTTAGCTGTGTCCATAGGTCTAATGAGAGGCAACCAGATTAAGTTCTTATTTAAAATTTGTAACATGATCAAATGGAGGGTATTAGGTAACTGGGTAAATTTTCTATCTCTCAGTCTAAATTGGTTTAGGGTTGGAATTATGGTAGCAACTTGAGGGTCAATGTGATTGGTTGTATGCGGTGTACTTATCTTGATAAATTTCTTATTGTGTTTCTTGAAAGGTTGATAGTTGTTGTGGTACAGATTCAAATTTCCCAGTAGAAGTAGATGAAGATGTCTCTTTATACTAACTAACCGAATTCTAATAATCGTGAAGGACTGCACATAAGTGTATAAAGGATGGACATTTCATCAATAAGATTTTATCCCTTATGTAATGTTGCAATTTTTCAATGAACACTCTTTGAACATCCACATTAGGAAGAGTAAGATTGATTTGTGAGTAAACCAATTGATAGCACCCTATAAAGTCTATCAATTTTTCATGTTTTCCATGTTTGCATTGCACTAAATTAGTTAATGTAATTTTAGGTCCAATGTTGACTTGGAAATGTTGGAGGAATGCATCAACAAATTCATTGAAAGAGTGGATTGAGTTATTTGGAAATGAAAAAAAACATTCTAGAGCCACGCCATTCAATGACCTAGGAAAAAATTTAGCTAGGGTTTTATCTTAAAAAAACAAGTGACTACACAAGGCCGTATATGACGATATATGATTGCTAGGTTCTCCTTTACCATTGTATTTTTCAAATCGAGGTATCTCTATGTTTTGTAGCATTGGTTTTCAAAATTTCAAGTGACAATGGGATCCTTTTAATATATTGTAATGGTTGTCCATTTTGGATTTGGCTCAAAGTGGAGATTTTGTTGTTGAAATGAGGTTACATTTTGCAAAATTTGGTTAATGATTGAGTCATTGGTTGACATGTTTTGGGGATGTGGTGAATATGGTGGAGTTGTGTATATTCTTGGTGAACTACTATGTTGTAAATTTATGAGAGGGGGTGAAACTTGAGATGCCACATGTGATGACCCAAAACCATAAGGATTTCTAGTGGAAAGGCCTAATGTTGGAGTTATGCCAATTCTTTGTTGTATCATTGAGGAAATAGTTGGATTTTTGTATATAAGGATAGAGGTTATAATGGTAGGGAGGGAGACTTGATTTCCTCCTTGAATTTGAGTGTATCCCAAAGCTTGAGCACAACTAGCTAGTGTGGGTATATTAGTATCAACTATATGGGCTAGGCTACACAAAACCTCTAATCCTTAATCATCATTAATTAGATTCCTCTTGTTATATATTATAGGGACCACTATACCAGCTAGATATTCAATACTTACATAATATTGAAGTCTTTCTATGTCTTTATCTAATTGTTTTAGTTTGTCTTCGAGAACATGGGCAACAATAGTCTCAACATCCATAAAATGGGTGATTGTAAGGTTGTCATTGGTATGGTGGCATTATGGATAGAGTCCAAAATGGGTTGAGTATTGACAATACTTTGCATGAAAGAGTTGGAAGACTCATGATCTACATCAAATGTAACAATAGTGTAGGATGCCATAAGTCTACAACTACATTTTATTGAAGTATTGGCAATAGGACACCAGGTCGTGAAGCTCATGTGAGTTTCAAAACACTAAGTGTAACCAAGATGAATAGTACCTATCAATTAACCACAACAAAATAGCCAGAAACAAGATTTAAACAACAAAATTAGACAAAGGATATCACAATATAGATTTGTGGAAAATTTGGTTCAGTCAACATTAGTAGGACAAAGGAACCCAAGGGCATTTGTGTCCTAGGCAGGTTTTTCAAAAATTCAAATTATGAGTGTGTACAATATTGCCAAAAGATTCTAGGTCTACTTGCAAATAATTTTAATAAAGAATGTTTTTTCTAGAATTTACTCAATTTATTCCAATTTGATTCAAAATTTAAGCATGCAACAAGTTGAAAATGTTTTAACAAGTTTAAATGTAATTTTTAGATTTGAATATGCAACAAACGACTGATTGTGCTATGTCAAGACCTAGAAATGATAATTTTTGAGGTAAATTTGAAACTACAAAATGGAATTTCTTTCACTTTTATGAACTATATCAAAGATGCCTAAATAGATACAATTATGAATTCCAATTCAAAGATCTGCAACCACAAACAAACTAAGTAGACAAAGACAAAATAATGTAATTTTTTTTTTTGATGCAAGTGTACAAGGACAAAGGCGCCTAGGGGCGTCTGAGTCCTTGATAGGGCTTCTAAAAATTGGAAAATTGAATGTGTAGTAGACTATCTAAGTGTTCTATTTTTGTGTGCAAACAGGTCTAAAAGTCAATATTGCTCTAGAATTTACTCAAATTAAGATAATGTGATTCAAATGTAAATATGTAACGATCAAATGGAAATTATGAATGCAATTTTTAGTGTAGATCTGATCTAAGTGTCTGAAATGAACCCTAATGCAACTTATGGTGCAAAATGATATACAATTTTTTGAATTTTTTTGTCTTTTATGATGCAAAAATGAAACCCTAAATGAGAAATACAACACAATACAATACAAAACTTAGATCTAGGGTAAAATTTTAGAAGGTATGTAATGTTAATAGGTCAGGTTCACCAAAATGAAACAAGGAAAATAAGGAACCCTAGGTCTAATGTATAAACCTAGGATTCAAATGTTTTTTGTGTGGGTGTTTGTGGTGGTTATCTATTGTTTCATTAAGATGAAGATTAACAAGGTGAGTAGATTGGCGTTCAACTATGAAGGTGAGCCAATCAGACCTGGATCTCCATCCTATTTACAATTAGAGTGGATTAGAATTGATTTGAAATGATTAATCTAATTAGACTATATTCCCTAATATTCAAAATGCAATAATTCAATAATTAACAAACTAAAACAGTAACTTGCAGGTAGATATGGGAAGTGCAGATGACTGTGTACCTATCCAAAATATTGGTTTCAGTGTGCATAGGAGGATTGGTTTTCCCAAGGGTGTATGGGTCCTTGTAGGGGTGTCCTGCTATATTTTTTGGGGTCTTATGATGACATAACTGAGATTTCGATTCCTAGTTATAGAGTTACAGAAGCACTATCAGATAATTCTATAGGTGGATTTCTATGAGTTGTCAAGATGTAGGGCTTCAAATGCAACAATAAAAAAATTGTCTTCAATCTCATTTCAATCCTCTTTAAACCTAAGATCTACACATTCACAAAGAGAAGAGAGGTGCTATTTAGGGGCTTTCCTTGGTCAAACCCTATGTTAGTGTTTTCACTTCCACAATGGAAATGCTAATGATAGGAAAGATAAATGATAGGAAGGAACAATGAATCAACAAGTGTTGCAACTCACCACCCTTCAATGGCTTCCTTGAAGGACTGAATTCATCCACATCACCTCAAGGTCTTGGATCTTGCTTGCTTTGAGATCTTTGGATTGCTTGGAGACCTACAAATGTGTTAGCCTTCACAAAATAATGATAACATAAACACATATGAACTAACATAAGATTTGGCATGATGTTAGGATCTTGAATTGCTGCAATAAAGCTCTAAAATGCTGCTCTAACTTGCTTGATTGTTCTCTTGATAATAATTTTGCCAATACTTTTCTTCTTAGGTTGAAATGATGCAATAACTAGGCATTTATAGGAATTTCTCTAATTTCTCGCAAATTAAATTCCAAAAGTTGACATTTACAATTTGAATTTTGAATGTTAAAATGTCAACATAGACATATCCAAAATTGGTCCCCCAAAAATACGGGGACCCATATACCCTAGGGTGAAATTTTCCTGGCCCTATTTTCGAGGACATTAAATGTTGGGGGAAAAATAATAACTAGATGCATTTATTCAATGCTTGCAATTTCTCAGAAAGTGGTACAAGTAGCTATAGAATGCATAATTTAGGAAATTAGGGACTCAATTAGGCTCAATAATTTAGAGGGGACAAATTAGTGTGAAATTGTCAAGGGTGACAATTTATGACACTACACCTGATAATTTTGGTTTTTAATTTATGTCAGTCCTTAATTTATGTGATGTGAATTCAAATTTGAGATTTGGTGGTAAATAAATCCTTAAATAAAATTTTTAATGAGTTAGCCTACACTTTAATTTATTCCTCTAATTCATTATAAATTGTGTAGTGTAGGAAATTGTACACCCTTTACAATTTCACACTTTGTTTGGGATCCTTAATTAATTGGACTTAATTAAGCTTCTAATTTTCCAAATTATGCATTCCAAAGCCATATTATTCTCATTTTCTGAAAGGGAAACCAACATTTAATTAATGCAACTAATATTTTAATCAAATTAGAGAATGAGTGTCTTAGACTTATGGGCTAGGACCCATTTTTAAATATGTTTTTGGTGGTATTTTAATGGTTCAAATTCAATATGCAATTGTGGGCTTTTAGAATCTAATTTTTGAGAAATTAGATAAACACCTATAAATACATAGTCATTTTATCAATTCGAATCTAACAAGATATAACACACTTTATGAAAATAATTCAAGAGAAAATATCATTGTCAAGAGCATTCAAGAGAAAATTTATCAATAATTTGTTGTAGCA
Source organism: Sequoia sempervirens (assembly GCA_007258455.2). Classification (NCBI taxonomy): domain Eukaryota; kingdom Viridiplantae; phylum Streptophyta; class Pinopsida; order Cupressales; family Cupressaceae; genus Sequoia; species Sequoia sempervirens. Next base: position 382,972,433 of record VDFB02000015.1, on the reverse strand, counting down.
ATCAAGATCCTATCAAAATGTTCAAGCTTATGTGTGTTCATGTCATCTTGTGAAGGCTAACATACATTGTTGATCCTACAAGCATCCAAGCATTTTCAAGTGTCTATTTCTATCAAGAAAAATCAAGTTCATTGGAGTGATGTGTTTGTGTTCAATCCTCTAAGGGAATCCTTTGAAGGTTTGGTAAGTTGTAGCAAGCAAGTGTTCATTCATCATTTCCTTCTCCATTGTCATTATTCTTATATCAAGGTTTAATTACCAAACATGGGGTTTGACTAAGGAAAACCCCCATTCAATTTTTTTTTTTTCCCTCTTTGTATGTGCAGGTTATAGGTTGAAGAAGGATTGAAGATCTTGAAGAGAAATTTTAAATTATTGCATTTTTTGTATTCATTTTTGTTAAGTCACAAAAAATTTATAGTCAAAATTTATTATTGGATTTATGACAGTGGAAACTATGCAAAAAAAAAGCTAAGATCTAGCCTTAGATAACTGCAAAAGGAACTTTTAGAAGCCCTAACTAGGACTCATTCACCCTAGGGTGAACCTCTCCTTCAACAAATATCAAAATCAACTTTTTTTGACTGGTACATGTGCCCTTACCCTTCTTAGATCTACCTAAAAACCATGGTTTCCATTTTTGTACTTTCATGAATTTGCATTTCATGTTCTAGGTCTTATTGTGCATTTAGTTTAAGCATTGCATATCATTCCAATTTGGTTTCAGATCTATCCTATTGTCTTAAGGACTGAGATCTAGGTCTGATAGACTCACCTTTGAGGTTGAAATTCAATCTCAACTCCTTGTGATCTCTTTATTAATGAAATGCCTTATGGAGATGGATAGATAGGGAAGATACCCATTATTCATTAAGGGAAACCCCTCCCCAACATTTTATTTTGGTGAACCTGACATTGTACATCTTACTTTTTTGATTTTCAAATCTTTGAAACGTTAGATCTAGGTTTTCCAATCATCTTGTCTTGCATTGCATTTAGGGTTACATATTGCATGTTTGCATCATTTAATTAAACTCATAAAAATCCAAAAATATTACATACTTTATGCATAATATCTTGCATTAAAGTGTCTTTAAGTCATCTAGATTAGTATATCATTCAAATTTTCATTCAAAAAGTTGTCATTTTGTTCATATATTGTCATAAAATTGTGTTTGCATTTTCATCATATTTCTAGAAAAATTGTCACTGAAGAAGTTGTTTGCTGTTAGGAATATTGAGCTTAAATATCAGGTTAAAAACTCAGATTTAGATTTTTTAGACCCTCGTCCTAGGACTCATTCACCCTAGGGCGAACCTGTCCTGGTATAGATGCTTTTCCATATTTTTTCACACTGTTTTATCTTTGTTTTATCAATCTGTTTCAGCTTGCAGATCTCTATTATCAATAGGTGTTTGCATCTAGTTCAATTGGTGAAAGACAGTGCATTATTTGACATTAAAATTGGAATTCAAAAATAATTATTTTCAAGTTTTGCATCATAATTCATATTAAGCACAACATGTTTCCTTTTCTAAAATATGGTTTTCATAGGGTGCCACATATCTTGTATGATTTCCACCTCCCTACTTATGAGCATAATCTAGATGAAACCATTGACAAACATGCTAGCCATCCTCTTGAAATCTCTTCCATTTATGATAAGGTTATAATGCAAGAGAATCATGGATAATCATGAGAATCATAATGACTCTTCTTCCCCCACCTGCCCTACTTGGGAAGATATTGTTGGGAAAGAGGATAAAATCATTAATACATTTCTTCCAAAGAATAGTGAGACAATTTTTTTGGATAAAGGTGATAAGGTCACCCTGAATTCTCCACTTTTACACCAAACCATTGCCCAACCAAGTAAAAAACATAAGCTTAAAAAATTCAAGAAGCCTAAATTCCATGAAATTCTTGAACATTTACATCCCCTATTATATGAATCCAAAACTGAGCATGATTTCAATACACTTTTACATTGTGGGTTTATTAAATTACCCCCAAAACCTCACCAATTAACCAGGAAACAAAGAGATACAAGTGGATCATATTGTTTGTATCATATAATTTTTGGACACCATAGCAATGATTTTCATGATTTACAAAAAATATTAAGACAATTTGAGCCATTTAGGGATCAAATTGGATAGCATGCACACACTTTGCTCCTTTCCATGTGATAGTTGTAGAATCATAGCATACTCACTATTACATGTATTGCACTTTACGTAAATTATTTTTCCATATTGCAAGGAGCATCATATCATAACTTATCTTGACTCATCCTTGTCCCACATCTTTTGGGGCAAGGGGGTTGATACCCTTTTCCTAGTATGGCACTTGTTGTTGCTCCTTTGGCTAGTTATCCACCTTCCATATATGATGAACAAGATTGGGAAGTTGACGACCTGCTATAGGTTGGCTCGCATGTGACATACTAGTTTTATTTTCTCTCTATGTTCTTTGTGATTGCATGTATGTACTGTGATCCCTTGTATTGTGCTGCTTGGTGTGCCTTTATGTTTATGAGTTTTCTTTGGATGACCCTTGTTACTCCGTTGGTGAAAGGATACAAAGGAAACAAAATCTTTCGTGGTATTCTTTTATTTGTATCTACATTCTTCTATCTGTCATAAACATTGTATTGTGTCTTGTGTTTTCCTTTCGGGGGTGATGCAAAGTGTTGAGACATTTAGGTCTCTTTCATGTTGACCCAAAAGGCTTGTTTGTCTTCTATCTCTCTATGTGTCATTCCTCTTTTGTGTTTGTTGTTCCATGAGGTATTTGGGGAATGATGATGGTTCCAAGCTCTATTATATCAATTTAGAAAAGACATGCACTGACCTCAAATCCATGTATCCCTTATGTGTTTGAGATTGCATGTGGAGGAACCCTCCTTTTTCATGACGCAACTTTATTTAGAAACATTTGATTGGCAGTAAGCTCTCATGGCCCTCTTATCAATTGGAATATATAATTTCTACTTTAAAGTAATTGCTCACAATATGTTGTTTAGCATTTCCTTTTAAAATAGGGGCATACATTGGCATTATTTTGACATTGGCATTGGAATTATTTTGACATGGACATTGGCATTCTCATTTTGGCATGAACATATTAACTTTTTTTCTTTACTTTTGTTCATAGAGGTTGGAATTAGTGTAGCATTGGCATAGAATTGATCATTTTGTGGTAGTGACTTATGGGTACACAATTTTTGTGATGACTTTACCCATATGCCACCCCTTGTTATGGGTTCACACCTTGTACACCTAGTGTGTGTTTATCATGATTCCTTTGGGGCTCACCTAGTGTATATTGGATTACACTAGCCCTTGTGAGCATATTTCATGGCCACCTAGCATAGCACAAATTTCTCGCTAGTGGAGCCATGTGTTTCACAAGTTATTTTACATCCTTGTGAGCATATTTGATGGACGTGGCATAACACAAATTGCTAGTCCATCCCTTTTTGATTAGCTTTAATATTGTATGCTTATGTATCTTGTCTTGTTGCATGTATCTTACACATATTGTGTCCCTTTGTCCTTATGTTGGTTTTCCATGGGATATTTGATTCTGGAGGCTTGATCATCCTCCTTGATCTTTGTCATCCTATCTTTCTAACATTTGTACACTTGGACCTCTCTTGACGCATATTTTTCTAATTTAGTGTGATTTTGAGCATAAGTTCATACTCTCACTAAAGTGGGGGCTAAATGTAGTGTAGGAAATTGTACACCCTTTATAATTTCACACATTTTTTGGGTCCCTTAATTAATTGGACTAAATTAAGCTTCTAATTTTCTAAATTATGTATTCCAAAGCCTTATTATTCTTGTTTTCCAAAAGGGAAACCAACATTTAATTAATACAATTAATATTTTAATCACATTGGAGAATGAGTGTCCTATACTAATGGGCTAGGACCCATTCGCCCAAGGGAGAATAGGTCCCCTTTAAGTCCTAGGACCCATTTTAAAATATTTTTTTGGCGGTATTTTAATGATTAAAATTCAATATGCAATTGTCATCTTTTGGAATCTAATATTCAGGAAATTAGATAAACACCTATAAATATAGTCATTTTATCAATTCAAATCTAACAATATCTAATACACTTTATGAGAAAAATTCAAGATAAAATTTCATTGTGAAGAGCATTCAAGAGCATATTTATCAATCATTTGTTGTATCAATCAAGATCCTATCATCATGTTCAAGATTATGTATTCATGTCATCTTGTGAAGGATAACATACATTGTTGATCCTAAAAGAATCCAAGTATTTTCAAGTGTCAAAATCCATCAAGCAAAGCAAGATCAAGTTCCTTGGAGTGATGTGCTTGTCTTTAGTCCTCTAAAGGAAACCATTGAAGATTTGGTGAGTTGTAGCAAGTAAGTGTTCATTCATCATTTCCTTCTCCATTGTCATTATTCTTCTATCAAGGTTTAATTACCAAACATGGGGTTTGACTAAGGAAAACCCCCATTCAAACAAAATAATTTTTATTTCTTTGTATGTGCAGATTACAGGTTGAAGAATGATTGAAGATCCTGAAGAGAAATTTTGCATTCTTACATTTGTTACATTCATTGTTTTCAAGTCACAAAAACTCAGATTCAAAATTTATTCCCAGCTTTTCGACAATGGAACTTGTGCAAAATAGAAGCTAAGATCCTTCATTAAAGTATTGCAAAAACAATTTTCAAAAGCCCTAAAAAGGACCCATTCACCCTAGGGTGAACCCGTCCTTCAAAATATCTCAAAATCAACTTTTGGTGATTGGTACATGTGTCCTTACCCTTCTTAGATTTGCCTACAAACTATGGTTTTCATTTCTATACTTACGAGAATTTTCATTTCATGTTCTAGGTATTATTATGCATTTAGTTTAAGGATTGCAGATCATTTAAGTTTTGTTTAATATCTATCTTATTGTCTTAAGGACTGAGATCTAGGTTTGATTGGCTCACCTTTGAGGTTGAAAGTCAGTATCTACTCCTTGTAATATTTTTCCTAATGAAATTCCTTAGGGAGAGGGATATATAAAGAAGATACCCCTTATTCATTAAGGGAAACCCTTCCCCAATATTTCAAATATATGAATTATTATTTCAAAAATAGGTAATCAAGCATTATTACAACAAATATCTACCAAAACATTCATCCTATTTTATAGAATTACAAAGGAATTTTTAGATTTATTCAAGCTATCACAATGATTGGAGTTTGATGCCAATGGAAGAGCTAGGTGGAATCTAGGTTTGGAATTAGCTTTGGCTTCCTTCAAATTCCTAATGACTTCTTGTCATCTTGAGACTTTGATCTCCTTGCTTCCCCAAGTAAGGTACTTGTGTATTTTTATTTCCCTTGAGTGCTTTACTTTTATCTTGGTTGATCTTGATTGTGCCATTTAGGAATCCTTCTCTAACACATTTGAGTAGGGTTTTTATCAATTACATTACATTTTAGCTCATTATAGCCTTAGACACACTTAAGGTTTAAAGCACACACTTTATCTATCAAAAAATCGACTATTCGTGGAGGTAGAAATACCAAAAATGAGGGTTTGAATGAGGAAAATCCTATATAGCCACTCCTTCCCTCTCGCTGTTGTGACTCTATAGGTTCAGATTTGAAGATGGAAAGTTATAGGTTGGGAAAACATAGTGTAGACCTATATGTTATAGTTCAAGGTTTTACAAATCAAAAACAACAATCCTCAGTCAAGGGCGCACATGCCCTTGACTAGTGAATTCTGCTCCAAATTTCTATGATAGGTACATATAAATTTTCCCTCATATTTTCTTTCATTTTATTAGTTTATAGTTTTTTCTGGGCAAGTAATTTGTATTTTTAGATTTGGTTCAATAGTCTAATTAGGTCATTAAATTCACATAAAATTCAATCAATTTTCAAAGCAATAACATAACCAACTATAGGGAAGATTAGCTCTCCATCCAGGTTAGTCAATCTTGATAACCTTGTTGGCTTGGCTTCTAAAGTTGATGCGAGGAAAGATTGACCTTGGAAATCTATTAGTTAGACCTAGGGTCTCTTTTTCCACATCACATTTTGGTGAACCCAACATATCCTACACTTGTAAACTAGTCTAATTTTTATTGTATATCCTTAGATCTGAATGGTTAATCAAAATTTTAGAGTTAAACATTTGCATAAAAGTGTGTTTACATTGAAAACGTAGTGTTATTTCTTTATTTTTTTTGTAAAAAATTGAAATATTTTTGTATTCACATTTTAGTATTACATTAGATTTATGGTTTATTTTGATAGATTTTAAGTTAATGCATGAATTGGTTGAACATAATAATAATTTAGAATAGAAAACCTAGCTCATTGCATTAGGTCACATTTTGAAAAAAATTGGGATAATTACAAAAAAATAGTCTTGTACAGTATCAGCCATGGACGGTCACAATCTCATATATCAAATATATCAAAAAATTTAGAAATTCAAAAACTTGAATCCTTGGTCAAGGGTGCCATGCCCATGACCTACATATTTTTGTTGAGTTTTCAGAGGTAGGTCAATACCTACATCCTCTACCTAGATTTGGATTATATTTCTAAGAAATTTCTCTGTAACAAATTTGATCTACTATGTTGGACCATAAGAAACCAAAACATAAGAAATTGAACATTGCAATTGGTGATTTTTTAGTTTTAAAATAAATTACTGATCTCTTGGAGAAAGTAAAGTCATTTGATCATGTTGGATCTCTTTCTACAAGACTTTCATGCCTTTGATGAGCCTTTCAATAGCGATGATTTTGATATGCTAGATGAAGCCCTTGATGACTTCATCTCACCTCAATCATCTTATAAGACTCTTAAAACTTAAATAAGTCAAAGATTAATAAATGCAATTGTTTTAATAACACTGAAACTGATTATAAACCATCCTACTAATAAAATTCAACAACAAAATCAATCCATCCTCATTATTCGACCTCCTTCAATCCAACAAAAATCTCCTAGTCACATATTAAATTTTGTAAGACAACTTACTAAACACAACCATATACAATAAAATGTATCATAACAATCTCATTATCATGCAACTAGTCATACATATAACACTCGAAATAACAAACAAGTGTTGGTCATTCCTTCATCAATCCCATTCCCACAACCTATTATCCCTCTTGCACCTCGTTTACCCCTAAACAATGGTAAGGCATATGATCTTGTTGAAAAATTTAGTGCTACTATAGCTAAGAACTTGTTGTGGGACTTAATTCAAACTTCACTTGCATATCATAGCATGCTCCAAGAGGCTTTACAAAAGATACCAAACGATGTAGCAAACTTGTTTGGTGGTATGAATTCAACAAACTTGGACATTGTTTTCCATCATAGTGAGTTACCCTCCCCTGAAATTCAAAAGAAATATGATGCTCTAATGATATGTATAATTATTAGTTAGATGGGGATTAAACGTACTCTTATTGACAATGGATTGAATCTCAATGTTTGTAGCATTGATATTTTACATAAATTGGGTGCGGATAAATCTTTCATTAAACCCAAAAATCTGTCTATTCATAAATTTGATAATGTTGGTCAGAATCCATTAGGAATTGTTGGGACTATCAAATTTTGCAAATTTGAAGTGCCCATTTTGAAAATTTTTCCTTTGCACACTTAAAAGTGCACCTAAAAAATCTACCTAAGTGACTTACTTTAGAAGGTCATAATATGGAGCCTGTTGATTTTCATGCAAGACCTCTTGGTGGACACACCCATGTGACATATGTGAATATGCATGTCAATTTTTAGCTCCCCACAATGAGTTTTGTCAGTGTTTTGAAAAGCGAAGCTAGAGGGTTTTAGCACTGTTTTGCTATTTGCAAACTTTTAGTTTTGTTAATTAGCCTCCTGTTCGAGTGAATATTTCACAACTGGATGATTTCCAAGAAAAAAATGTTGTTGCTCTCCATTCTCCCTATATTCATGTGCTACCTGGTCCAATTTCAGAGTTTCATGATTTGATTTGCTATTTTTTTGAGATCACAAGTAAATACAGTTTGCTCTATTTTCACACATGCATTTCCAAAAAAATTCAAGGTGGTCAACTTTGACCCCTAATATCTTGTGAGTAATGATGAGTGAAGCAAAGCCCTCTTGCACATGTGCTCAGTGTACCTAAATGATCTAATGTTTCCAGTGGAAACTTCCGAAGAGTTGATTTGGTATTTTTCAAAATGGTGACCAGATGAGTTTTAATTGGTTTTGAACAAGCACAGTTGCAAAAATGTCTGACTTAGCAACTTTGACATTGAATATCTTGCACCTCAAAATCTCTTTTTCCAAACTGTTTGTTGCATTGAATTCTCGGGTCAAATGTCTACATTCCTACAAATTTTCATAGCTCCAAGAGGTCATTTGATTGTTCTTCCAAGGCGATTTCAGAGCTCACCTGGCCAGTTTTGCTCATTGTTCAAATATTCCATAAAGCAGATTTAATGATAACCCAGTTTATCATTTCACTTCATAAGCATTCAAAAATGTTGCCTCAAATCAATTCAAGGAAAAAACTTGTGTGAAAATGATTTTTTTTTAGTCGGACCCACAAGGAGACCCGACATGTGTAACACATTTTAAGGGAAACTCAATATAAAGGGCACAAAGACTGCTTCCATTATTTTTGTTTCCAATCTAAAACAATTCAAGGCTAGAATGGGCTTTTTCCCATGATAGTTTGAATTTGATAATAGAGTTTTACATTAAGCGTATAGAGATTTCTCTACAATCATTGCTAAGGTGTGAACTTTGTGGAAGTGGTGAATCTTGCTCAGCATAAGCATGAAGAGAGAATGTGAGAAAAATCAATGACAATTTTAAGCACTAAAAATGGAAGATACATATGGAATTTGGGGATGGTAAAATGGATATAATAGCTCCATTTTATTTTACTGCAGTCAAGAATGATGCTTTTGGATATAAGTCTCATGGGAAAATAGTAATAGATGATTGTATAATCAAAGATCAAAATTTGAGACAAGAATATTAAGCCCAGGCCATTCCATCAAAGGAAAAGTCAGATGAACTTCTGGATCAATAAGAGAGGGTTTTTAGTTCTGTGTGAAGAGATTAAAAGATACATGATGGTTTAAGAGTTATTTTGGTTGCACAAAACGTAAGCATAAATGGAAATTGAAATGAGAGAAAAGATAAGTGGTTCGATGCAAAGAGAGTAATTCATAATGCACACAATGAATCAAATGAAAAGAGTTGTTACGTGGACATCTCATTTGAAAATTGGAAGCATAGCAATGACTGGGCTATAAGAGAATATTATTCAAAGTAGAAACTTGATTCCCTCAAATCTCTTATTTTACCCAATGGATTTTTCACAAGTGCCAATAGTTAACTTGCTAGGATTCTTTGAGGCCTTCAATAGGTGGCATTGACGAAGGTGTTAGTGCATTGGATTGAAAAATATTTGTTCTGCAAATGATGGGGCACCATTGTGCCAACTGCCAGGTGGATGCACTTAATGTGGGTCAAGCTTATGCTGCGCCTGGGGAAGTTGATGCTTGCGCAATGTATCAATATTGTTTTTGCAGTTGTTGAGGATGAATTGGAGGCTGAGAAGGGAGTCTTCACTGAAGCAACATAGCTCGATAGGAGGCTTGATAACTGCTCTGTAAATGTTGGCACAAAGAATTTGAAACATTTTGTTGTTGTGGTGTAGTTAGCATACTGCTAAGGAGGGGACTATCGTACGAATTAAAGGAATCAATGAAGGAAATGTTTATGTGCATAAGGAAGCTACGCTAGTTGAAAGGGAACATGAGCTCCTCCAGGCAGAGATATACAATGAAGAGGGTGACGCTTGCATTGAAGATGTATCAAAATTGTTTGCAAATGTGTTTCTTTAGATTGGGCACCATTGGCATCAGAAGGGGACGTACAAATTAAAGATAGAGGAATGAAAACAAAGCCATCAAATGGAAGGGGAAAATTCTTGCACATCTTAAACACATCATGGAGAGGCCTTAAACTTGGGGCATCGTAGCAGAGAAAGAATCCAAAAATAAACCAATGTATTTATAGTCTGCAGTGAAAATATATCAAGATTTCCAAAGGGATTTATATGTTGCAAGTGCCCAGCCATTCCACTTGTTGAAGCCACCATGATCAGAGGAAAAAGAAGTTACAGAGGAAACATTAGGGAAAACAAAGACACAATGAAATCAATAGCCAACATTGAGGGGTTGGTGCAGCCAAATCTTAGTTGTCCATTGTGGACCTCACGGGCAGAAGGTGACGTTAGGAAAAAGTGTTGCGAGGTGCGTGAATACATGCCATGTGGCGAATGGTAAGTCCCTGCACAAGTCTCTATGGAATGGGTAAAGATTTTTTTTAAAGGAAAGGGGCCTGATATTTAATATTTTAAAGCCCTCATAAAATTTTTAAGATAAAAGTGATGTTTCCAGGTGAAATATTAAATATAAAACCTTTGTTGATGTTGAAAAATCAACATGGGTGAGCAGGAAAATGGATTGTGGGCCCATGGGGTATTTTAAAAGTTGTTTTAAAATATTGCTTCCACGGTGAATTTCTAAGATAAAAGGGGGATGGGTAAAGTGTTTTACCCAATGAAAATATTATTGGCCTTCGTTGTTTGAAAATCAAACATTTTAAGTGTAAAATGAAAAGTGAAAGGCAAGATATTTTGAATGGAGGTATAAAGTAAAACATAGGTAAGTTTTATTTGCCCATAATATTTTCACCATTAAGATGAGAGTTGAAATATTGTTGTGTACATTTTTGAAGAAGCATGGGTGAAATTAAATTTTTCAAGGAGATTTTATATAAAAAAATATTTTAAATGAAGTGTTTAAAATATCATGTGCATGGGAAAAAGGCACAAGTGAGAATATTATGCAGCAGGGTGGACCTTGAAAATTTTAAAGGCTCCATTATAAAATTGGAGTACTTTACTTGCTGGAGGTAAAGTGCATGTGAAATAAAACAACAAAATAAAAGAGAGTAAATGGGAGTTTTCACTGGCAGATTTTCTCTCAACTGTAGGGTGAAGATAAAACAAGCAAGGGGAATATTTTATAAAGTGAATAAAGTATTAGGTGTGTAAACTATTTTGTTTGCTGAAAGTGAAAAATACAGGTAGTAAAGGGCATAAATAAAATGTTTTCATGGGAGAACAGAGCTATTTTTCACCTGCAGGAAAAATGGAGAAGTGAGATTTTTCACGGTGGAGTGATTTTTTCTGTTGCAAATGTGTTTTCAAAGGAAAGGTTGCAAGGAGAAGAGAGAAGAGAGAGGCTTTTCTAGATATTTCTTGTTGTTGATTAATGGTGGATGAAGCTTCCAGATGTCACCAATAGATCAGCTCTTGGGCTTCTTCTGTTTCTTTTTATTCTCATTCTATTCTCATTGTAAGGGGTTTTGAATTTCTATATGGGTTGGGTAGATAAAGAAATTTTGAGTCTGAGTCATGAATTGAGTTGTAAGTTGTAAGTGCTAATTTCATGAGTAAATATCAGCCAGTTTGTGCAAGAAGTGCATTATTTTCATCAAATTATCTCCAAATTTGTACATTTTAAGTCATATGAATTCAATAATACAAAGTATTTGGAATTTGTCATCTCAATTTCCCTGAGATTGTATTATTTGTTCATGGTTCTATTTCAAAGAAATGGTTAAATTACTTTGAGTAGATAATTGTGTTTTCAAGTGTGCAAGTTGGATCCATAAGAAGAATTTGATTGACAACATGAGTGGATCTATTGGTGTAATGCATTAGCAGTTTGAGTCCACTGGTTGAAGTTCATTTGTTGATGAATTCTTTTTATGATTATGCATTTGACTCCATGGCCCAGAATTAGGCATTGATTTGTCATTCAGATTAGTGCATTTCACAAACAATTCATAAATTCAAAATTATTTTAAATCCTTTTTGTTTGGTTGAGGTTTAGTGTTGAATTGTGCTTCCTAATTGTTGAGTGAGTGTTAAGATACCAAGAATAAAACCAGATTTGAAGTTGTCAATACTTTCCTTGATATATTTGCAATTGGAATTATCTACTATAAAAAGTAATGTTTGTGTATGATTGAATTAAGTTTTTAGGCATTGTAAAGGGAGACCCACCTTGGTCCTGTAGAGCCAGAAGTGTAGGAGATTTCAGTCTTTGATTGAATCTTGTCAGTTGGCCAAATCCCTCTTTGAGTCTGAGCATAAGAAATTGGCTATTCTTTAGGACTCATTGGACTAGTCAATTTGTAACACCAACAGAATGGCGACTCTGCTGGGGAGAATTCTGAATCTCCAGTTGCAAACTATTCTAATACAGAGTCATATCATTTGCATAGAGTCATTTATTCATTAATTTGAACATTTGTTCAAATATTGAAGGAATTCAAACCTGGAGAAAGAATTTGTTGCAATGAACTTGAAGATTTCATGATCTGTGGTGCTCTGCTGGTGAAAGGAACTCAAAAATAAATTTATTTGTGAAATAACTTCATACAGCTTGAAGTTTAGTCCTCTGTGAAGAGAGGTGGTGACTTTATCAAAAGAACCTAATGAAGATGTAAATATAGTTTCAGATCTACAACATTTCCAGTCAGGAAGAAAATTTGCAGTAGCTGCAATATTTCCAGGTATTCTTCACTTTTGGTTTTCAAGAAAATTGTGTGGGAAAACCATATTTGAATGTCTTAGGAAAAAAATTTGGTTCCCTATTGAGTGAATTAGCACTAACAAAGGGAAAGGACAATAAAATTGAGTTTGCATACTCCTATTTGTTGGCTCTGTCATATTAAATGCAATTGTTGTTCCATTTAAATATTTTGTCTAGTGTTCAAATATTTCTAGTGTGGATGGTTAGAATGAATTTGTATATCATAGGGATTTCCATCCATTTGCATTATCATATGCTTCAAGCCCAATTTATCACTATGTTAGCAATTATCTTAGTAATCCTTCATCTGGCCATGGTTATGATTATGCACAATTAGTTAAGCCCTGATTTGCAAATATCTATGGATCATCAAGATAAAATAGCCATACCATTAGATACCTTAATACAAATTGTCAAGAAGCTTCAAAAGTCTGATAATCCTCAAACATTTGATACTGCAAAGTGCATGAACCCAAGAGTGCACAAGCCTAAGATAAGGCGGGAATGGAAAGTTGTGTTTGGGAGGAAAATTAAAGAGATGGATGAAAGGATGAGGTCTCTATGACCACAATTAAAAGATAAACACACTACATTTACTTGTCAAGTTAACACACCTTTTGTCAACTCTTTTGATCCATTGTATGACCAATTAGACTTATCTTGGGTTGATTACAAAACTGAGAGTATGCCAACTCAAGTCTATAAGAAGATGCCTAGATTTAATGGATACAATGTGTGTGAAGGAGATGCACATGTCCAAAAGTTTTCTAGCTTCATGGAGAAACACTCAGTTGGAGATCAGGATATGTGGATGAGATTTTTTGTCATATCTCTTGAAGCAAGAGCTAGGGACTGGTATTTAAGTTCTCCTGAGAAGTCCTTTCATTGCTAGGATAAATTAGTGGATGCTTATAGAGAAGAGTTTGCAAGAGAACCTTTTGACCTTGTCACAAGGTTAAAGGAGATTAAAAAACAAGATGAAGAGTCAAGCATTGCTTTCAGTCATAGATTTGTTGTTTCTTTTTCACTAATCCTTGAAAATTTCAGATCTAGTACTCTGGATTGCATTCATATGTATTTTGAAGCCTTTGAGGAGGGATCTAGTGCACTGTTAAAATACTATAAAGTGTTGAGTATGCAAATAGATTACACATTTTTAGACAATTTGGATAAATGAAGGAATGAATATGTGCAAAGTTTGTTGTCTTCAGTTGTGGGTAAACATGCTGATAACATTAGCAGCTGCATGAATACAAATGATTAGATGTCTTTAGTTCTAAATACAAAAAAATGCATACTTGAGAAGGTAGAGAACAAGAATGATGCATCATTAGGTGATGAGGAAGTTGTATTTGAACAACCTACAGAAGAAATATACCTAGATGAAAATTGCAGCCATAATGATGAAAGACATGATGAGATAAATGAAACATTTGAAGTTTCTTCTATCTCCTCTGAAAATGAAAAAACAGAGAAATTTTTCTATAGAAATTGAAGGCTATAGTGATGCAGATAATTTCCTAAATGATCATCTCAGTTCAAATTGTGCTGAAGATATTTTCCCTTCAAGCAATGAGTGTGATGTTGCAAACAATGATGGGATTCCAAGTTTTTTGAGCCAAGAACATGATGAGGGATATGAATTGGATTCACTTTTTCTAGAGGATATGTGTAATCATCAATGTTATGGTGCAATTGATCATGTCAATTCTACAAGTGAGTGTAGCTTTGATGCAAATTTTCATGATGATGAGACAAAGGAGCCTACTGATTTAAGAAATGCTTTTGAGAATGTCAGTATATCAGCTACAAATGATAAAGTATGTAATGAATTTTAGTTAGAAAGATCAACCACAAGCTGCTGCAATGCAGAAACCATTGATGGTATTCATTTTGACAGTGAAAATGTTTGTGTCCATCCTCAAGAGGATGTAAATGACAAACTCAATGAAGACACCCGGTTCAATGCCAAAATGCAAAAAGATGTGGATTTTTGTCATGGCAGCTCAGAAGTAAGCAAGAATGAACCAAAGGACAACCTATTCTTTGTGATGGGTTGTGACCATGTTATTGATAAGGTTGTTAGCAATTCAATCTCCTATGATTGGGGAAACCTTGTTTATGATCGTTCCATTGAGTTTTCAAATTCTGATGATGATGACATCATAACATGTCTTGATATACAATCTGATAATGCATTCAATTCTAGTGAAGGTAAAGAAGAGGAAGTGGTTGAAATAATTGATCAAAGCAATGATCTATTAAGCAGTGAAAAAATTTCAAATATGTTGACCATTGAATATCAAAAATGTACCCATGTGAATGACCCTTAGTTGTTGTATGTTGCTCATATTGATTTTAACAATGATGATAATCTCCACTATGCAAGGTATGATACATGTGTTTTTTATCTTCCCTTCATTTATTAACCAATTGATCAACATGATGATAATTTGGATGAAGAAAAGTACCCATTTGATTGTAATATTGCATTATATGATGAGTATGAAAGTGTGCATGCTGATGCAAGTTCAGAAATTTGTTTTGATGAACTTGAAACAACAAGTAACCATGAGGTTTGCATATCCAATGAGCCAAGTCTTGAGAATTTTAATGTGAACTTGAGCAAATGTCTATTTTTTGACTTGAATGAGCTTAGTTATGAGTCTTTGCATGTGGATATGGATGTTGATTTCAAAGAAGAATCAACTTATCTTTCTGAACTAGAATTTCTCATTTTGGAGCAAGCTTGTGATGTTGAAGATGTTGATATGTTACATTTAGAGGATAACAAAGTAACTAAAGATGAGGATAAGTTAAAAATTCTTGATGATTCTCAATACCGGCATGATGGAGGATAGTTACAGAGTGTGCCAGTGTATGAGTGTATCTCTTTGCATACACTTGGAGATAGTTTGCATGATGATCAAGATCTTTTGGTAAGTGCTTTTGATAGTTTCACCTTTGATATGAAAACTAGTGATCAAATTGAGCTTAATAGTACCAACCATGTGGTAAAATGTGAGTGTTATTTTTGTCAGTTGGAAGAAGTTTTCATGAAATGTGGCAATGTGCAAAGCATTGAAGAAAGTTGTTTTCAGCTTTAGAGAGATTTATATGATGAATATGATAAGTTGTTGCCACATGATAATCAACATTTTGAGGGTGTGTCTGACTTTCAGATGCATAGTGATTATGAACATGTTGATAAAGTTGTATATGATGGGTTGTTGGGAGATGCCAACATGGTTGATCAAGCAGATGGCAGTGATACGGTCTATGGGATTTGGCTGCCATGGATAACAAAGCTAAACAGGGAACAAGTTTCCACTTGCACAAAGGCAACTTGATACTTTTTTTTGCAAAAGTGCAGTCACTCAGATGGTTGTGGTGTGACAGAGGCAAGCATGAGTTGAGGGAGATCATCTCCTTTAACATATTGGTGTTTGAAAAAGGTAAATATTGACTCCCCTTTTTCATTTGGTGGCCTGGGGTCACCAAGTGAAGTTGAAAAGGAAGGTTGAATAAAGGAGCAGTTTGAGAGCACTTGATGGATTCAACATGTGGTCTACTCCCCAAAGATCTGGATTCTTGCTATGCCCATAGGGGGCATACATCCCTAGTCGGAGCCATTGTTGGGATTGTCAAATTTTGCAAATTTGAAGTGCCCATGTTTTGAAAATTTTGCCTTTGCACACTCAAAAGTGCACCTGAAAAATCTGCCTAAGTGACTTACTTTGGAAGGTCATATTTTGGAGCCTATTGATTTTTGTGCAAGACCCCTCGGTGGGCACACTCATGTGACATATGTGAATATGCATGTCAATTTTTAGCTCCTCGCGATGATTTTTGATAGTGTTTTAAAAAGCGAAGCTGGAGGGTTTTGGCA
This sequence comes from Sequoia sempervirens, assembly GCA_007258455.2. Lineage (NCBI taxonomy): Eukaryota > Viridiplantae > Streptophyta > Pinopsida > Cupressales > Cupressaceae > Sequoia > Sequoia sempervirens. The sequence continues at coordinate 382,955,859 of VDFB02000015.1, read as the reverse complement.
CTATTTTGTTGTTTGCAAACTTTCAATTTTGCGAATTAGCCTCCTGTTTGAGTGAATATTTCACAACTGGATGATTTCCAAGACAAAATGGTTGTTTCTCTCCATCCTCCCTATATTCATGTGCTACCTGGTCTAGTTTTAGAGCTTCATGATATGATTAGCTATTTTTTTGAGATCAAAAGAAAATGTAGTTTGCTTTGTTTTCACACATGCAATTCCAAAACTTTTCAAGGTGGTCAACTTTGACCCCTAATATCTTGTGAAGAATGATGATTGAAGCAAATCCATCTTCCACACATGCTCAGTGTACCTAAATGATCTAATGTTTCCAGTGGCAGCTTCCCAAGAGTTGATTTGGTATTTTTTCAAAATGGTGACCGGATGAGTTTTAATTGGTTTTGAATAGGCGCAGTTGCAAAAATGTCTAACTGAGCAACTTTGGCATTGAATATCTTGCACCTCAAAATCTCTTTTTCCAAACCATTTGTTGCACTAAATTCTCGGGTCAAATGTCTACATGCCTACAAATTTTCATAGCTCCAGGAGGTCATTTGATTGTTCTTCCAAGGTGATTCCAGAGCCCACCTGACCAGTTTTGCTCATTGTTCAAATATTCCATAAAGCAGATTTTAATGATAACCCAGTTTATCATTTCACTTCATAAGCATTCAAAAATTCTGCCTCAGATCAATTCAAGGAAAAAACTTGTTTCAAAATGATTTTTTTTAGTCGGGCCCACAAGGGGACCCGACATGTGTAACAAATTTTAAGGGAAACTCAATACAAAGGGCACAAAGACTACTTCCATTGTTTTTGTTTCCAATATAAAACAATTCAAGGCTAGAATGAGCTTTGTCCCATGATAGTTTGAATCTAATAATATATTTTTACATTAATCATATAGAGATTTCTCTACAATCATTGCTAAGGTGTGAACTTTGTGGAAGTGGTGAATCTTGCTCAGCATAAGCATGAAGAGAGAATGTGAGCAAAATCAATGACAATGTTAAGAACTAAAAAGGGAAGATACATATGGAATTTGGGGATGGAAAAATGGATATAATAGCTCCATTTTATTTTACTGCATTCAAGAATGATGCTTTTGGATATAAGTCTCATGGGAAAATAGTAATAGATGAATGTATAATCAAAGGTTGAAATTTGAGACAAGAATATGTAGCCTAGGCCATTCCATCAAAGGAAAAGTTAGATGAATTTCTAGATCAATAACAGAGGGTTTTCAGTTTTGTGTGAAGAAATTAAAAGATATATGATGGTTTAAGAGTTATTTTGGTTGCACAGAAGGTAAGCATAAATGGAAATTTTGAAATGAGAGCAAAGATAAGAGGTTTGATGCAAAGAGAGTAATTAACAATGCACACAATGAATCAAATGAAAAGAGTTGTTACGTGGACATCTCATTTGAAAATTGGATGCATAACAGTGACTGGGCTGTAAGAGAATATTATTCAAAGCAAAAACTTGATGCCCTCAAATCTCTTATTTTACCCGATGGAGTTTTCATAAGTCCTGGCAGTTAACTTGCTAGGATTCTTTGAGACCTTCAACATGCGACATTGACAAAGGTGTTGGCACAATGGATTGATAAATGTTTGTTCTGAAAACGATGGGGCGCCATTGTGCCAGCTTCCAGGCGGATGCACTTAATGTGGGTCAAGCTGATGCTACGCTTGGGGACGTTGATGCTTGCGCAATGTATCAATATTGTTTTCACAGTTTTTCAGGCTAAATTGGAGGCTAAGAAGGGAGTCTTCACTGAAGCAACACAACTCGAGAGGAGGCTCGATGGTTTCTTTGTAAATGTTGGCACAAAGACTTTGAAACATTTTGCTATTGTGGCATAGTTAGCATACTGCTAAGGAGGGAACTATTGTACGAATTAAAGGAATCAATGAAGGAAGTGTTTATGCGCATAAGGCAGCTACACTAGCTGAAAGGGAACTTGAGCTCCTATAGACAGAGATATACAATGAAGAGGGAGACGCTTGCACTGAAGATGTATCAATTTTTTTTGCAAATGTGTTGCTTCAGATTGGGCGCCATCAACATCAGAAGGGGGCATACAAAGATAGAGGAATGGCAAAAAAGCCATCAAATGGAAGGGGTAAATGCCTGCACAACTTAAATGCATCATGGAGAGGCCTTAAACTTGGGGTATCGTAGCAGAGGAAGAATCAAAAAATGAACCAACGTATCTGTAGTAGCTCGAACCTGCAGTGAAAATATATCAAGATTGCAAGGGGGATTTATTTGCTGCAAGTGTGCAACCATTCCAATTACTAAAGCCGCCATGATTAGAGGCGAAAGAAGTTACAGAGGAAACATTAGGGCAAACAGAGACACAATGAAATCAATGGCCAACATTGAGGGGTTGGTGCAGCCAAATCTTAGCCATCATCACGGACCTCGCGGGTAGAAGGTGACGTCAGGAAAAAGTGTTGCGAGGTGCACAAAAACATGCCATGTGAGGAATGGTAGGTCCCGACACAAGTCTCTGTGGAATGGGTAAAGCTTTGTTTTAAAGGAAAGGGGCCCAATATTTAATAGGTTAAAGCCCTCATAAAAAATTTAAGATAAAAAGTGATGTTGTCGGGTGAAATATTAAATATAAAACCTTTGTTGATGTTGAAAAATCAACGTGGGTGAGCAGGAAAATGGATTGTGGGCCCATGGGGCATTTTAAAAGTTGTTTTAAAATATTGCTTCCACTATGAATTTCTAAGATAAAAGGGGGATGGGTAAAATGTTTTACCCAATGAAAATCTTATTGGCCTTCATTGTTCGAAGATCAAAAATTTTAAGTGTAAAACTAAAAGTGAAAGGCAAGATATTTTGAATGGAGGTATAAAGTAAAACACGGGTAAGTTTTATTTTTCCACAATATTTTCACTAGTAAGATGAGAGTTTAAACATTGTTGTGTACATTTTTGAAGAAGCATGGGTGAAATTAAATCTTTCCAAGGAGATTTTATATAGAAAAATATTTTAAATGAAGTGTTTAAAATATTATGTTCACAAGCAAAAGGAACACATGAGAAAAGGCTCCATTATAGAGTTGGAATACTTTACTTGCTGGAGGTAAATTGCATGTGAAATAAAACCACAAAACAAAAGAGAGTAAACGTGAGTTTTCACGGGAAAATTTCCTCTCAACTGTAGGGTGAAGAGCAAACAAGCACGGGGAATATTTTATAAAGTGAATAAAGTATTCACTGCGTAAACTATTTTGTTTGCTGAAAGTGCAAAATACAGCCAGTAAAGGGCATAAATAAAATGTTTTCATGGGAGAACAGAGCTATTTTTCACCTACAGGAAAAATGGAGAAGTGAGATTTTTCACGGTGGAGTGATTTTTTCTGTTGCAAATGTGTTTTCAAAGGAAAGGTTGCAAGGGGAAGAGAGAAGAGAGAGGCTTTTCCAGATATTTCTTGTTGTTGATTAATGGTGGATGAAGCTTCCAGATGTCACCAACGGATCAGCTCTTGGGCTTCTTCTGTTTCTTTTTATTCTCATTCTATTCTCATTGTAAGGGGTTTTGAATTTCTATATGGGTTGGGTAGATAGATAAATGTTGAGTTTGAGTCATGAATTGAGTCTGTAAGCTATAATTGTTGATTTCATGAGTAAATATCAATCATTTTGTGCAGGCAGAGCATTAATGTCATCAAATTGTCTCTAGATTTGTACATTTTAAGTCATATGAATTCAATAATACAAAGTATTTGGAATTTTTCATCTCAATTTCCCTTAGATTGTATTATTTGTTCATGGTTCTATTTCAAAGAAATGGTTTAATTACTTTGAGCAGATAATTGTGATTTCAAGTGTGCAGGTTGGATCCATAAGAAGAATTTGATTGAAAATAGGAGTGGATCTGTTGGTGTAATGCATTAGCAATTTGAATCCACTGGTTGAAGTTCATTTGCTGATGAATTCTTTTTATGATTATGCATTTTACTCCATGGCCCAAAATTAGGCACTGATTTGTCATTCAACTTAGTTCATTTCATAAACAATTCATAAATTCAAAATCATTTTAAATCCTTGTTGTTTGGTTGAGGTTTAGTGTTGAATTATGCTTCCCAATTGTTGAGTGAGTGTTGAGATACCAAGAATACAACCAGATTTGAAGCTGTCAATACTTTCCTTGGTATATTTGCATTGGGAATTTCTACTATAAAAAACAATGTTTGTGCATGATTGAATTAAGTTTTTAGGCATTGTAAAGGGAGACCCACCTTGGTCCTGTAGAGCCAGAAGTGTAGAAGATTTCAGCCTTTGACTGAATCTTGTCATTTGGTCAAATCCCTCTTTGAGTCTGAGCATAAGAAATTGGCTATTCTTTAGGACTCATTGGACTGGTTGATTTGGAACACCAACAGGAACAATTACATTACCTATTAAAGTAGGTCTTTTTGTTTTACCTACCCTTATCCATGTCATGTTAGATGCTCAAGATTTCATATAATCTTCTTCTTGGTAGACCTTGGATTCACACCATGGGAGGAGTTACTTCTACCCTTCATTAGATAATGAAGTACACATATAATCTTAATATTTATACGATAAAGGCAGACCCAAAATTAGAAAGTTGTTTACAAACAAAAATAGGACATAAAGATCCTAGTCATAAACCATTTAACACTTTGATTCCATCTTCAAAAGTGGAATCAATGTCTTCCAATGACAAGGACATTGGTGATTGTGACTCACCCATGACTAAGCTCTTTGGCGATGATTGTGGTTCATTAGATTTTACACCTACCTTCATTGGGAGTATAAATCTCACCATCAAAGCCTAAAGAACCAAAAGGCATCTCAATGACATCTATGTACAAACTTCAAAATATTCTCCTCAAACATATAGTTTCACTAATGTAACCATTTTCTCTAAATCAACAAATGATGCTAGTTACACATCTACTTTTGATGAAAACAATTATGAAAAATCAGCGACATCAAAAGAAATGGAATCTATTTATGAAAGAGGATTTAAAATATTTTCTCAATTTAAATAATGGCAATGGTTATAGTATAAAATAACAATGTATTTGTTACCAAAAATTTCACCTACAACTCATTTTGGTCGAGTTGAAACAAGACTACTTTTAAGGTGAAAGGTACTTCAATTAAATTCTACTAATCATTATCATTTGCATATGAAGTTTTCAAATGAAGTCCAGTTCTTATTGTGCAATATTTTACAACAGGAAGTGATTACAAAAGTTGCATGATGTTTCTATATTTCATTCATTTTGAAATGAAAATGTATACAATGTTGTCTTATTCATTGAAGATCAAAAATATGATGAAAAGTGCCACACAAGCCATGGGAGTAACTGTATCTGAAAAGATATAAAACATAAAGTATAAATGCAAGAAAATATATGCATAAAATTAGAGATGGGTCCCGTCATTTCCTGGTGAATGAATAATCTCGTTGTTGAAGATTGTGTCAGCATTGTTGAGTTGTCCAGGTGCAGCTCCAGAAGAAAACCTGCAAGAGTGAAAGAGGATTGATGTTAGAGCTCGGGGTTCCATTCATAGTTCTATGCATATCTAATCAAGGAAACACTTGCTACCTTATAATTGATGAAATAAAAGAAGAATGAATAGTTGTATGCAGGAAATCTAGATCATCTAATGGAAGTCAAAACATCAGGAGAACATTGAACTTCATTATTTATCTAACTAGTTTTCTCATTGTGTAGGTACAGGTTTATCTTTCATTTCATGATTCATCTTTTTCAACATTTCAGTATGTGGAGATCAATAGGCACCCACAAGGGTTGAGCCCAACATACTACATTCTCTCATTTACAGGAAGGAAAAAATGGTCTATTTCCATCATTGCATATCAAGAAGCCATAATCGTCATTTGCATGCATTTATAATCCGCATTCACCATAACAATTGGGGAGTAGCATGTCTAAGAGTAGTGTAGTCATCACATGAGTGAATAGAAAAATCACCCATGCATAATAAAGGAGGACCATCATTGAAAGTTTAAGTCCCAATACAAATAGGACTGCATTTAATGAGTCATTAATGTTAAAGGATAGTGATAAGAAATAACATCAAGGATCTCTTACAACAGTCTAAATACATGGAGAAAACATTTTAAAAGTGAAGGTGATGATCTCTTTGATAAAAAATAGTGGTATATTTCCTTTCAAGATGAAGTCATACATCAAAAAGCATGTATAAAGCATGACTTCAGGTGTAACAACCACGGATAGTGAAGTATCATGATGAGATCACAGTCATCTTTAAGGTTAAAGACACATTTTACAGAATCTTAATGGCATGTATACAAGGTTGAAGAAGGTGGTCATAACCCTGACAATTATGAAACAAGTATTCATCTGCAAATATAGAAGAAACAATGAGCATCAATACAATGTTATGGAGAAACAAACAATGCTTGCAAAGATCACCAACTAGAGACAAATGATGACCTTGTCACCAAGCAAATAGAAGCTTCAAAAGTAGTAGCATTCATGTGATCTCATATTTAAGAGCACCATAGGTGAATTTACAAATAGTAAAACAATGAATAATGCCTCTGGATGATTACATAAGAAAAACAATATCAATGTATTTAATCATATATCATTAGAGGTACTACCATGCAACTAACTCATACCACCATACAATGACAAAAAGAATTAGGTTTCCCTGATTCTTGTTGCTAGCCAGAGGAATGGAAGGATCTAATAGTTGAGACAGTTAGTGTTCATGAAGGAATGGAAAAGATGTGTAGGGTTTTTAATTATACCTGTATTGTGCAATGGTATTGAATCATTTTGCAAACTATTTTTCCTTCGTGGGGCAGTATTTTGTTGGAGTAGTTGACTGAGATTTTTCTTGTTTTAAATAACTACCCTTTCATGAAATATCATTCAAATTATGATATTGCATGATCTTATCATAACATAGGTGATTATGACACTGCTGGCCACTATTACATGGTATTACAGGGATGAAACAAGTACCCAGTAAGAGTATAGCCACAACCTGCAAATAAGTGAAAACCCAGAACCAAAAGAAAAGACAAAGTCAGAAGCTTTGAAGCCCATTGTCCTTCATTGCAGATCATCATATCATCAGGGACACCAGGATGTTTCAATCCCAAACTCTAGCATGATGGTGAAAGTAAAGAAGTGAGTGAACTAAAGTGAGATGAATGATAAGCCCAAGTTAGAGTTGCTTAAATTTTTTGTTTATTCATTGAACCCTAACTTGGCCGACCAAGTTAGGGATTTTTTCACATTATTTTACAAAATAAAGCTACATCATTGTTTTTGCTCAGAGTTATATGGGAGCGACTGCAAGGAATGAAGAATTTTATAACTGAACCACAACTACAGAACGAAGATCAAGTCAAACGCAAATATGGAGGAGAGGGTTCTTTCAATTTCTAACAGTCACATGGAAGGAAAATACCACTGAATAAACATAGATTAAGAAATATTTTTCTTAAAAGAACAAACAATATTTACTTTTTCTGGTAAAGAAAGCTTGGCTCTTGCATACAGAATGGGGGAAATAAAGTAACTTACCAGTGAGGTAGGGCGTGTTCAATCTATAGAGAAAGCTCGATGAAACTCCTAGAAAAGCCTTAGTATCGATAGAAATTCGCCATGAGAAAATCCACAGAGGAAGCTCAAACAACAAAACCCTAGCAGCTGCAGCTAAAGACCAAAAATTGAAGTGCAAAATGAATACAATGAGATAGGAGGGAATGTTTTTTATTTTAGGGTTTTCATATTACCCTATTATTTGGCTGATCTCAAGGAGATTTTTTCCATTTTATTAAAACATTATGTATTATAATTAATACTTAGGAAATTTAATTTTTTTCCTAACGTATTAAGGAGTTCCCTTATATTTTTTCTAGCATGAGTTTTCAAACAATATCTAATCCTCCCTTTCAATTTTTTGCATGACAATGAAACAAAATTTAAATGTAAAAAAATATTAAAGTAATGATTATAAATTACTTTATTATTTGTAAAATGCAAAGAGAAAGTAAGCAATCATTTGAAAACTAATAAATTAATTCATCTTGATTACTTTAGTATTTGTTCAAATTGTTTATTTTATCCCAAAATCATGAAAAAAAGAAAAGGGCGGTGAACTGGTCATGCAAAATTAAAATGTGGAGTTCAACTGAGGTTTCAGAGTCTCATTTTTAGTTGGTGGAGCCTTTCTTGGAGTTATTTTGGTCATCCACATTGAGGGGAAGAGTTTGCAACTATTTGAGTTCAATTTGCTTCAGTTGTGGCCCCCCTTTTTGTAGGTTTTCATCTTCACTCGTGAGAGGGTTTTTGGAGATATTTTTCACTTCCAATTAGCTGCTTCTACCACCTCCTAGTTCTTGGAGTTACTTTTGTATACATTGAGAAAAGACTTAGTCTAAAGTCTAAGTTTTCTCAGTTCTTGCTTCTTTTCCTTTGCATTCTATAAAGAAAAGTTCAGATTGATTCACTTGTAGTAACAACTCCTTCATTTTCAATAAAGAAAGCAATAATTTTCCTTCTTAATACTTCCTATGTTATAATGTATGAGTGATCTGATGACATTTCTGTGATTCTTTCTTAGAATCCTTTGATTTTAGTCTCATTCAAATAATATGAACGTAGGGAGATGCATAGTTAATGCAGGTCATGGATTGAGTAAGACGATTTTAGTAGTTTGAAGTTGCGAAAATACTTTGTTTTCCTTCATGCATGTTCTAAATTCAGTCCCTTTCCAATGAACTACTTATGTGTCACATGCTTGTTTGAGTTGTGAAAATATTTAAGCTTATTTGTTGAATACATTATGAGTTCAAATAAGCAAGTAGATCTAGAACGTCTAGTGTATCACCTCCTAGGATAGGTTTCAATTCCAAGTTTCTTTCTATCCTTTTTCCTATCAAAGAAGTAGTTTGCAGGAGGTATCACAGGGATCCAACCCTTTATTTGTAGATTCATCTTCACTATGAGCATACCCATAGGCTTGAAGGTGTTTCCATGTTTCATGGGATTATTGAGCTTCAAGCTTAGCTCTAGGGTGCAATCCTCATGACAACAGTATTAAGGTTTCTTTAGAACCAAATACATAAGGATTGACAACTGGTCTTGGATATCATCCTTAAAATCTCACCAAAGATTCTCGTAGGCCCTCTCTTAATATAAACACAATAACATAAGATTCTCCTAAGGTATTACTAAATCTAGTTCATCCTGAAATGATAAAGATAAATAATGAAAAGCTATAATTCGATATCTTCCCAACCGATTAATCCTTAGTGGAATCTTTGGGATTCTATGATTACTTACCTCCATATCATCATGATTATGGATTTCCTTATTGTATAAAAATGTTGAAGCATACTTTGGGAAAGATTCTTGTGTATTAGATGATATGGAGGATTCTCAAGAAATCCCACAAAATTTCCTTAATCCTCTTGATGTCCTAGACCGTAGTACACTACTGGTATGGGAAACTGTTTATTTCTTGATGGAATCATCTAACTTGGATAAGGTTATTCTAATCGGAAGTGTCTTGATTCTAACAAACAACAAGAAAATTATACACTTTTACATGATTTTCCTAAATTATTTGCTTGGTCTTATTTTGATATGCCTAGCATAGACCCTAAGGTGGTAACACATAACATTGTATTGCATGATGATACTAAACCAATAAGAAAAAAGATTCATAATATGAATCCTAAATTGGCTTTGTTGGTTAAGGCTGAGATTGAAAAGCTTTTATAAGCTGGCTTTATTTTCCCTATTGACTATTCACCTTGGATATCAAACATTGTGGTTGTTGCTAAACTTGATAATTGTATTCAAATGTGTACTGACTCAAGCATGACCTTAACAAATCATCCTTGAAATATGATTTTCCACTTCCCAACATAGACATGATTATGGATTCTATGACCGGACACACTTTAATCTCCTTAATGAATGGATTTTTTGGATGCAATCAAATCTTTATTAACCCTTAAGATCAATTTTAAATGGCATTTATTACACCATGGGGAAAATTTTGTTGGATAGTTATGCAATTTGGATTAAAAATATTGGAGCAACATATCAATGAGCTATGGAATTAATATTTCACAATTTCATTCACAATATTTTAGAGGATTATGTTGATGATACCTTGTCCAAATCCATTTCGTGCCAAGATCACGTCAAAATTCTTTGTCAAATATCTAAAAAAAATCATAAATACATGTTTTTGAACCCTCGAAAATGTGTCTTTGGTGTGGATAGTAGAAAATTGTTAGGATTTATCATATCACATCAGGGCATTGAGGTGGAAACAAAGAAAATTGATGCCATAGTTAACATGCCACCTCTTAAAAATATTTCTCAACTCCATAGCTTGCAAGAAAAGATTCAAGCCATTCACCTGTTTGTTGCATCACTAGTGGATCAAACTCTCCCCTCCACTCAGTTGCTTAAGAAAGATTACCATTTTCAATGCAATGAGGAATGTCAAAAAGCTTTCAAAAATTAAAAAATAATATATGTCTAATCCTTCTATTTTACAACCAGCCATATCAGGACATCCTTTTCTTCTTTACACTTATGCTTCATCTAATGATCTTGTTGCACTACTAGCAGAACATGATGAGAATGGTAAAGAATATCCTATTTACTATATTATTCATACAATACTTGATTATTAAGTTTGATACACCACAATCAAAAAATAATTTTTAGCTCTTATATTTGCAACAAATAAATTAAGACATTTTCTTTTAAATGTTGAAATTCATGTTATTATAAAATTTGATCCATTAAAACACCTTTTCTCAAAAATCAATCTATTTAGGCATCTTGCTAAATGGGTTATATTGTTAATGGAATTTGGCCTTAATTTTGTTTCTTGAAAAATAATTAAGTGTCAAGAATTGACTGACCACTTAGCTGAGGCTCCTTTGCCACTTGCTTTACCAAACCAAGGGTTTTTTCTTGATGATTATGTTATCTCACTAGAAGAAGATATCAGATGGGATTTATATTTTGATGGTTCTAAATGTCAAATTGGCTCTGATATGGGTGTTATACTCTTACCTCCTTCTGGCAAGCCAATTCCCTTATCTTACCATCTAAACTTCCCATTCACTAATAACATCACATAATATGTTCAACTCTTATCATTGGTTTACATGCAACATTGTATCTTAATATTCAACATCTTCATATATTTGGAGACTCTTAATTAATTATAAAATAAATAAATGGATCTTATCAAGTGAAACAAGATAGACTATCCCAATATCATGATTTGGCATTATCAATATTAAAATGTAATTTATTCATATATAATTGACAATATTCCATAGAAGGATAATTGACATGTGGATACAATGGTAGGCATGACTTCTCTTATATCCCTTGATGACTCATCTATGGATTTTAAATTTACAATTTATAATCTCACAACACTAGAAATTTTAGAAAAACACCAAGGAGGATATAGATTTTTGTCTAAATATAAATTTGGATGAAGGGTATTCCCAGATATTTCAATATTTGTGTGATGGTACCTTTCCTAATTTTGATACCAAAAGCACTCATACTCATATTCAAAAACTTGCAATGTGATACATCATTTTGTCTAACATATTATATCGAAGGGCACATAACGGTTTGCTCCTCCATTGTCTTAATAAATTAGAGATCCCTATTGCCCTTGAGGAAGCCCATTCAAGTGCTTGTGTAGGTCATTTTCGTGGTTGATCTTTGCTTCAAAAATTTCTTTGCATTGGTTATTATTGGAGAAACATGGAGCAAGACTCCTTTTCCTTTGTCAAGAAATGTCCTAAATGTCAAAAAAGTAACAATTTGATCCATACTCCCACCTAGGAACTTCATGCTCAAGTTTCCCCTTGGCCATTTTTCGTGTGGGATCTAGATCTTATTGGTAAAATTCCCCTCCTTATCAAGGAAACACATTTATTACAAAAAATATAAATTACTTTATGAAATGGGTTGAAGCAGTTCCACTATGATCCATGATAGTTGAAGTCATTTTTTGTTTCATACTCAATAACATTATAGCTAGATTTGGTATTCCTTCCACTTTGGTTTCAGATAATGGTACATCATTTAAGAATAAATAAGTGAACAAATTCCTTGAAATTTTTTGTATACATCACTTTTCTATGCCATACCATCCACAATCGAATGGTCAAGCAGAAGCTTCTAACACAAAAATAAAATAATTCTTACAAAAAATTATTAACAAACACAGTAAATATTGGCATAGTCAACTCTCTTATGCATATGAGCTTACCAAACAAGTATTCGTATAGCCACAAGAACTACTCCATAAAATATTGTATATGGTGCTAATGTGGTTATGCCTCTAGAGTTAGAGATTCCTTCATTGCAGATTTCTCTCAATGACATCCTAGAAAAAAAATCTTATAGAGAATAAAGATTTAAATAGCTTGAGATGCTCCATGAATAAAATATACAGACACAAACATCTACAAGCTTATGAAAATATTGTTCAACTTAAATATAATGATCGTGTTATCCATCATTTATTCAAGGTTGGTGACTTGGTGGTTTATGAAAATCAACACAATGTGAATGTTATGCCAGGAGAAAAAGGAAAGTTTAGCCCAAATTGGTTAGGACCTTATATAATCACAAAGGTCTATGGATTGGGAACATATAAGCTCTCTACGATGGACGAAAAACCTCTTAAAGAACCTATAATGCTATAAATTTGTGTAGATTTTATGCTTAGAATCATTTCATGTCATTTTATGAATGGTATACTCATATTTAGAGTAGGTAGATTAGATAGATAATTTTCTATTTGATTTTGCATTGGTTTGTTCATGACAAACATTTTTTTGTCTTGAATTTTAGAGTATTTTTCTTATTGTTGATAATTTCTTGTTAGCATATAATTCGATAATTTTTGTGCATTGTTAGTTGGATCATTATAGTATTTAATTTTCAAATTAGATCATAATGGTATTTAGTTTAACATGGATACAATGGGAAAGATTTGTGGTATTTAATTAAACAATATTGCTAGATTATTTAGTTAAGATTACATCCATCACATGTATCGATTGGATCATTTTCATACTTAGTGAATAATCTTGATTGAATTGTTTCATTAAATCATAGTGTATCTAATGTGACATACATGATAAATCATACACAATTTTCATTTAACATAGTGCATAATCGTAGTTAAATCACAATGAATAAAACACAGATGTAAGAAATAAGAATTCTCATATATACATCATAGTGTCCATATACATCAACATATCACCATGCCAACAAAATGTGGTGTGTAGTACATAAATCAAATCATATAGGTACGTGGCTATCAAACTCTTCAAGGCTTGGTGGTGGTGCTCAATGAGAGATAGTAGATCGTGAGTAGGTCCTAAAGCTACTCTGTGCTGATACAATCTTGAGATCGCCTCTAAGCTTTGCATTGGCCTTTATTGCCACTATATGTTGTTGAAGCCAATCTTTGTCAACTTGCACTTTATATAGCTCTACCTAAAGGATCATTTGTACATGATCATTGGTGGGATCTAGATCCATCTCTCTAAGCTCCTTGTATGCAACTCTCAATTGCACTATGGGCTCAAAAATCTCTACATGATGCCCTGTTGTTTATTGTGGCCTATAATTGGCCTGCATTGGCTGATGTAGCTGCACATAAGAAACCATATTTTCCATCACTCGACCCATAAATTAGAGCCAATATTGAGTGCAAACTACAAAGAGAAAAACATAGAATCATGTTAGATTGTATCATCATATAAATATAAATCAAAATATTTGGAGTAGTATCTAACATACTACGAAATAGAAATCAAAGCATATCATATCACATGGATTACTAACTCATCAATAAAGATCCATGCACAAGAACACTATAGCTATGTTCGGGCTCACTCTTGAGGCTAAGGTCATGGTATCTATTGCTCTACTCGTCTTCACATGCTTGTGTATGCTTAGTCTCTCTGGTGTAGTAGGGTGTGCTCATGATATGTAAGGGAAAGACATAGGCCTCTCCTCGAGGGAATCACCAACCTCCTCCAGATCCTCTCTTGATGTCATAGTTGGCTGGTCCTCCTCCTCCTCATATCTATTTCCATCACTATCGTCATCCTCATATCCCTCTCTATGTCATGGCCATGGCCCTGGATCACCAGTAGGATGATCCACAAGAAACAAAAGATTTGGATGTGTGGTGCCCCACCACCTTGTATATGAAATGCTTACTCTAACATCATTTGAGTCAACACATGGTATGCATCTCGTTCATCATTATTGGAATCACTCAAAGGGATGTCCATGATGGTTAAGCAAGCTATTTCCTAGGGTCTGGCGCTACTATGAGTCAATTTGAGATAGGTCATTCGAAGGATGGGAATTATTTGAGGGCGATCAAACTATCTAGTCACTTGATCATAATAGAATGGCATAAAAATATACTCATAAAAACCTACAAGAAATTGATCTTGCTACATCCTAGCAAGTTGTCATGGTGATCTTGCCTAGGGCTGTAGTGTCATGTACGATCTCCAAGTCACATCCATAACATCTAATTAATCAAATGTGATGTACCAATATACAAAAATTGCCTTGCTACCATGGTATCTTCAATTGGTAGGAATAGGCTCGGGGATAAATTTTTATGGCATATCTATTAGATATCATGTGCCCTACATGCAAGTGATGTGCTCAAATTCCAAACCTGGAGAAGGGTACATGCCATTATGATCTATGTATCATAGTGTACATATCAACCAAGATCATAATAAAGGTATGCTAGCATGCTTCACCCCTAGGAAAATTTGATGTTCTACTCCTCCATAGCCTGCATGGTGTGTACAAGGCATCATGAAGGTGTGTGCCTCATCCATATGACACTATTATCAATGGTACAATCACAATCAAGATATGATAAATGGTGGGGATTTCTGCATCTCCATAGAGAATCCATTGTAACTATATTTGGCCCTTGCCATCATCTGGCATAGGTCGATTGATATAATAAAGTTTATTAGCTAGGACATCATATAGTGTCCTCCCCTCCTCAAAGCTCACAATCGTACCATGTATGGGTAACCATAGAATATTTTACACATCCTCAAGTATTATAGTCATCTCTCCCATTAGAAGATGAAAGGTAGAGGTGTATGTGTCCCATTTCTCCATGAGTTCCATCAACATAGCGTCATGGTACCTCATGGTGGGCATGGTGTAGATCTAAAGTAAATTGACATCTCTTAGATTCTCCTACTCTACTACTGAAATTAGTGAAGCATGGTCGTGTAGAAGTTTGTATGCATGATCCCTTGAGTGCTCTCGCATGTGTGGTGATATTTGTCAAAATAAAAATAATTTCATCATTGGTTCAATCATAAAATATAAATCAATCTAAAATAATGTTATAAACTCTAAGGTAATCATTCTTGGTCAGGGGCTCCATAGTTGGACTAAGGAATCATGCAGGTCTGGGGTTCCTATTTTGGTGAGGGGTGCCCTCATGGGTCAAGGGAACTTAGTTTGGTTAGGGGTGCCCCATTTTCAACAAAATCATATAAATTAGGGAAAATTGAGCTCCTAACTGCAAGAAAAGTGAGAACATGACTTACCTCTCATGATGACACTCCTCAGGCAGTGCGATATCTTAGGGCCTCTAGCCTCGGTGCATGATATGATTGTCATTTTGGTATTCTCACTCCCAGGAATGATTGGCCTAGCTCAAGGTGCTTTCAAATTGTAAAATACAAAATGAATAGTAAAAAGATAAAATAGTTATTACTTATAATAAAAAAATAGTAATATATATTTTTCAAGAATATTCTAGTCAAATCATCATAACTTGGGTTTCTGAACTCTGATTTTTATGTTGTTAGTTATAGTGGAATCTTGGTTCTTCCATTATTTTATTCATTTTATTTTTGGTCCTTTGCATTATGGTGACATGACCCTATCAATGGAATTTTCATCAAAACTCTAATCAATTCAATATGGTGAGATGGCTACCTTGTTTCTACATCTATGAAGCAAGAAGAATAGGGTGGCATACATCTACCCTTGAATTTAATTATGCTTAGAAGTTTAGGACTAATGCATTTGTTTGTATGTGTAGGATGATTTCAAATCTCTAACAAGTTGATTTTGCAATATGTAGTTCCTAACATTGTGGTTTACATGTTACTACATTGGGGGCTTCATTCTCTCGCTTAATAAACACTTTGTGTCCTCTATAGTGTCTTTTTGGGTATCCATTTTCATATGTTATGATTAAATTTTTAGTAATTTAGCTTATGTATGCATGTAGTGTCATATGACTACTAAAGTGGGGACTTGTGCGAACCCCCAATCCTAATACTTGCAAAACACAACAAATGAATACATTAGGAGATCAAATGCAAGTAAGAACAAGGATTCCTCAAGAAATTCATTTGAAGAGCAAAAGAGATAGAATTATGAAATGAAGAACACAATGAGATTTAAAAGCATATCAAATCCTATTCTAAAGCCAACAAACTCCTAATCTCTTGAGGGAATTGGTGCCAATTTGATGTGAAAATTGGCCCTTTCCCAACTCCAATGATGCAAGCTTGATGAATGTTGATGAATGATCCACTTTGATGAAGAATGGTGAGTGCTTCAAGACCAAAACCTGCATAACCTAGCTACAAATTCAAAAATGTGGATGGAGATAGCTAAATATTTGAGCATAGTAACTTTACTCAAATTGTGGATGCTCAAATGAGGAGATTAGCCTCTTATTTATAGATGAGATTGATGGATGAATGCCTAAAATAGAGCAATGTGGGACTAAGAATTAGCCAATGGAAAAGTGCCACATGTCAACCTATGAGTGGATGGAGGATTGCAAGTTTTGAGGATTTTGTCAATAAATGCATATATTTGAATTTTGAAATTGTTGAAATGACATGCAAGAGGGAAGGAAAAATGCATTGAATGCCACTTGGCTCAAGGCAAAGGACATGTAAGAGAGAGTAAATGCCTTGTTGGATGTACATGTCAACTTGGATTTTGAATTCAAACTTGAAGAATATTCCTTAAAAGATGCCTTGTTGAAGGAAAATATTTAATAAATCAATTAAATCTATTTTCATGTGCAAGTGGTAAAAGCTAGAGAATGGGACATGAGAGGAGATTAAATTAATCAAAGTTAATTAATTTAATGAAGGGGGTTAAATGATGTGACCTATTTGATTTAAATTTGTGGATTTATTTAAATCAAATATAAGAAGAATGTGATAAGGGATTAATTAAATAAAGATTTTGATTAATTTAATTAAAAGAGATGATTGTTAGATTAAACTAAATAAGGTTTTAATTTATTTAATTTAATAGATAGACTTAAGAGATTTAATCAAATAAAATTAATTATTTAATTAAATCGGATAATTAGATCAAAATGGTTAATTTAATTATCGAGAAAAGGTGACTTAGTTAGATAACTGATTTATTTAATTAAGAGAGGAATATTGATGAATTTAATCAGATAAGGGTATTTTATTAAATGGTTAGACCGAGGATGGTTTAGGACGAAACAATGTTAGTGGTGAGGATCCATGCACAATAATCGGTATATTTTACGTGTCTACATTTTGCCCCTCTTTGAAGCAATGCACTTGTTGCGTTGGTTCAAAGAATAAATGGTCTCGATCAAAGCCAAAAAAGATCATTTTAAAAATCTTGCCCCACTACTGCCCGGTGAGAGAAAACATGCCAATATATTGCCCCCTTGAGAGATTGGACAAAAATTTTAATTTTTGGGTGGTCTCGTGAAAAAAAGTGGACAAGGTGCCCGACAGGTCCAAAAAGGCTCCAGGAGGCCAAAAATGTGTCTAAACGCAATAAAACGATATAAAACAGGCCTCAACCGGACAAAAGCGGGTTCAAGGGTCCAAAACCCTAGCAGGATAGCCAATCAGGGTGAAAAAAACCCTAATTTTCAAGCTTAAAAGGGCTTTGAGGGGTCACTTTCAATTCATTTTCACACACATCCATCTAGCAACCTTGAGATTTGACCTTTGACCTTCTAACGATATGGCGCAATGACAACTCCCGATGCACATTTCCGACTGAGTCCAGACGTACCAGCGGCCACCCGACATTGGGGCACCGGTAAGTAATCCTTACTTGAGTTTTATTTCTCATTTTTAGTGTTTATTTAATGCGTTTAAAATTAGCCTTTCTGTAGTGGCGCTATATAGCGCCGCTCAAAAATAAAACTGTGTTGCTCGTTGTCAAATTACGTCACGATAGTGGAGTTTGGAGTTTGGAAATAAACTCCAAACTTTGACGCTGAGGTCATGGCCCGCAGGGTCATTTCCAAAATGCGACGCGATAGTGCTTTATCAACATGAATATTTTCAAATTGTGTCACTCGGAAAAAAAAGTGCACCGCGGCGGTGCGCTTTTGGCATTTTCTGACCTAGCGTCGTATTTTGATAAAAAAATAAAACTGCGACACCTTCACAGATGGTGACATTGGGGTGACTTTTTGGACACCTAGAATGAAATTTTCAAAATTTTTAACATGATGACTCTTCCTGATGTAGGACACGGTGAGGGAGCTCTATTCTCGAAAGCACAGGTCGTGGGATCTCTTTGGTTACTTGCGAAACCTCAGTGACAGAGAGTAAGATCGATTATAAGACATGGGGTTGTGGCACATCACATATGTAGCACCCGTGCATACCCATCTTGGGATGATGTCAGTGCTTGCCGAGAGATGGCACAGTGAGACCTCATCTTTCCACCTTCCCACTAGTGAGGCCACCATCACCTTGGAGGATGTGTGGTGCATCCCGAGATTGTCGATTCATGGTTAGCGCATTATTTTTGACATAGATGTCGGGCGAGACGCCTGTCACACAATCCTCACCACATAGGAAATTATCATTTCTGAGGGTCAGATTGAGCTTGAGCATCATAGGGCCTTGGCCTCTCCCTTCCACTTGGTTGTTGCGACCATCATTTCAGGTCTCGATGCCCCAAATCGGCAAGGCCAGTACTTCAGTCCTAGCTGGGGACTCTACTAGGAGCGCATGGTGATGCGTGATAGGCCTACTCATTTTGCTTGGGGGCCTGTTCTTCTTGCTTCCCTTTACAGAGATCTACACGAGTATGTCTACCTCGATGGCAGAGCACTCGGTACAGGTGTGACACTTCTCCACGTATGGGCATGGGAGCACATCGTTGTTTTTCGGCCACGGGTTCTAGTACCAATGGGGCCTGATGATCCCCTCATATGGTGTTACAGAGGTGGTGTGTCCTTCAAAAACACGGGCGAGCACAAGATTCCCTATTGGAGGAGAGTCCTAAACGAGATGCAGACTTTTACATGGCACTCATACCTTGGTTAGCCCAGATGGGTCGACAATGCAGATCAGATTTTCTTTTCCCGCCAGGACCAGCTTATGTAGGGGTGGGAGCATACTATGGTGGAGAGGTATCTGCCCGGGCACGTTTAGCGATAGTTCAACAAGCCATATGACCGACCAGACGATGATTATGTGGCTATATTTTCCTGCACCATGTCATAGGATTCATGGGGTTGATACATTCCTACTTCAGAGGCCATTGACAGATTTAGACAGTTGGTGGCTTGGCTATGGGCTTACGATCAAGGGCCCGCGGACCCAGGCATCACGCAGGAATACAGAGACTGGTTCTGACTTCCCCTATGATTGAAAGTTCCAGGAGCAGTCCCCATTCGATGGAGGATGAGGGGCAGAGGGGGAGGATGAGGACAAAGAGATGGTGTACAGAAAGATCAGCCAGTCAGGCTGATGTGCAGATGCAGGATTAACAGTAGGTGCCAGCTAGGCAGCCGGAGTAGGCAGGTGCACCACCATGAGCTGGGGGTGAGGATCAACCTCAGGTATAGCCTCCACGAGCATAGCCAGCAGGGCTGCCAACAGGGCAGGTGGATCCTCGAGATGTATTGATTGCACAGTTGCAGGCCCAGGTTTAGATCGTGACAATAGAGAGGGATTAGGCCAGGACCGAGAGAGATCATATCAAGGCTGAGAGAGACAAGACCATTTTGCAGAGGCAGGCCGCATAGCTACAGGAGGCTGTAGAGATGGGTCGGTGACAATTGTTGGAGAGCATGGCAACCTCCTCCTCTCAGAGCATAGTGTCCATTCGGTCATACAGGGAGGCTGTCCGGGAGGTGGATTATTACTGCATGCATTATCATTAGATTGTGCCTAGAGCAGAGTGGGCCCTAAAATACTCGCAGCAGACCAGCCACAGACTAGTAGAGGGTCACGGTGACAGGGGTGAGGGCAACAGACAGGATGGGTAGACCTTGTTTTGACCGAGATGATAGTTTTTTGTGCCTTATGGGCTCCTTTTTTATAGCTTGGTGGGCCTTTTTGTACTTATTGACACCTATGTACAGTGATCCGATTATTTTGTACTATGATAGTTACCCGATGATGATATATATGAGATGACAATTTTGGTATGTGTTCCACTTATTTATGCATTTTATGGATGATTCTATTTCTATATGCCATTGCAATGATGTTTATGATGTGATGCGATGGATTCATTTCCTTCTGATGATGTATGCATTATGACTAGATCTTATATTATGCTATTTTATTCATGATATGCAGATGGATTTATGAATGGATGATGATGATGATTTATATGATGATCTATTTATGTTCATGCAAATGATCATATGTGATATGAAATGTAATATGCAAAATGATATGGAAATGATCTATGGTGTATACGTGAAATGATATGTGAACCGTGCTTATAAAATGTTTATGGATGGATGTATGCTTTGCATGTAATAGATTGTTATGTTCCTATTTATGCTTATAATGATGTGGAATGATTTATGCGATGAAAGGTAAAAAATGATTGCGATGCTATTTATGAAATGATATGGATGATTAATGGATGATATAATGCAATGTAAATGCAATGTTTGTGTTTTTTCTTTTTTATGATATGTATTGATGATGCAAATGAGATGGTTTTAAGATGCTTAGAATAACAAATATATTATCCTAAATATGTATCATATGTGATGCATTTAATGTGATGTGATGTAATATATAAAATGATATGTTAATGCCAAGTGGTATGATGATGTTTTATGCAAAATGAACGTAATGTGGGAGATGACCTTATGATGTTTATGTGATGTGAATATGCAATGGATTATCTATAATGCTTAAGTACCTATTATGTATGATTATGCAGTAGGTGGTAGTGTGAAATGATTATGAAATGTTTATGCAAATGAATGTTATGCAATGGTTCATGTGATGGAAAAAATGGATGCAATGTTAATGAGAAAGGGATGTTCTAATTTATGGAAAATGGTTATAATAATATGTTTATATGATGATGGAAATGCAATGCATATGTTTTATATATGATATGTTTATGCAATATGATAGTGATTTGTGGATGCAGGATCGATGACGGTGATGATGATGATGATGATCAACTGCCATAATACCTTGTTAGTGCGATGAGCAAGAAGGAATCAAAGAGAATAAGTCATTTCAACAAGACGCAAGATGATGAATATGAAAATGATGATGACTACTTGCCGAGGAGTTGGGATTTTCAAAGGGCCAATTTTCTTATGTTTGATAACACACGTGGTATGATGCATCAAGGTATAGAGAACTAGGATGGCGTTGTACCTAGTGTGATGGACTTCGACTTAACAAACAGATATTCTTGTTCACACCTAACATATAGAAACCTTGCTAGGATGTATTTTAGACGTTTCAAACACCTCGTACCAAAACATGGAAAGGTATAACCTCTCAATGCAATAGTCAACAAGTTGCCCAAAACACCCTCCATACATAACTAACAAAGCAAGTATTCACCAAGTTATATTACAAGAACACCCAACAAGCATGACAGACAAAAGATAATGATCATTGCCCCATTCCTATTTCTCTAAATCCTCTGTTTGGATATCATCGAGAAGTCCTTGGAATGAGCACAATAAGATGAGTCAAAAGAAAAAGAAAAAGTAAACAAACAAGTTGATGTTCTTCAATGCCGCTAACCAAAAGGGGATGTGTTTTTAAGGATAAGAACTGAAACTATTGCCAAAAGATAATGCCCATTGTAGGAAGGATACATCCTAGGAAATGTTAGTGGATGGTGGCACACCATTTCATTTATCCTAAGTGTCTTTCAAATGTTTGATATGGGACCAATTGGATGATTGGTTATTGGTACAAAGAGTTGACCAACTTGCTTACGTACTGACTTAGACCTGAGACTTGACATTTTGAGTTTTCACTTTTAATCTGCTAGACTTGTTTCTGATCGTCTTACCAAAGGTTGAGGATGACGATCATTTATTATGAGTGATGTTATTGCGAGTGCAAGCGAGATGAGATGGATGGATTTTTTCAAATATTTGGATGTTTTTTATCGTTTTGAGATGTTTTGAGGTTGTTTTTGGTATTTTTTCAAGATTTTCAAATGTTTTGATTTTCGATTTTCTAATGTTTTGGGGTTTTCTGAGATTTTGACCAAGAGACTAACCTAAAGAACTATCCTAGGGGCCTCAGGGGATGATCAACAAATTAGCCTTGCCTACGTTATACACACAGAGACCATGTAGTTCGACTGACGACTTGACTGATTTACAAATGATGATATACATGATGAAATGTCAGTTTATTATGACAGACTCCTAAAGGACTAACTTAAGTGTCTCGGGGGATGATCAAAGATCAACCTTTCCTACATTCAAGGCTCAAAGACCCGTAGTTTGACAAGATGAATTTGTTTTGACCTATTTTGGGATTTTGATATGTTTTGATGTTTTTGGATTTTTTGATGTTTTGATGTTTTTGGATTTTCTGATGTTTAGGACTTTAAGAATATACATGAATCCAATCTGATGAGAACATGCCCCCAACATGATGCAATATACTACTTTGATAAAGGCAGGACAAGTTGACTTTGAGGATGGGCCGAGTAGTACTAGGAGGGATCATGATATGAACAGAGGACCAAGATATGATGCGGATGTGGGTGGATGAGTGATGGATGGAGATTTGAATGTGATGGATGATGGAAACATAATGAAAGGATGATGTAGAACAAGCCATAAAGATCCTGGTGAATGGAAAGTGTTTATTTACACAAGGCACATGTTTGCCAGGTTTTCACCAAGGTACTTTTCCAAAGTGCCACCAAAGTGGTTTTCACTAGAGGAGGATTTTTATTTTTACTGTTTTCAATCTTTTTTCTGATTTTTTTGGATTTTTTTGGTTCTATACCTTGAAAGATTAGGCATAATTTTTTTTGAGATGGGAGCTATTCATAGGCTCTTGCAGAGGTTCCCCTTTGGGTGTTGATAAATGATATGCCCCTGACTTATAACTTGTTGTGATAACGAATGGTCCTAACCAATTAGGTTCAAATTTTCCTTTGTTGTTTGGGTTTGGGACATTCTTATGATTCTCCTTTAATAACAGTTCTCTGATTTGGAAAATCCTGCTTCTAATTTTCTTGTTATAGCTCCTCTTGAGTCTATTCTGGCAAACTTGCAAATGATTCAAAGCGTCTATACGTCGCTCATCCAGTAGCTCCAGCTCATTCAATCTTGATACTCGGTACTCTTCATCTGTGATGAGGTTTTGCAGTGATATTTTGAGTGATGGGAGCTTGATCTCAATGGGGAGTACTGCTTCTAATCCATAGACCAGGGAGAAGGGAGTGGCGTCGGTGGGTGTGCGGATGCTGGTTTGGTAAGCCTAGAGGGTGGGATTAAGTTGTAGATGCTAGTCAGGACCTGCGTCATTGATTGCTTTCTTGGGGATTTTCAAAATGGTTTTATTAGTAGCTTCTGCCTGGCCATTGCCTTGGGGATAGTATGGGGTGGAGAAGTGATGTTGGATTTTGGATTTTTCACATAAGTCACAGACATCCTGATTTTTGAATGGTGTCCCATTATCTGAGATAATGGCTTGTGGGACACCTTAACGTAAAATGAGATAGTTTAGGATGAACTTTGATATCTGCTTCCCGGTTATATATGTCATGGGAATGGCTTCCACTCAATTAGTAAAGTACTTCGTGGTGGTTATGATGAACTGTGGTCATTAGATGAAGTGGGCGTGATTTTTCCAATGAGATCAAGTCCCCATTGCGAAAAGGGCCATGGTGTGATGATGGTATGAAGTCCTTGAGCTGGAGCATGGATGAGGTCCCCATGCTGCTGACATTGTAGACACCTTTTGACGTAGTCATGTGCCTCTCTTTCCATTGTAGGCCAATAATACCCCATCCTCAGTAGTTTCTTGGCTATGGTCATTCCACTCGAGTGTGAACCATAGATACCATTATGTACTTCAATTAGAGTGGTTAATGCCTCCTCAACGTTTAAGCAGTGCAGTAAGGTTCCTTCTATGCTCCTATGATACAGGGTATCTCCTAGGGTGATGAATCGGGATGCCTTTTTGACAAAGGTTCATTTTAGGTTTGAGGGTAAGTCAGCGGGTATGACTCCTATTCAAAGGTATGTATAAATGTCATGGTACTAAGGATCATCGAGACCAATGATTTTGCACACAAATTCTGATTCTGGTACCTTGAATGCAGGCACGAGAAGCTGCTCTATCAGGAATTCATAATTTGGAACATTATGGGGGATGTCCAGTAAGGATCCAATTGTTGCCATGGCATCCGCTGCTCTATTGTTGGCTCTGGGAATCTGCTCAAATGTAATCTCGATGAAGGATTCTTTGAGAGTCTCCACCAATTTCTTGTATGGAGTGAGCTTGTCATCTTTAGTTTGGTATTCATCATTTACTTGGTTTAGTATCAATTGAGAGTCTTTGTATACTTTGAGAGCTATAATGTTCCACTGCACTGCTATTTTGAGACCTATGGTTAAAGCCTCATATTATGCAATGTTATTGGTGCAAGGAAATGCCAGTTTATAGGACCTTGGTATGCAGTCCCCTTGTGGGGTGATAAAGAAGATGTCGGCTCCTGATCCATGCTGCCTGTATGAGCCATCAAAGTAGAGCTTCCAGTGGTCGGCTATGTTGAGATTAAAAATAGATTCGTCTGGAAACTCTGAGATGAGAGGATTTTCTGAGTAGATTGGTGCTTCTGCAAGTTGATCTGTGATGAATTGGCCTTTGATTGCTTTCCGCTCCACATATTCAATGTCGTATTCTGACAATATCATCACCCATTTGGCCATTCTTCCTGTGAGCATTGCCTTTGACAGTAGGTACTTGAGAGGGTTGATTTTGGCGATGAGTTTTATTTTGTGTGCCAACATGTAATGTCTGAATTTCTGTGATGCAAACACTATTGCTAAACATGCTTTCTTAATGAATGAATAGTTTAGCTCATGCCCAACCATTGTTTTGCTGATGTAATAGATGGCCCTTTCTGTTCCATTTTTGTCATGTTGAGCTAGGAGAGCTCCAAGGGCTGTTGTTGTTACTGACATGTAAAGAATTAATGGGTTTCCTGGGATTGGTGGTGTGAGTGCCTTTGAAAATCTGCAAACACTAAACTCAAACTAAGGTTAGTATCAACAAATCCTTCAAGAATACTCCTATGAAATACATTGTAAATGTTCCAAAATGCCATAAAAGATAAAGAAAAGCCAAATGCATGATGAAAACATTCAACAAATTACCTATTCCATAGTTGGATTGGTGTCACATGTGCTAGTGACCCTTTCCCAATCCTTGATCAAAGCTAAAATGATAAAATGCAAATGGAGATGGTGGAGTGATGATGAACAAGATCAAATCTCAAATGAAGAGAGTAACCTTGCAATAGATTGTGAAGGATTTGCTTGAGGATGATGCACCTATTTAAAGATTTTCAAAATGCCAAATGTTGAAGAGGGACCAATGTGGGATCAAAACAAGCCAATGAATTGAGGACACTTGTCATCATGTGATTAGTTGATGTGTGTGCAAGATTTGGGAAGAGTGCCCAAGAGGGGGAAATTTTGAATTCAAATTTGCAATAAATTTTGAGAGGGGGACAAGAAAGAAGAGCAATAAATGCCCTGTTTGACTTGTCATGTTGAAAGAAAATGAGATTTTAATAAATCAATAAAATTGATTTATTGTGCAAGTGGCTAGGTCTAGATAATGCAAGTGGGATGTGATTAGCATTAGGTTAGGATTAGATTAAGTTAATGATGATTAGGCTGATTTAATGGTGATTAGATGATTTGACTTTTTGGACTTTGGTAATTGATTTATTTAAATCAGAAAATGATGAAATATAATTTAGGATTTGATTTAAATGGAGTCCTGATTTATTTAATTAAATGGATGATGCAAAATGAAGGTTGAATGATAATGTTTATTTGATAAATGAGATTATTTAATGAATGGATTAAAGGTGATGAATGGACCTAATGCAACATCTAGTTTGACTGAATCCGATCGAATGCATAATGTAAATTTTGCATGTCTACATTTTGCCCCTCTTTGAAATAATGTACTTGTTGCGTTGGTTCAAAGAATAAACTTGCCGCAATCGAAATTAAAAAAATTTCATGATTTTTCAGATGCCCCAGTGGAAAGAAGTACACTGGTACATTGCCCCCTCGAGAGATCGAGCGAAAAGATTCGATTTGAGGGTCGATCTCGCGATAAAGAGGTTCAAAATGGATGGTTATGGATGACAATGCAAAGATGATTTCAAGATGCTTAGAATAACAAATCTATATTATTCTAAACAAATTAAATGATGATATGATATGAGATGGATGAGATGGATGATGTGATATGCTATGATTATGCAGCGGATGATTTATGATATGCTTAGACTAACAGATCTATATTATGATGATGATATGCATGTGAGATGATAGCCACCAAAAATCTTTTGATGTTTCCTATTATGCTTATGATATGAATGATATGTGATATGCTATTTGTTTTGTAAAGATGCAAGATGGATGCATGATGGAT
>VDFB02000015.1:382901249-382928714 GCA_007258455.2 Sequoia sempervirens | reverse complement strand
GTGGTGTAGGTGTATTTTAGCAAGGGGCACTGATGACCACTTTGGCGTCGACAACACCATCATTGGTAACATTTTTGTTCCTTGCCCACTTGTGAGGTTTGTCGTTGTAATTGGCAGGTGGGTGGTTGTTTTGTTGTTCTGGGTATGAAGTTGATCCCACAGGTTGTGTCATAAGGGCTCATTTGATGTTGAGCACCTTGGAGATCAACTGGTCATACGTGGTAATCCCTTGTACCTTGAGATGGAATGCCAAGAGGCAATCAAGGTTGGATATGATGGTGCATACTTGTTGTTCCTCGGTCATGGTCCATTTGCTCTGATTGGCCTTGGATCGCCATCATTGTAGGAATGAAGCAAATGATTCATTGTTACCTTGTTTTAGAGCTGAGAGTTCTTCTAGACTGACATCGATTGGATATTGCATGCATAGTTTTTAATGAATGCATCTATAATTTATTGGAATGTTTTGATGCTTGTAGGTAGGCGAGAGAACCATTCCATAGCATGGCCAGCCAAACTCCTAAGAAATAGCTGCATCAGATAGGTATAATCATATGCAACTTCCATGCAATGAACCTAGAATTCCCTGATGTGATCTTCAGGGTTTCCTGTCCCACGATACTTGTCAAACTTGGGGATCTCAAATCCCTTCGGGAATGGTTTCATCACAAGGCTCCTGTCAAATGGATAGGGACACAAGTTACTTGGTGTTTTTGTGGTTCGCCTTGATTGAAGATCAAGCACTTGTTGCAAGAGCAAACTGATTTGTGTCGTTACATCATTTTGCAGATCAGGGGGTGGGATGAAGGTGTTTTGGATTGTTTCAATTGTGGGTTGGATGGGTGGGTTGGTTGGTGTGTTATTTGATGTTATTTGCACATTATGTCGAGCCAAGTATGCTTGCACTTGCTACTGTATAAAAAATGCTTGTTGTTGTTGTGCTAGGATTTCCTGTTGTTGAGGTTGATGTTGTTCTTGTTGTTGTTCCAACAATGCTTGTTGTTGGGCTGCCAATTGGGCTGCTTCATGCTGCTCTTGATATTTTTTTATTGCTTGTTGATATGCTTGTAGTTGTGCTGCTTGTTTTTGTGCAAGAAGTTGTGCTTGTGCTTGTGCTTGATATTGGGTGTGCGCTTGAGCTTGAGCTTGGGCTTGTGTCGCTTGTTGTTGCAATAGGATTTGGGCTTTGGAAAATTTTTGTGCTTGTAATGCAGCTTGGGTTGCTTGAGCAGCTTGAGTGGCTTGTTGTTGTTGTTGCAATAAGGCTTGGGCTTGTGCAGCCTGTTGTGCTTGTTGCACAATTTGGGTAGCTTGAGCATTTTGCGCTGCTTGTGCGGCTTGTTTGGCAGCTAGTTGCGCGGCTTGTTGAGCAGTTATTTGTGCAGCTTTTTTCTTTTGCACTTGTAGGAATGCCTTTTGATAAGCAGCTTGGTGAGCGGCTTCCAATGCAATGTTGTATTGGTTTGATAAATTGGAGTTTGGTGGTGGTGGGGGTGGTGGATTCAGAATGGTTTTTGTGGTGGTGGTGAGCAATGATGTTGTGTTGGTGGTTTGAGTGGTGGATGGTGTTATTGATGTGGTTGGTCCTTGAGAGACCATGCTTTGAGATGTTAGGGGGGTGGTCGATGATGTCGCAATTGCTTGTGTAGTTGTCATATGTTATTGCGATATCGATGACAAGTTTTGAGAGTTTGGCATGGTGCTTTGATTGGTGTTTGGAATGTTGGTTTGATTGATATTTGGTAAAGGTGGAAGCCCCAAGCCATGTAGAGGTGTGGATAATGATGGCAATGGTGGAAGAGGTGAAAATGTGAGGGGTGTGAGTTCTTGAGAAAATGATGTGGTGTCAAAAAATGCCCCTAGGTCTGAACATGTCACCTTCTTCTTGTGAATTTGTGAGGAGAGAGGTTTTGGGTGTTGCGCGGAAGGATGATGATGATGGATCATTAGGATTGTGGAAAGTGAGAGGGACATACTTATGTGATGGATTTTGGGGTATTTTTTGTTCCAAAATGGTGTTTGCATCCAAATCTTGATTATTGACAAGAGGGTGTGTTTGAATAGCATTAAGAAATGCATATCCCTTATTGACGTTAGGTTGAGTTGGAGCAAAAGATGTTGTGATTTGCAGAATGTTTTGAGTGATGCTTTGGGATGGGGGTGTAGATGAGATGGGGAGTGTGGATGAATTTAGAGGCATGATCTCCAAAGATGGTTCCACTATGGAGCTCACGTCGAAATTAAAAGGTAATTTGGCCCCTTGTTTTGCTAGTTCGAGCATGTATAGTGAAGGGTTAAGCCTCATCATGATGTTGATGATCTTATGGTTTTCTGGATTTTGGAGCATTTTGGTTATTTCTTCATGCGACATACCAAAGGTAAGATCTTCTTCTTGAATTTCCTCTTGTAGGTTTTGTGATGATGAGATATTCAAAGGATTGCTTAATTTGACTGGATTCATTATGGCATTCGTTTAGCTTAGGTCACTTGAAGCGGGTGTTTCTTTGTCGGCTTCCATGTTCTTCTTGTATTGAGATCTAGTTTGAACCATAAAACAAGGATCGATTTTCAAGAATATGGGAGATGAATCTCTAATTCTTTAGATTGATCTTATTTTAAGCACAAAAGAGAAATTTTTAGGGTATCTTGAGGATCAAAAGGTGATATGATGATGATGCAAGAGGTGGATGATGTGGATGTTTAATATTTTGATAAATCTTTGAGAGGAATGCTATACTTTTAGGACTTTTGGATATGTTTTGGATTTTGATTTTTGATCTTCTTTTGGATTGTCCTTGACTTGATTGATTTTGGTTTGCTTTGATTTGAACCAATAGACCCTAAGATGTTGGATGATTATCTAAGGGGTAGATTTTCTCAAAGGATGATAATTTGAATATGTGTAGGGAGAAGGATGCATCTACCCACACCTATTCAAACAAGATGATAATTTAACCAGGCATATGAAGAAGGATGCATCTACATATACCTAGCTAAACAAGATGGTTTGATAAATTTGAATAAGTATATGCAAAATGATGCATCTACACATACCTAGCCAAAGATGTTTTGATAAAGATTTCAAGGATTTTGTCTCAAGGATTTGATGATTTTGATTTTTTCCAAAAATCCTAGCATGAAGGATAATTTTAAGATTTCTCAAAAGATGATGGTGAGATGATTTTTGGTTTGATGTTTGAAGGGTGGATGAAGAAGATTTTTTGATTTCTTTTGATCCTAGGACGAACCTAAAAAAGACACTTTGTTTACCTAGACCTCGATATTGAAGAACATACAATGCTTCTAAGGACCTCTATAACTAAGAAGTGGTTCAAATTGAGCATACATTTCTGGATTGTTCAAAGGGATGAGTCTATAGAGCCTTGTGAACTTTTTGCTTATCTTGATGTGTTGCTTTTGATTGCACTTTCTATTGTATCTCTTGATGATCTTTTGAGTGTGACTCCTAAATTTTGAACTTTGACTCAAGTACTTTCGTTTTGGGATTTTGACTTTCTTGGAAATCATGAGGTTTCAACACATGTGAGAGTCAATTTTGTTATGTTTGCTTAGTGACTTTATTTTACCACAAACACTTCTTTTGATTAGTTTTTTTCCAAACTAGATGTCCAATGTCTTAATTTCTTCAAATCCCACAAAGTATGTTATGTGGAAATTTGATGAATTCAAGGCAAGGGTTACCTATTGTTTAACTTTAGCAGAAAAATTGAGATGTAATTTCAAGTGTTTAGAAACCTCTAAGGATAAAATCCCAAGGGAAAGCAATAACACATGAATTGGGTCAATTGTATTTGTCTCCTAAAGGGTTTGAAATTTTGATGATGATGTTTAAGTGTTTGTTTCCGAGATGTTTTCGAACAAGCAAAGCATTTTGTAACCAAGAATAAGTACAACCCTATGGATATTAAAGACAATATTTGTTGAGTCCCCACTTGGACAAGTCCATCTACGCTTATCTTTATCGAATGGTTAGATGCTTGATCCCATTGGATCCCCTCCACGACACTCACTTATACGGGGCAGCCAAGCATCAACACCCATGAAACTCCCATGGCATGCTTTCCATTTCTACTAAAAGACCGTAAAAATGTGGGGCGGCTTCAGAACTACCGTTCTTGCACCAACAAATAGATCAAGGATTTTGGAAATTCTAAAAACATTGGTTTTAATTAGGACTTTCTGTTCGTGGAGATTGACCCATACAACGAGAGTCCCTTTTCAAATCCATCTTGTCATAGCCAACCGCGTGATATTGGTGTTTACTCCAATACCCACATTTATATCCCAGTTGGAAATACTCTTTTCTTTAGAGTGTTACCGGTTGAGTCGTTCCCTTTGGTGAGTACTTTTCCCCCAAGGCAGACCCTCTAAGATAAAAAAAAGCGAATAAACGTATTCATAGTTTGATCGACCCTTGTTTAGAAACAAAGGGAGAATGTATGCAATAAGTTTACTCACACTCGCAAAGTGTTTTGTTCAATTTTAAGCCCAAAATGAAGTGTGGAGGTGATTACTTTATCTCAACCTAAGATCATAAAAAAGGACTTTTGATTCTCAAGATTGCTATAAAGTGTGAGAGAAGCGCATACGTCCTTTTCGATGATGTTAGTTTAAGTAAGCAACCAGAAAGACAAAGTTGCAAATGTTCATTTTACCATTTCAAAGCAATTGTGAGTTAGTTTTAAAAACACCAAAGTAAGTGTGATAATTTGCCTTGTTCAATTTTTAATCCCAAAACAAACTCTAGTATATTTTGAATCCTAATGTTCTTTTTAGACCTTTTTGCAACAAGAATTCAAAAGTTCTTTTTAAAGCCCAAATGAAATTAGTATATCCTAAGCATAAAAGATAACAAATTTTCCTTAAGAGGAGTAATGAATCCTCAACAAGTGTTAAAAAAACACTAAAGTGTTTAAAAACACTTGCTTTTGTGAAATGACATCATTATGCTTCTCCTCTTTTTCATCTTTGATTAATCCAACCTACAAGAAAAATCAGTTAGATTTTGCAAAAAAGAGATCAAAAGGATAGAAAACAGATAGAATAATCATAATTTGAAAAAAAGCATGTGTTGTAAATTAAATTTCACTTCATACTCCCCTCCAGCGGCGCAATTTGTGAAGGCGTGACAGTTTGATTTATCTAGCAGTGTTGTATAGCGCCGCTTTCCAGTTAGCGTCGCTCTGCAGTCAGGCCAGTGAGCGTGAATGCGACACCCTTTTGCCCAACGGTGGAGTTTGATTTTTTTGAAAATTCTCACAGGTCTGATTGGTCAAGCGGTGCAGTTTGAAATTTAAAATCTTGGGTAGGAAGACTTTAGTGTCAGAGTTTGAATTTCCAGCGGTCTTGTATAGCGATGTTGGAGAACCAGCGGTGCTGAACAGCAACGTTGAACCTGTAAACAAAGAAAAAAGCATAAATTTGATAAAAAAACATGATTGAAAGGTGAGATTTCACTCCTAGCGCCAAATGTGCGAACCCCCAATCCTAATACATGCA
The DNA here is from genome assembly GCA_007258455.2 of Sequoia sempervirens. NCBI lineage: Eukaryota > Viridiplantae > Streptophyta > Pinopsida > Cupressales > Cupressaceae > Sequoia > Sequoia sempervirens. Next base: position 382,923,194 of record VDFB02000015.1, on the reverse strand, counting down.
AAACACAAAAAATGAATACATTAGGAGATCAAATGCAAGTAAGAACAAGGATTCCTCAAGAAATTCATTTGAAGAGCAAAAGAGATAGAATTATGAAATGAAGAACACAATGAGATTTAAAAGCATATCAAATCCTATTCTAAAGCCAACAAACTCCTAATATCTTGAGGGAATTGGTGCCAATTTGATGTGAAAATTGGCCCTTTCCCAACTCCAATGATGCAAGCTTGATGAATGTTGATGAATGATCCACTTTGATGAAGAATGGTGAGTGCTTCAATACCAAAACCTGCATAACCTAGCTACAAATTCAAAAATGTGGATGGAGATAGCTAAATATTTGAGCATAGTAACTTTACTCAAATTGTGGATTCTCAAATGAGGAGATTAGCCTCTTATTTATAGATGAGATTGATGGATGAATGCCTAAAATAGAGCAATGTGGGACTAAGAATTAGCCAATGGCAAAGTGCCACATGTCAACCTATGAGTGGATGGAGGATTGCAAGTTTTGAGGATTTTGTCAATAAATGCATATATTTGAATTTTGAAATTGTTGAAATGACATGCAAGAGGGAAGGAAAAATGCATTGAATTCCACTTGGCTCAAGGCAAAGGACATGTAAGAGAGAGTAAATGCCTTGTTGGATGTACATGTCAACTTGGATTTTGAATTCAAACTTGAAGAATATTCCTTAAAAGATGCCTTGTTGAAGGAAAATAGAGATTTAATAAATAAATTAAATCTATTTTCATGCAAGTGGTAAAAGCTAGAGGATGGGACATGAGAGGAGATTAAATTAATCAAAGTTAATTAATTTAATGAAGGGGTTAAATGATGTGACCTATATGACTTAAATTTGTGGATTTATTTAAATCAAATATGAGAAGAATGTGATAAGGGATTAATTAAATAAAGATTTTGATTAATTTAATTAAAAGAGATGATTGTTAGATTAAACTAAATAAGGTTTTAATTTATTTAATTTAATAGATAGACTTAAGAGATTTAATCAAATAAAATTAATTATTTAATTAAATCAGATAATTAGATCAAAATGGTTAATTTAATTATCGAGAAAAGGTGACTTAGTTAGATAACTGATTTATTTAATTAAGAGAGGAATATTGATGAATTTAATCAGATAAGGGTATTTGATTAAATGGTTAGACTGAAGGATGGTTTAGGACGAAACAATGTTAGTGGTGAAGATCAGATGCACAATGTCAATCAGTATATTTTACATGTCTACAGGACTAAATGTAGCATCGTAAATTGTGCTCCCTATAGGTGAAAGCACAATTTCACACTTTATTTGGGTCTTGCTTTGGTATCCACTTCATTAATGCATTTTAGAAACAATCCCTTAGCCTTGAAATTTCCCTTCAACTCAAGAGAACATGTCGATGCTACCCTAAGAGTGCCTTCTCAATCATATTTCATCATTCTAACCTTGAAAAATGTTCACTTTCTAGATAAGTCCTAATTAAGCAGAACCTAAACTTGATAATCAAATTTAAAGGTGTGTAAAATAGCTAGACAGGGGCATGGGTGCCCTAAACTAGATATCTTTCTCAATAATTTTTGTTTTTAATTTATGTTAGTCCTTAATTTATGTGACATGAATTTGAGTTTGAGATTTGAAGAAAAATAAATCCCAAAAATTTAAATTTAAATGAGTTGGCCTACACTTTAATTTGTTCCTATTATTCACTAAATAAATATATTAATTATCATTTCAAAAATAGGGAATCAAGCATTATTACAACACAACTCTACCAAATTATTCATCCTATTTTATATAATTACAAAGGAATTTTTAGATTTATTCAAGCTATCACAGTGATTAGAGTTTGATGCCAATGGAAGAACTAGGTGGAATCTAGGTTTGGAGGTGGCTTTGGCTTCCTTCAAATTCTTAATGACTTATTTTCAGCTTGTTCTCATCTTCAAACTTTGATCTCCTTGCTGCCCTAAGTAAGGTACTTATGCATTTTGATTTCCCTATAGTGTTTGACTTTTCTCTTGGGTTGATCTTGATTTTGTCATTTAGGAATCCTTCTCTAACACATTTGAGTATGGTTTTTTTATCACTTACATTGCATTTTAGCTTATTACAACTTTAGACACACATAAGGTTTAGAGAACACACTTTATCTATCAAAAAATTGACTATTCGTGGAGGTAGAAGTACTAAAAATGGGGGTTTGACTGAGGAAAACTCCTATATAGCCACCCCTTCCCTCTCTTTGTTGTGATTCTGTAGGTTTAAATTTGAAGATGACAAGTTAAATATCATGAAACATATTGCAGAATTGTATGTTATAGTTCATGGTTTTACAAATAAAAAAAGACAATCCTCAGTCAAGGAAGCCCATGCCCTTGACCATTGAAATCTACTCCAAATTTCCATGACATGTACAAAAAATCTTGCCTCCTTAGATCTACTTTTGTTTCATCAATTTACAGTTTCATTTGTGTAAGCAATTTGTATTTTCAATTTTGGTTCAATAGTCTAATTAGGTCAATAAATTCACATAAAATTCAATCAATTTTTAAAGCAATAACAGAACCAAGTCTAGGGTAGATTGTCTCTACTTATAGGTTGTTATTCAATCTTGATAACCTTGTTGGCTTGGATTCTAATATTGATGCAAAGGAAGATTGACCTTGGAAATCTATTAGTTAGATCTAGGGTCTCTTTTTCCACATCACACAAATAAACTATCAATAGTTTAAGGATAATGTAAATAAATGATTTGTGACATTTTCTATGTAAATTCAATTTATTATTTTCCAGAATTGCATAAAAAAATATTTTTATAATATTTGGTTAGGTTTCAATAAACTATTTGTTATGTTTTCATTATTTTTTATTAAGTAATATTTTCTCGCAACACATAACTTGAACTACAAATAAAACCTTTTTTTATGATTTTTTGGAAATATATCATTAGTCCAATATCTAGTGGATGGTATTTTTGGTAATTTATCATTGAATAATTTTTAATTATTTTTTAACTTGTAATAACATAAATTTAGAATTATATTTCCCCATATCATGTTTCTCTTTGTGTATATACCAAAATTAATTATTATTTTTCATTGAAACAAGGACACCAATATAGAATGGTACAATTTTTTAACATTTTTCTCACGTAGTTTGTTATTTTTTAGGTAGTTTCTTGAATAGAGATCATTATTTTTTGTAATGTACCTATGTCAATTATTAAAAAAAATATTTTTAAAAAATATTATTTATGATATATATTTTAGAAAACTAACAATGATAAAATTTCATATTTGTATGACTTCGTTTTATCCCCAAAATGTGACATGAACCAAAAATTTTGTCCACAATTTGCTACTTATGGATAGGATGGGAAGAGGTCGCCACAAAGGTGCCATATAAACATGTTTGATCTAAGGGGGTTTGGTTAAACCTCCTTAGCACTATTCAAAAGTGAAATCACACTATCCTTATCCCTATATATAGCTTTCTCAAAGGGGTTCAATTAAGATCCCTTAGATCAAGTCTCTCTACACCACATGACAACACATGGAACCACACATCTACTAAGTGGGCTTGATTGAGCACAACTTAGATCAAATCCCTATGTGGATTCAATGAATTTTTGTGTGTATTTTTCCTATTTGGCTTGCCAATGGGACACACCTTCATTATTCTATATGGGTGTCCAAATTAAATGCCTTTGCTAAAGGAAACTACTCAGTTTGAATTTGAATTCACCAAATTAGTATGACATAAATGTTTGCACAACATGCTAGAGTCTCATGACAATTCATCATTCTATAGTTATTTTTGAGTGTTTCTTTCCTTGCCACCTTCCCAGTCTATAGGTAACCACTTTAGAGTGAATTTGAAAAACTACCTAGATCCCTTTTCTCTATCCATTTGACCATTTTTGAATATATATTTTTTATTCCAACTCTCTTTGAGCATTCCTCCATTGTTATTAGTATTTTGGATAATTTTCATCAATATTGTGAAAATTATGTGAAAACTCTAGCACTCTCCTGAACTCTTGGAAAGATTAGCAAAATTCTATAGTAGTATTACTATCTCTATTATTTTCATCAAGCTTTGGGAGATTATTTCTATTGTGATTATTGCTCTATATTTCATTGTTTTCTTCATTTTATTATTGTAAATTCCTATTTTCTATTAGTTTTGGCACATGGAATCTTATTTGCTATTCTACAACACTCTTATTCTTATTCTAGATCATTTTAATTATATTTTCCATCACTCTTTCAATCCTAGGCACACTTAGGATAGGGGTGCACACTTTATTTGATTATTCTTAATATCTTGGCTATTGTTGAGGTTGGAAAACAAAATAGGGGCTTGAACATTCTTGGTGATGTAGGAGCATCTAGGGGTACTAGCAATCTTGCATCACCAAAAAAATTGTTATTTTAATTTGGTTTATTTTCAATAAGAGCTTAGGGGTTAGGAGAATAATATTTTAATTTGCAACAATGTAAATTAATGTAAATGTAAATTTGATGGAAAATAGGTCCTGGTAAAGCGGTAAAAGAATCTTGTAGAGGAATATTCCATTTGGGCATCCATTTTCAAATGAGGTCAAAAAGTCTTGTTTTATTATGTTTTTGACATGGTTTGCATGTACATGTGTCATAAAATATCATAAAGTGGGCTGCAAAGAATCTTGCATGTATTTGTTACATGTCTAGGTCGTAATTGTGAGACCCAGTTTTAGTAAAATGGACATAACTTTATCATACAATAAAAAAAATTAAGAATTTCAAAATAATTCGGAAAGCTAGAAATGAGGCGCACAAAACCCAAAAACCGTTTGAGGAAATTCTGACAAATGATAGAGTCTTGATAGGCAGAAAGTGATGGGTTTTCTTGGTTTTTTTTGGAGGTTGTTTTGAGAAACGAATAGTGGTTTCTTCTCACACAATTTCTCTATATTGATGTTGCTCATTTGGTGAAGGGGGTTTTGGAGAGTTGGTGGTTGCATACCCAGATGCTACTAGAATGATGCTAGAATGTTGAGTTTTTGTATGTGTGAAGCCCATGTTGTATGTGAGCATATGAGCTCCATAATTATGTAATTCATTTTCAGATTTAAACTTAATATATGCTACAGATTTCTCTTTTTTTATATGTGTTTAAGTTAATGTTTTGCCTTCTTGCATAGAGTTGTATGCATGTTTGTGATTAGATTTGAAACAGAGAGTCTCCTCTTACATCGGTGGTATTAGAGCAGGAGTTCCTGAGTGTGCAGGCAGAGCGTTGAACATGAGGCAGTTTACACTAGGACATTGGGGTGGAGTGTGTGTGGTATGAAGACCGATCTCTAAATGTGAGGCAGTCTATACTTGAGAGGTTGAAGTTTGAGAGTGTGTGGCAAGTGAGGTTGCAACAACAACAAAAGAGTTTAGCTAAATGGAGGATATTAAAGAAAGGGAAAACCAAATTGCAATAGTTGAAGATGTTGCAGTTAAAACAAAGTATGCAGTGATGTATGGGGATCCAGTGTTTGATGAGGAACCTGATGAAGACCAAGAGTTTCTTGAAAAAGAGATCGCAAAGATAAAGAAGTTGTTCAATGCAACAATAGAAATAGCAGCATTTAGTAGTGAGGAAGAAGATGTTGTGATAGAAGAAGTCATTGAGGTAAAATCTAATTTTGATGAATTTTATAATGCTAGATTTGTAAAGGATTTTTATTGTGAGATGAGAAAAGAGTTAGAAAAGAAAAAAGATTGTGAGGATCTAGAGTTGTATATAGATTTATACTTGCAAGTAGAGGCTATAGAGGAAGCTATAGGAGAGATTTGGTGGAGGTGGTCAGTTTGTAGTGGGTCAAAACCCATGAAAGAGGAGAGGAGTAGAGAGATTATTTGGAGGAGGATGGTACATAGTGGATACAAGTCCACAAGAGGAGAGAAGAATGGAGTGCAGAGTTTTTAGAGGAGTTTACTTGTTCCAGCTAAGTGTTGGAAGAGAAGAAAGAAAAATCAATTATAAGTACCAAATTTAGTGATGGAGTTTGATGAGGATTGTTTACAATTCGAAAGGGTGGTACTACCACTTAACTCCATTTTGTGAATCCACATTCAAAATATTTTTCCTACACTGTGTGTCTGATGCAGGAGCATCTAGGGGTACTAGCAATCTCGCATCACCAAAAAAATTGTTATTTTAATTTGGTTTATTTTTAATGAGAGCTTAGGGGTTAGGAGAATAATAGTTTAATTTGCAACAATGTAAATTCCCTTGGTGTGAAAATGTAAATGTAAATTTGATGGGAAATAGGCCCCGGTAAAGCGATAAAGCATCTTGTAGATGATTATTTCATTTGGGTGTCCATTTTCAAATGAGGTCAAAAAGTCTTGTGTTATTATGATTCTGGCATGGTTTGCATGTACATGTGTCATAAAATGTCATAAAGTGGGCTGCAAAGAATCTTGCATGTATTTGCATGTTGTTGCATGTCAGGGTCATAATTGTGAGACCCAATTTCAGTAAAACAGCCATAACTTTCTCATACGATAACAAAAATAAGAATTTCAAAATGATCCAAAAAGCTAGAAACAAGACACACAAAACCCATAAACCGTTTGAGAAAATTCTGACAAATGACAAAGCATTGATAGGTAGAAAGTGACGGGTTTTCTTGGTTTTTTTTGGAGGTTGTTTTGAGAAACCAATAGTGGTTTCTTCTCACACAATTTCTCTATATTGATGCTACTCATTTGGTGAAGGGGATTTTGGAGAGTTGGTGGTTGCATATCCAGATGTTGCTAGAATGATGTTGGAATGTTGAGTTCCTTATTTTTGTATGTGTGAAGCCCATGTTGTATGTGAGCATATGAGCTCCATAATTATGTAATTCGTTTTCAAATTTGAACTTAATATATGTTGCAGATTTCACTTCCATTTCTATGTGTTTAAGTTAATTTTCTTCCTTACTGCATAGAGTTGTATGTGTGTTTGTGATTAGATTTGAAAGGGAGAGTCTCCCTTTACATCACTTGGAAAGCTCCAAATAGCCCCAAACATTTACTTTGTTCTCATAGTTGTAGATTATTTTTGGAGAATATATTAAATCCTTCAAGAGTTTGCACAAACATCTTTCTTTGTCTTTTCATTATTTGTATTTATCCATAATTTTTAAATCTTGTTATTTTATTTTTTATCACTGGTAATCTTCTTCATAGTTCTAGTGTTATTTTTATTATAAATTAGGCACATTTTTGAGAAAGATTTAGATTCTAGTTTCTTTTCTACATGAACTATAGTACCCCATACAAACATCTACATGCCATATTGGTGTCTTCAATAAAGACCTCCATTTTTTTTCCAAGTTATCACTTTCTTTTTATTTATAATTCTATAATTCACATTAATTTTGTATTTTAAATTTTATAAATCAACAACAATTTCTAGACCCATTAATGTTTTATGTTAGAAAAATATAAATTTTCAAGGGTAAAAAATTAGTGTTAATTAGATATTGATCTTCCTTCTCTTTCTATTTGATTAATATGATATTAGATTCCTTTTCCATAAGATCTATTTGACCCTAATTTAGTTTCCAATGAAATCATTTTAAAAAAGGGAACCATCCTTTCTTTTATTGAATCAAATTTCATACAATACATGTAGGGAATGCAATTAATTTTTATTTTAACACTTTTAAACCCTAAAAAAAATTCATGGAAGCCATGGGTAAAACCTTGCCTTTGTAATATTAAATAAAAACACTTTAGCATAAACTTAAAAACTAATATGATAAGGTTAAAGCGAATGGAAGTGTATGCTATATCATTCCTCCTACATCATTCAAGAATGACATAGGGCATGCCGCATCTATTTTATTCACATAACTTATACTTTCATAGTTTCAACTATATTTTAAGTTCAATTGAATTGATAGTTTATATAAACCCAATTGGTTTTAACTATAACAAGGCCTAGAAAAATATATTTCAAGACCTAGAGGACCCCACAAGAGTCTTTGAAGAAACCCATCAAAAAAATTAATGCAAACCCTTCCCTTTGCAACATTTAATGAAAATTATCTACAATAAAATTAAAACATGATAAGGCAAGGTTAAAGTGGATGGGGAATAGAGAGGTTGTAAGTAATCCCTTATGAAGCTTTGGTCATATGATAAGGTTAAAGTGGATGAGACATAGGAAATGAAATAGTTAAATTTTTAGTTTTTTTGACATGAATTCAAATTTACTTCATAATTTCACCATAAAAATCAACATTATAAATTTACATAGAGTAGAAAAACTACCTAGAAAAGCTATGATCAATTGTAACTCATTTTTATCCTTCAATTGGCTATAAATCATCCCTCATGAAGCTAGCATAGTCATATATAACTTGATTTTTATTTATTGAATTGAAATAAATCATGAAAATAGTTGAAAGCTACATATATTCAAATATTTTAGTGAGATGTAGTACCCATCATGATAATAGCAGGAAATGGATAGTCTTGCTTCATCATGATATAAGATGTTGAAGAGAAATGTAAGAATCCTTGTTAAACATAATAGTTGTTGTCTATTCCATTCTTGATGCCATTTCATATGGTGAATATGGTCACAATTTCTTAAGCATTCTATTTGTATGTTATTATGTCTTATGCATGAAGCTATCATTAGAGTCAATTGTAACTCATTTTTTCTCTCCATCATCTACAGGTGGAGGAAGACATAATTGAGCTCACTTATATTTTAGTTTAATTACTCCAAACGATTATAATACTAATGTTGAAAGTGTTGTTGATAAAATGTGAATCCCATTATCACCATAGCTAGTGGTCTATCATGATAAAAAAATAGCATGAGGAAAATGTCACTTTAACGTTTGTTGTGTGTGTCCTATCATTGTCGTTAGTAGTTTATTAGGGTATGGTATTCTATATTAGGAATTATATTTTGTATGTTATGGGGTCTTAGGAATGCTATTTTTATGGAGAATATCCACGACTATTCTCCATACAAAATAGCATGCCATGACCATATTCATCATACAAAATGGCATCAACAATGGGATCTGCAATAGCCACTATGTTTTAATAATGCTCATCATTCATCCTTTCTATTTTACATCATGAAGTGCTAGCTACTACTCCCTTTCCCACTAGGTAAGTGCATGGAAATTGTATACAAAAAGGGGGTCAAAAAGTGACCACTTTTCTATTTTATTTTCTGAAATTAGCTAAACTTGAACTTGGATGAGTAATTTTGGATGTATGTACTCAAAATTTGAATATGCGGCAATAAAAATATTGTATTACGTTGAATCTAACTTTTAAACTACTAAATTTTTGAAAAAATATTTAAGATTGAGAGGGAAAAATATTGTGCACACACAAAAGCGCTCTTATTTTTCTCAATAAAATATTACATAGTGTCTGGTGTACACCCCCTATTTTTGTTCTTGCATTTAGTATTTTTAAAAATTGGTTGGAAAAAATATAGTTAAGAGTGAGCACTAGAAATTGTGTATTTTATTGAATTTTTTTTTGTTATTTTAAAAGTGAATGTATCCTAAAAAAATGTGTCATTGAATGTGCATGTCATATAACTTGCATAAAAAAAATTAACGTGCAAAGAATGAAACATACAAAAATCCTATTTTTTTCTCAATTTTTGATAAACATATCAATATTTATAATGAAAAATCAATACATATGTATCTAAGGAAAATAAAAAATTCAATAAAAGAGTTATAAATAAAAATCTTAATGTATTTCAAATTAAAAAAATATACGGTTAAAAATATAAGAATAATATTTTGGTGACATTTTTACTAAAGATTTATTTAATATGTAAACCTGAGATGTACAAGTTGAAAAACTCCATGAAAGTGAAAAACTTGTGAAATGGAGGAAAGTTAATTTAGTCCAAGCCTTTAGGTTTGTTTCCCAAACTTATTCCAAGCCAAAATTGGTAGGAAAGAAAATATTTATAAACCACGCTCGCACATTTTCTAAAGTCATTCTCTTACTCTCCCTCTTGCTCTCTATATTAATCTATCCATCTATCTTTAGCTCTCAATCCTCTCTCTAACTCCATATATCTCTATCTCACACTCTCTCCCCAAATAATACTATATCCATCCTCTTTATCTATTTCTCTCTATCTCTCTATCTATACCTCTCTCTAGATATCTCCCTATTTATCTCTCTTCCCCTCTCTTGAGCTCTCTTCCCTCTCTCTTTATTTTTTTATCCCCCTTTCTCTCCCTCCATCTTTATGCCTCACTCAATCTCTCTATCTCCATCTCTCCCTCTCTATCTCTCCTCTCTTCCTCTATAGTTCTCCCTCTCCCTCTCCCTCTCCCTCTCCCTCTCCCTCTCCCTCTCCCTCTCCCTCATTCTCTATATATCACCCTCACTCTCGCAATTTGTCTATTTCTCCCTCTTCCCCTATATTTATTATATATTTATTTACTAATTTTATATGTCTCTCCCTCTCCCCCTCCCTCTCCCCCTCCCTCTCCCTCTCCCTCTCCCTCTATACTTTTATATTTCTCTCTCACTATTTGTTTATGTCTCTCTCTCACACTATTTATTAAGGTTTATCTCCCTCTCACTCTTTATCTCTCTATCTTTCTCACTCTTCCTCTCTTTATATTTCTCTATCCCCCCTCTCTCTTTCTCGCCCCCCCTTCTCTCTCTCCTTGTTACTCTCCCTAGACCTACTATATCCATTACTCTATTTTTTGTCATCCCTACCATGACCATTCTTTCATATATGCTTATGCACATAACCCTTTATATATCTTCCTACATTCCTATTTCCTAACCCATTACATCCTTCACCTCTTATACCAATCATAATCATACCTATATTAATCCTAGTAGCTCCTAACCTTCTCTTATCACTATTATTTCCTCTACCCTAGATTTGGAATGATGTAAAAGAGATATCAAGCTGAAAAAGAGTGGATAAAATGCCAAATGGAAAAGACAATGATGAGTTTAAGGATGCCAAGCATACACCATTGAAATTTGAGATTGTTACACATCTAATATCTATGGGTTTTGAGGCAACTCATTTTGGGATCTATAATAGAAAAGGTGACCCTAATACACACTTAATATGCTTCAGTGCACCATGTGTTGATTTTTTATATGAGGATAGATTGTTGGCCAAGCTATTTCCAAGAAATTTTTTAAGAGATTATTATATTTAATGGTTCTTATTATTACCTCATGGATCTATACATACATTTGATGATTTTAAAAAGGTATTATTGAGGTAATTAAAAGTTAATATGGGCCTTGTAATTATTATTTTATATTTATTTGAGTGTGCCTAGAGACCAAGTGAGCGTATAAATTATTATATCATAATATTTAAATAATTACATTCTATGTTATATCATCCCTTACATGATCTTGAGTTATAAAGTAACTTTATCAAAGGATTTCTTAAACTAATTATTCATATTATGTATCTCAACAGTTTTAAACATTTTATGTATCTTTGTGAAAATGTCAAAATTATTGAATCCAATATAGTAGTAAGAAATGTGTTCTAATAATGTTCATAATCTCAATATTCTTACCCTAAAATAGTAATGATTCAAAGGAAAAAAAAAAAATCAATTTTCTACTACTTCCTCTTTTCCTTGTTTTAAACAAAATACTCCAATAAAGTTAATAAAATTGTAAGAATTATTGGATGGTGTGATATTTAATCCTTGTTCATGGTGTGCTTAATATTTTATTAAGTGATAGTTTTATTACTCTTAATCCTATCCATCCATTGGGTCCTAATAGTCCACTTCTAAAGATATACTGAGAAATTGTTTGGTAATTCTCATAGAGTTAAAGGACATAACATGTAATATTACATGGCATTAAAACATAAAGTGTAAGATATCATTGATAATGTAACATGATCCATTTTGAAGGATGTTGAAGGTGTTAATAATGGCGATGATCCTTCATTCCAGTTGTATATAGAAATTTTTAATTCAAACTACTCTATTTCCCACTCATAGAAATAATATTGAAGCATAAAATACTATTATTATGCATGATACACATGAGGATAATAATAATATGAATGATTGTCATGTTGAGTTTCAAAATGCTTCACATGTATATAATTTTATAGATACAATTGATATGAAGGGTATGTCTTCATCTTCTCTTCCTACTCTATCAATTACATTTTCCAATGAGTAGATCTCATAAGACAATTATTATGGACAATTATACATAAATATGTTTTGAAATGTGCATCACCTACTCAATTTATTATTGATATTGTATGCTAATATACATATGTATTGAAGAATAATGATCTCATATTATATTTCTCTACCTATCCCTCTGTCTATCTCTATCTCTTTTTCCTCCCTCTCTTTATCTCTCTCCCTGTCTCTCTCCTCTCTCCTTCCCCCTCCCTATCTCCCTCCATCTCTATCATTTCTATTTCTCTATTTTGCTATCGCCCTCTCTCTAACTATATCTCTATATCTCCCCCTCTCTATCTCTAGATCTCATCTATCTTTCTCTCCCTCTCTATCACTCTATCTCCCACCTCTCTATATCTCTATCTCCCCTCTCTATCTCCTTGGATCTATTTCTATCCCTCTCTCACTATCAGATATATGTCTCTCAATCCTCCTCTCCTTTATTTCTCTATCTCACCCTTTCCCTATATCTTTTTCTATCTATCCCTCTCTGTCTCTTGGTGCAGGAGCACCTAGGCTGACCTCCATTTGGCTTGCACAATTTTGGCTTGTACCCGATCTTGGCCAAATCAGGATTTCTTTGTGTTTGTTTGGGACCTTAGAAGGTCATGCATTGGTGTGTTAAGTTAGTCTCTAGGACTAAAGTTCATTAGATTGTCAAGGTTGTTAAATTTTGGCTTTACTAAACTTTGGACAACTTATATTATGTTACAAAGCTTTTAGTCTATTAAAGCCACATCATCATTAGTTGAAAGATGCCAAAGAACGGTTAGGGAAGATGTTAGTTGCTCGAGATCAAGGTATTGGAGATCCTAGGTTTGAGGAACATAACATAATCAAAGCATAATGGAAGTTGCAAACTGCGGGTGTAAAGTTGCATGGCAAGATTTGTGTAAATTGCATGCAAATCAGTAATGGGAATCCCTTGAAAATAGGGAATGCTCGAGTAACTGCCCTGTAAATATGTTGTTGGCATCAAAAATAGGATGAATGGCTCGTGGAAGGAGTATTTAGTCAATTTGTAATCAGTTTTGTTGTGAAGAATACAAGATAGTGTGCAGATTTTGAGTATTTTCTGTGTGTTAACCGCGTGCTTGGAGAGACAATGATTAAAAATGGCTTTGTTTATATCAGTTTCTCACTGTTCTTAGGTTCTTTGTATAGTTTGAAGTGAATTTCATTTTGTGGATAGGAGTTAAGAATAGATTCAGTGTTCAGTATTTATAATTTAGAGTTGTAGAGAGGTCCTCTAAAATATTCGTGTGTTTTGCAACAGAGATCTAATAGGAGTGGAATACTTAGATTTGGCACTGAATTCATGTTATTAGAATAGTTTAGATTTACTTTTCATTGTGTATCCCAGTGGAGTAGTGTAGAGTTCTTGTATTGAATCTTTAGATAAGCATTTAGAGAGTTTGAAAGTTCAGTTTTGAACAGTCAGTCAAAACATGGCTTCCCCATGAAATCTGCCCATGGAGTTGTCCTGAGGTTGATGGAAATGACAGGGGAGCCATGCTTTTGTACATATTTAATGATAGGAAACTTTGAGAATCGAGCAAGAAGTAATGTCACCAAACCCTAGGCGAGCTTTGTGACTCGGTTAGGAGTTTGGAAGGAGAAAATTAAAGAACCAAGGCAGGGGAAAAGAACACTGTACGGAACCCGTACATTTCCAGGAAGGGCAAGATAGGACCTTTACATTCCAAAAGGTTTGAGGCTTCCTTCAATCAATTGGAGTTAGGTGTAACCCAAGAACCAGAGAAACCCTAGATGCAAGGTGAATTAGGCCTCCTCTCCAAAGGTATGGGAATCATCTGTACGGAACAGCCAGTAGCCTGAAACCCAGTGCAAGATTTAAAACCCTGAAAAGGGTGTCTAAAAGTGTGTTTTGTTTTCTAGGTTGTGTGGAGAATATAAGCAGGAAAAGGCAATTAGTGACTGGTAAGGGCTACAAGGATTAGCCCCTTCAAAAGGAAAATTCATGAAATCGGGTAGTTTGATGGCTACACAACAAGCAAGATGGAACTTCATGGATGCAATAAACATGAGGACAGTGTTTTCAAATCCCTTGCAAAGAGTTCAAGTCAGATAGAGGCATTGGCACTTAGAACTTTCTAAGTCCAAGGAAGAGTGATAAATTGCAAGAAGGTGTGGGATTTCCAAAGGTAAGGCACTAGTGGAGAACTCTTTGAGAAGAGTTGGAGCAGGACTATGATGGTCTATTGAGCTCAACAAGAACCCCTGGTAACTGGTTCTAGGAAGGAGACAGTGGAAAGTCTTCTATAAAATAGTGCAAGCAACCTTTGGAGTTATATTACACCATATTGGTATCAGAGCTTTGAGTTAGATTCAAGGCTTGTGATTAATGAGCCAATCCACTGAGTCAGTAGGAGAGAATACACCAGAGGAAGGAACCATGGTGAAAAATGCAGAGCTAGCAAAGAAGGTAGAAGAGCAAGAGGAAGATAACTGGTTGCTCAGAGAAAGGATATCTCAGATGGAGAGACTCCTGGATGAAGTCCAAGAAACAACAGATAATGTGAAGGACAAGATTAAGAAGAAAGAAGAACAGGAAGCCAAGGAAAAATAAGTGGAATTGGAGGAGGAAGCTCTAAAACCTGATCCTGTTCTTGTAGAGGAACCATTCTTGAAGGCATTGCAGGCCTTGAGTGGTAAAGCATTGGATGGTGTGCCACTTTTCAGTGGACAAATGGACCCTGATTCAGTTGTAGACTGGATTGAGAGCATTGAGAATCACTTTGAGTGTGATGGCATAACAGAGGCCCAAAAGGTAAAGGTGGCCAAGTCAAGGTTGAGAGGAGTAGCTCTCACATGGTGGAAGTTTGTGCAAACTGAAAGAGAGAAAGAAGGAAAAGGTCCCATAGTTTCATGGAGAGGGATGGTAACGAAGATAAGGCAAACTTATCTCCCTGATGATTATGAAGTCCAGTTGCATAGGAGAAGACACAATCTGAGGCAAAAGGATATGGATGTCCAAACATATACATAAGAGTTTCAAAAATTGTGCCTTAGATCAAAGGTGGTTGAAGATGAAAGCATGAAGTTAGCAAGGTATCTAAATGGACTCAAATGGTCTATCCAAGAAGATATGAGTTTGGTAAACTTCAAAACAGTCTGCCAATGCTATCAAATGGCTTTGAAAATAGAGGAGAAAGGCAAAAAGAAGCAGGAACAAAATCCTAAAGGTAGAGGTAAAGGGAAAGAAATCAGAGGACAAAGAGGAAGCTATAGTGGAAGAAGCTCAGAATCAAGAGCCCAAGGAGAAGTCAGATTCTCAGAACAGCAAGAGGGAAGTTCTAGTAGAGGTGGTAGAGGAAGAGGTTTCAGCTCCAGAGGAAGAAGTGGTGGACAAGGAAGAGGCAGTTACTTCACCAACATGAAATGCTATCATTGCAACCAATTGGGACACCCAGCCTATAGATGTCTAGAGAAAGGTAGCACTTCTCATGGAGGAGATAAGAGAACCAATCTGATTCAAGATGAAACAGTTGCAGCAAATAAACAATCAGAAGTACCCTTGAACTCAGAGGAAGGTGAGAATCTCATGATGAGGAGGACTTTGATCAAAGAACCAGTCAAAGAAGAGCCAAGCCAAAGAAGGTCCTTGTTTAGGATAAAGTGCAAGATGATGGGGAAAGTGTGCAAGGTGATCATAGACTCAGGTTCTACTGACAATATTGTGTCAGAGGAGGCAGTCAGCAAACTGAAATTGACAAGGATATCTCACAAAAATCCTTACAAGGTCACATGGCTCAATAAGGGTCAACATGTCTTGGTGAATGAACAAGCATGGGTGGAGTTTTCAATTGGAAAGTACAAAGACAAGGTATTGTGTGATGTATTACCTATGGATGCATGCCATTTGCTCCTAGGTAGGCCATGGAAATTTGACCGTCAAGCTGTGCATGATGGAGCTAAGAATTCATATACCTTCATGAAGGACAATATAACCTACAAGATTCAATCTTTGTTGGAAGATACTGAGGTGCAGACAACAGGTTCTAAGCTGCTAATAGCTGGTGAAAAAGAGTTCTTAAAGGCCTTGGAGGAAGGAGAAGGAGTTGGCTATGCAATAATGATCAAGCCAAGAGAAGCAAGCAAAGAGAAGGCAGCTGAGAAGCAAGAGTTACCCAAGGAGATTCAAGACTTGTTGCAGACCTATGAAAGCATTGTAAGTAGTGGTCAACCAACAACTTTACCTCCTAAAAGAGCCATAAGTCATAGGATAGACTTGATACCAGGAGCTACCCTTCCAAACAAAGCAGCCTACAAGATGACACCTCAGCAAAATGAGGAAATAGCTAGGCAGATTCAAGAACTACTTGACCAAGGTCTTATTAGGAAAAGCATCAGTCCTTGTGCAATACCCACTGTCTTAGCACCCAAGAAAGGAGGAGAATGGAGGCTTTGCACTGATTCTAGGGAAATAAACAAGATAACCATCAGGTATAGGTTTCCCATTCCTAGGATTGAAGATCTTATGGATTGTCTAGGTGAAGCTAGGTACTATACCAAGATAGATTTAAAGAGTGGCTATCATCAAATTAGGATACATGAGGGTGATGAGTGGAAAATAGCCTTCAAAACCAATGAGGGTCTTTATGAGTGGCTAGTAATGCCATTTGGCTTATCTAATGCCCCCTCCACATTCATGAGACTCATGAATGAAATCCTCAAGGACTACATTGGCAAGTTTGTAGTAGTGTATCTTGATGTATACTAATCTATAGCAGAACAAGAGAAGAGCACCTCCATCATATTGAGTTGATTTTCAAGAAGCTGCAGAAGGAGAAACTGAAGATCAATCAAGAAAAGTGTGAGTTCATCAAAACAGAGCTGGTGTACCTTGGTTTTGTGCTATCACATGGCAACTTGAAGATGGACAGCAGCAAGGTAGAAGCCATTCTTAATTGGCCTACTCCAAAGACAGCAACAGAGGTAAGAAGCTTCTATGGTCTTGCTAAGTATTATAGGAAATTCATAAGGCAATTTAGTGCAGTTTGTGCTCCTATGTTAGATACCATTAAAGGAGGCATGAAAACTAAGTTTGTATGGAATGAGCAAGCTAACAAGAGTTTTGAGTTGCTGAAGGAAAAGATAGCTACCCAACCTATTTTGGTGTTACCAAGCTTTGAGAAGCTATTCACCATTGAATGTGATGCAAGTAATGTAGCAATTGGAGCTGTTCTCAGCCAAGAGGGCAGACTGGTGGCTTTTCATTTAGAGAAGCTAAGTGAAGCCAAGAAGAAGTACTCTTCTTATGAACTTGAGATGTATGCATTGGTCCAAGCACTAAGGAAGTGGAGGCACTACTTGCTTCCCAAAGAATTCATTGTGTACTCAGACAATCAAGCACTCAGTTTCCTGAATTCACAAGAGAAGTTGAGTCAGAGGCACATGAAATGGGTGGAGTATTTGCAAGCTTACACCTTCAATATTAAGCACAAGAAGGGAGCTCTCAACAAGGTGGCTGATGCATTGAGTAGGAGAGTTCTCACCATTCAAGAGATTCAGTTGAAGAGCATGGGAATAGATCACTTCAAAGATCTATATGCAGATGATGAAGACTTTGCAGAAATTTATAAGGTATGTCTTGAGTTTAAGAACCATTTCCATAGCAAGTATGCTGAATAGACCTTGCAGAGTGATTTATTGTTTAAAGGGAATCAACTTTGTGTTCCTAGAGGTTCTATTAGGGAGAACTTAATTCAAGAAAAACATAATGGTGCATTGAGTGGTCATTTTGGGATCACCAAAACTCAAGAGCTTGTTCAAAGGTTTTATTTTTGGCCTAAGATGAATCTAGATGTCAGGAAATATGTAGAGAGTTGCGTGGTATGTCAAAAGGCAAAAGGCACTTCCTCAAATGTAGGCCTATACCAGCCATTACCTATCCCTTCTAGGCCATGGGAATGCCTAAGCATGGACTTTGTAGTTGGTTTACCCAAGACAAGGCAAGGTATGGATAGTGTGTATGTTGTTGTTGATAGATTCAAAAAAATGGCTCACTTTATACCCTGCAAAAAAACCAATGATGCCAGTCAAATAGCCTTTCTTTTCTTCAAGGAAATAGTCAGGATTCATGGTTTACCAATCAGCATTGTATCAGACAGAGACACCAAGTTTATGAGTCATTTTTGGAAGACTCTTTGGCAAAGAATGGGCACCAATCTATCCTTTGGATCTGCATACCATCCCCAAAGTGATGGTTAGACTGAAGTGGTTAATAGGACACTTGGAAACCTTTTGAGATGCTTGACCAAGGAGTATGGTCAACAATGGGATTAGATTATTGGGCAGGCTGAATATGCATATAATGATACAGTGAATAGGTCAACAGGGAAGAGTCCCTTTGAAATTGTTTATGGACTACACCCTAGAGGTGTTTATGAGCTGAGAGAGCTGAAGGATGGAGTCAAGGGAAGTGGCTATGTAGATGAATTTGCTTGTGCAATGCAGGAGATTCATGAGATAGTCAGAAAAACCTTGACAGAGAATACCATGAAACATAAAACCAAAGTGGATGAGCATAGGAGAGAGGTTCAGTTTAATGTTGGTGACCTAGTGATGGTGCATTTGAACAAGGCTAGATTGCAAAAGGGAGTCCCTCACAAGCTGCAAATGAAGAGGATAGGTCCCTATCCTATCTTGGAGAAGTATGGCAACAATGCAGTCAAAGTGCAATTACCAGATGACAGTTGACTGTCCCTTGTTTTTAATGTTGCAGATCTAATGCATTACAAAGGACCACCCCAAGATTTGGATCAGACACTCCATGAAGTCAATCAAGATGTTGAAGAACTCAAACTGCCCCCTGTTACAATCAAACAAGCTGAGCAAATCTTGGACACAAGGGTCTACAAGAAGACTAGGACCAAGTAGTACAAAGAACACCTGATCAAGAGGCATGGAAAACCTGATTCAGATGCAATATGGATCAAGGAGGCAGAGTTTAAGAAGTTGGGAATTGATCCTAACTTGCTCAATCCAAGGGTGGATTGAATTTTCTGTTTTGGGGAGGATGGTGTAGGAGCACCTAGGCTAACCTCCATTTGGCTTGCACAATTTTGGCTTGTACCTGATCTTGGCCAAATCAGGATTTCTTTGTGTTTGTTTGGGACCTTAGAAGGTCATGCATTAGTGTGTTAAGTTAGTCTCTAGGACTAAAGTTCATTAGATTGTCAAGGTTGTTAAATTTTGGCTTTACTAAACTTTGGACAGCTTATATTATGTTACAAAGCTTTTAGTCTATTAAAGCCACATCATCATTAGTTGAAAGATGCCAAAGAACGGTTAGGGAAGATGTTAGTTGCTCAAGATCAAGGTATTGGAGATCCTAGGTTTGAGGAACATAACATAATCAAAGCATAATGGAAGTTGCAAACTGTGGGTGTAAAGTTGCATGGCAAGATTTGTGTAAATTGCATGCAAATCAGTAATGGGAATTCCTTGAAAATAGGGAATGCTCAAGTAACTGCCCTGTAAAGATGTTGTTGGCATCAAAAATAGGATGAATGGCTCGTGGAAGGAGTAGTTAGTCAATTTGTAATCAGTTTTGTTGTGAAGAATACAAGACAATGTGCAGATTTTGAGTATTTTCTGTGTGTTAACCGCGTGCTTGGAGAGATAGTGATTAAAAATGGCTTTGTTTATATCAGTTTCTCACTGTTCTTAGGTTCTTTGTATAGTTTGAAGTGAATTTCATTTTGTGGATAGGAGTTAAGAATAGATTCAGTGTTCTGTATTTATAATTTAGAGTTGTAGAGAGGTCCTCTGAAATCTTTGTGTGTTTTGCAACAGAGATCTAATAGGAGTGGAATACTCAGATTTGGCACTGAATTCATGTTATTAGAATAGTTTAGATTTACTTTTCATTGTGTATCCCAGTGGAGTAGTGTAGAGTTCTTGTATTGAATCTTTAGATCAGCATTTAGAGAGTTTGAAAGTTCAGTTTTGAACAGTCAGTCAAAACATGGCTTCCCCATGAAATCTGCCCGTGGAGTTGTCCTGAGGTTGATGGAAATGACAGGGGAGCCATGCTGTTGTACATATTTAATGATAGGAAACTTTGAGAATCGAGCAAGAAGTAATGTCACCAAACCCTAGGCGAGCTTTGTGACCCGGTTAGGAGTTTGGAAGGAGAAAATTAAAGAACCAAGGCAGGGGAAAAGAACACTGTACGGAACCCGTACATTTCCAGGAAGGGCAAGATAGGACCTTTACATTCCAAAAGGTTTGAGGCTTCCTTCAATCAATTGGAGTTAGGTGTAACCCAAGAACCAGAGAAACCCTAGATGCAAGGTGAATTAGGCCTCCTCTCCAAAGGTATGGGAATCATCTGTACGGAACAGTCCAGTAGCCTGAAACCCAGTGCAAGATTTAAAACCCTGAAAAGGGTGTCTGAAAGTGTGTTTTGTTTTCTAGGTTGTGTGGAGAATATAAGCAGGAAAAGGAAATTAGTGACTGGTAAGGGCTACAAGGATTAGCCCCTTCAAAAGGCAAATTCATGAAATCGGGTAGTTTGATGGCTACACAACAAGCAAGATGGAACTTCATGGATGCAATAAACATGAGGACAGTGTTTTCAAAGCCCCTGCAAAGAGTTCAAGTCAGATAGAGGCATTGGCACTTAGAACTTTCTAAGTCCAAGGAAGAGTGATAAATTGCAAGAAGGTGTGGGATTTCCAAAGGTAAGGCACTAGTGGAGAACTCTTTGAGAAGAGTTGGAGCAGGACTATGATGGTTTATTGAGCTCAACAAGAAGCCCTGGTAGCTGGTTCTAGGCAGGAGATAGTGGAAAGTCTTCTATAAAACAGTGCAAGCAACCTTTGGAGTTAGATTACACCATCTCTTTATATGCATCTTACCTAAGCTCCCTCTATATCTCTATCTCTCTCTATATTTCTATCTCTCCCTCTTCATCTCCATCTCTTCTCTCTCTATCTCTCCCCTCTGTCTTAATCTCTCCATCCTCTCTTTGAGTTTGTTTGTCTCTATCTCCCCCTACCTCTCCCTCTCTTCTCTCTCCCTTATCCTCTCTCTCCTTTCTATCTCTCTATCTATACCTCACTCTATCTCACCATCTATATCTCTCTGCCCCTCTCTTGAGCTATCTCCCCTCTGTCTTTCTTTGTATTTCTTCCTCTCATTCTCTTTCCCTCTCTATGCCTAATTCTCACGCTCTCACTCTCTTTATTTCTCTCTCCCTCTCCCTCTTTATCAAAGTTTATTTCATAGAATAATGAATCATTCATTAATAGATATACTAATGTCTCATTGTATAGAGTGACAACAATGAAATCTCAAGATTGTATACAAGGGGGGCACCATTTTCTATGTGGGCAAATAATTTTATAATATTAAAATAATAAATAATTCAAATATATGTATGAATTGCAAGGTGCAAAACATATTATCCTCTAGTCCTAAAATATTCAAATTATTTTTCCATTAATTTATGTGAAATTTCTACTTTTCGTAGTTAGTGATTGTGAAACTACCACTTGACACTTTTGAGAGTAGTATGGTAACCTTAAAAAGTGTTGTGGTGGTTTTGAAAATGTAGTGGCAAGTAAAAATAACTAAATTTTTAAACCTAAGGACTACTAACTATTTACATTGCAAAGTCTCCCAAATGTATTTTTGTATGGTAATCTAGAGTATGTTGTGTATATCTACAAATTTTGCAAG
>VDFB02000015.1:382634267-382895748 GCA_007258455.2 Sequoia sempervirens | reverse complement strand
GATGTGGGCAGCTCTCAGTAGAGCAGGCAGATGCAGGACATTGGTTATTTTTGGCAGATATAGGATGGATGGGTTATGTATGTCGCCAGAGGGTAGAGGTGTTCCACGTCTCTGGATTGTATATTTTATTAGGCGATGTATGATGGACTTGTGATAGATATTATATTATTTTGTATGGGACAGTTCTTATTGACACCATGTAGTATGTTACCTTTTATGATGGGTGATTATATGTATGCATATATGGTATTTTATGTTTATGCGGATGGATGTATTGATTTATTTATGTGCATGTGTTGATTCATTTATGCTCATGTTCAGGATATGAGATGTTCATATGGATGATTAAAATATGAATAATTGTGTATGAATAATGGTGCTTATGTTTATTCATGCTAATGCGTTAGTTCATTGCGATGTTTATGGATGATTGGATATATGTACTTATGGAATATGAATAGTTTTATTGATGTATTGTGAAATGATATGCACATGGTGATATGTTATGTGTACTCATGGGATCTATGGTGATTTTTATATACATGAATACCTAGTTGACTTATTTGTCATGTATGTATATGTGTATGATGGATTTTGTATGAACCTTTTATATATGTAGGATGTGAGGTATTATGCGTCTAACACTTTGTGATGTAGGTGGCAAAGTATGTATGGACCTAACATGTGATGATGCAGGTGGCAAAGTATGTATGTAGGTGGTGATGGACCTAACACGTAATGCAAGCGACGATGCAGATATGGCATAGGATTTTTGTAATTTTAGAGGAAATAACATACGGCCATGAGTGCCAATAAGAACTGATGTGATGACAGGAGGTGGATATGTAGTGATCTATCAAAAATTATCAGTATCCTGAGAAGAAGGGCAAAGAATGGGGGAAAGTATTTGCACAACCAAAACCATAGGGTGGGTGTTAATGCAATGATTATGAAAAATGCAATCCTAATTCAGTTTATCATCTTTGGAGCACTGGTTTTCGCTATAGCATAAGACACGATACACCAAGGTATAGAGGACCGAGGTAGATTAGTGTCTAATGCATGAGAGAAACACGCCAGACACGAAGGTTATCCCAATACCCCAAAGTCTCAAAGGGAGACTTTAGTCGGGTCTGGTATTGAGATAACCACAAGCACGAAAGGATAGCCCAACATAACACAAGACCTCCAGGATCTTGGTGGGTACTATGTGGGACAACCAAAAGACACAATCAAGATATGCCCCTATGTGGACTAATCAAAACACGCCATAATATGAGAGATTATGGTGGCCTTGACAAGTGATGATAGGGAGCTCAAATGATAAACAAAAACCAAAAGCATCAAAAGATCGCAATCAATTTCAAATGTCCATTGCCATAGGATCAAGGGGATGGATGGAAGTGATGAGGTCTGTTAGGAAGGATGCATCCTGCTGAGACCTATGATGGATACTACATGAAAAGATCGATATGATATAGGATATTCAAAATTGATTAGATTCATTGGTACAAGTGGGTTTTGTTTGTTAAGGACCAGCTGGATAAAGGCATAGCTTGATGATACAACACAAAGGAGACAAGCCACAACCTAAAGACCTAGGGGCTCAGGGGCCGATAAGAGATTGGCCTTGCCTACATGAAAGCGCAGAGCCCTCGTAGTTCAGGGAAAAAGACCATGGATAAAGCGGAAAGAAGACAATGGTGACCGATGATGAAGGACACAACAGGTGATAGACCAATGCCCCGGGGGAGGATCAAATGATCAACCTTGCCTACGTAAAAGCACAGGGGCAATGTAGTTTGACAAAGGAGGAAAATGACGCATGAGGATGGAACCTAGATGGAGACCAGCACGATGGATGATCCTATATGATGACACAGACTGACCGAAGGACATAAGCTCAAAGTGGGATATAAGGAAGCTCAGGATGAGGGATAGGTGAGATGGGTCATCCAATGCTCAATCAACAAATACCAAATGGCCTAGGCTGAGGTGGGTGGGGGTGATAGTGCGAATGAAAGCACAAAATAACTAGGATGTCAGGTAGATAATGATTAAGCCCTCTATGGATGACGCCTGTTGCTAGGTTTTCACCATCCATACTTATCCAAGGCGCCACTAAGAGGTGGTTTTCACCATAGGATGGATTTATTTCTCTTTACTATTTTTTTGAATTTTTTTGATTTTTTTGATTTTTTGATTTTTTTGAATTTTTTTATTTTTTTGATTTTCGACTTTTTGATAGGGTAGATCAAGCGGACTTAAGCGTGGAACCGTTTCAAATGGAGAATATTGACAGGTTTGTCAAGGGTATCTCCTTCCAGAGTAGTCAACCTATAGGCTCCAGATCCATATTTGGCAGCGATGATATACAGCCCTAGCCAGTTTGCCTCAAATTTTCCTTTCTTGTCGCGGTCTTGCTGAGTATGCTGATTTTCCTTAAGGACAAGTTCACCAACCTGGAATTGCCTGGGGCAGACCTTTTTACTGTAATGAGATTTGAGACGATTCTGGTATACTTGTAGGTGATCATAGGCCCGTATTCTATGTTCATCCAGTAACTCTAGCTGTGCAAGCCGTGCAATGCGAGCATCTTCTTCGCTGATGAGGTTCTTGAAGGAAATTCTTAATGAGGGGAGCTCAACTTCGATTGGCAAGACGGCTTCAGCACCGTATACTAAAGAGTATGGGGTGGCCCTTGTTGGGGTGCGGATAGATGTACGGTATGCCCAGAGGGCGGGATGAATGTGAAGGTGCCAATCTCGTCCAGTGTTATTGACCACCTTTTTGAGAATGCGGATGAGGGTCTTGTTGGTCGCTTTTGCCTGACCATTACCCTGGGGGTAATAAGGTGTAGACCAACGATCACGGAGTCTGGAGGTATCACAAGGTGTTTCATGGCCCAGTTTTAAGCGGCTTTCCGTTATAGGAAATGATGGTGGATGGGATACCATGTCTGCGAAGAATATGGTAGAGGATGAATTTAGAAATCACGAGTCTTGGGTGATTTGTGAGGTGGCATTGCTTCCACCCATTTGGTGAAGTATTCGATTTAAATTGATGATGAATATGACCCGTCGGATGATGGTGGGTGAATCTGCCAATCCAAGTGAAACTACATTGGAAAGCTTGACCGGGGTGCTAGGAGGTGAAGTCTTGCGGGCGTGGATCAAATCGGCATGCTGTTGACATGGAAGGCATTTCTTCACAAATTCGCAGGCATCATGTTCCAATGTAGGCCAGTAATATCCAACCCGTAGGATCCTTTTGGCCAGAGCCATACCATTTGAGTGGGCCCCACAAATACCACCATGTACTTCCGTTAGTACCGTTTGGGCCTCGGTCTCATTTAGACATCTCGGGAGGATTCCATCATACCGGCGATCATAAAGCGTATCACCAACGATGATGTATCAGGACGAACGATGGATAAAGGATTTACGTTGGTTAGCATTATGGATTGCGAAATTGTGGTATTGTCACGGAGGTAGCTCTCTTACCCGGTACCCGCAGGCCGGGACCTGATATCGCACCATGTCGATGCCGGGAACATCATGTCACGAGGATGCTGATTGTTCGACAAAGAAACTCACATTACATTGATCTTTAGGCATGTCAATCAAAAGAATAATAGTGGCCATGGCATCTGCGCATTACGCACCCAAGGGATTTGGTCAGCGTATGGGTGGAAATATTTCTTGAAATCGTCACCATGTGTTTATAGGGTAGCAGTTTGTCATCTTTTGTGAGGAACTCATCATTAACTTGTCTGATAACCAACAAGGAATCCCCAAAGACTTTCAAATGTGTAATGTGCCATTGTTTTGCAATTCTAAGGCCGGTGAGGAGGGCTTCATATTCTGCCATATTGTTAGTGCAGGGAAACGCTATTCTGAATAATTTTGGGATGTAGTCACCTTGAGGGGTGACTAATAGAATTCCTGCCTCAGATCCATTGTGAGTGTATGAGCCAGCCAATGCGTCATGGTGCCTACATCCCATGTAGATTTCTTCATCCGAAATTCGGTGTGTCTAAGGGGTAGCATCTGCCAATAGTGCTGGCCAGATGATCAGCAATAACTTGTCCTTTTATGGATTTGCGCTCTACATACTCTATGTCAAATTCACTGAGGAGCATGACCCATTTGGCCATGTGGCCAGTCAAAGTGGTTCTAGATAACAGATACTTCAAGGGATCAATTTTAGCGATTAACTTGACTGGGTGACTGAGCATGTAATGGCGGAGTTTTTGTGTACTGAAAACCAGTGCTAGGCAAGCTTTTTCCATAGGGGAGTAATTTAACTCATAGCCAACTAGTGTTCGGCTGATGTAGTAGATTGCCCTTTCCTTGAGTGACTCATCATGCTGCGCCAATAATGCCCCTAGTGCAACTGAGGTAGCAGAGATATAAAGCAGGAGGGGTTTTCCTGGAATAGGTGGCATCAAAATTGGCGGATGAGCTAAATATTCTTTGATTTTATCAAAACCCATTTGACACTGCGGAGTCCATCGGAAGGTTGAATCTTTCTTCAAAAGATAGGTAAATGGTTGACATTTTATGCGGTGAAGGCGATATGAGCCGTGGATGGCACGCATCTTTCCTGGAGACTTCTTGCTGGGTGCGTGGAGGCGGCATGTCTAGAATAGCCTTTACCTTGCTTGGGATCAACTTCTAATACCTACGTGAGAGACTATGAAACCCAGTTAATTTCACTGACCCCAAGACCTTACACTTTTGGATTGGCCCGCAACTTATAATGTTCCTAACCGCTCAAATATCTTCTTAGGGATGGCCGAATATTGCGGTAGTGTTTTGGACTTCTAATAGGTCATCAACATAGTCTTCCATGATGATATGGATGAGTCATGGAGAATAGCGTATCATAGCTCCTACGATCGTTGCCCGCGTTTTGAGACCCGAAGGGCATAACATTGTAAAAGGTGCCCGAGGGAGGTTGTGAAGGCGGTTTGTGTTGGTCTTGGTGCAATTCAGATGCGGTTATAGCCGGGAGAAGCCATCCATAAGGGACAACATC
The DNA here is from genome assembly GCA_007258455.2 of Sequoia sempervirens. NCBI lineage: Eukaryota > Viridiplantae > Streptophyta > Pinopsida > Cupressales > Cupressaceae > Sequoia > Sequoia sempervirens. The sequence continues at coordinate 382,890,708 of VDFB02000015.1, read as the reverse complement.
ATGCCTGGCCGTTGACCAACATGCTCGATATTAGGGAAGGAAATGGGTGATCTTTTGAGGCGAGACTTTGTTGAGATCCACAATCACGTGGAGACCCGAATATCTCCGTTGGGTTTGGCAACTGGAACTATATTGGAGATCCATTCGGAGTAGTCAATTGGTCTGATAAAGCCCGCATCCAGTAACTTCTCTAATTCCTTCTTAACCAACAATGCGACTTGCGGATGCATCTTACGGAGTTTTTGCTTGACAGGTTTGGCGTCTGGGTGAATGTCTAAGTGATGGACCACTAAAGCAGGGTCCAAGCCCGGCATGTCTGAGTATGACCAGGCAAAATTGATGATTCCTTCTCGGAGTAACTGCACAAAGATCGGATACTCTTGTTCGGAGAGTGACTTGGCTACATAGGTGATCTTCGGACTGTTAGCAGTTCCCAAATTAACTTCTTGCGTTTCTTCAATTAGGATGGATGATCTGGCGGATAGTTGAGTTCCCATAAGGGGAAGATGAACATCTCCATCTTCCGGCGCCTCTTCGAGGTTTTCGCCTTCAGATGCGTCCTTTATTTTTACTTTTTCCAAGTCAAGAAGTGCCTCAAAAAGGTTTCCACTAGATGACCATTTTTTATTTTTCTTACTTTTATTTTTGCGACTGGAGTGTTCATCCTCCCCCAATCCCATAAGGTTGACATACGTGTCCGTAGACATACTGGCAGGTGTGGTATTATGTAGGTCCCAATCAATGAGTTCAGGGTGACAAAGGGATAGGCTAATGGTGCAAACGGATAGGCATTCGAACATGGATGACAAATCAGTGTGATCGACATCATCGTACGCATGTATGATGGATTCCTCCTCGGGTATGTCTGCCAATGAGCCCTCGTCCATGGTGATACTATTGGAAGTGTTAGGTGATGTTGCGGGGCTTTTTTGTTTGCTGTCATACCCAATTCCTACTTTCTTTGGTAGCGGAGATGTATCAACGGGTCGTAACCACCCTTGTTCTTGTTTTCCTAGGCCTCTGCCTTGGTAGTTATGCTTTTCCACGAACTTTGTCGGCCAGGGGTACTTTTCTTGGAAGTATTCCTTGAGAGGAGTTTCCGGCTGAGGCTCTTCTCGGTAAACCCATTGGCTTATGTCTTCTTCTGGCGCGTCTGTCTTGATGCTTGGGGATACGAAAGTGGTGGTAGGGATATTTTTGCCACGGAAGGTGACAGTCTTGTCTTCCTTTGGGGTAGCATGGGAAGGTTGACCATACTCGTGTGGCGATGGTGGCATGGTCGCTACATTAAGAGCAGTATGCATTTCGTACTCGCCACACCCTTTGTCAATGATCTGGACTTTTGTGACTGTAGGATCAGTGGAAGATGGAGCGGTTGTTATAGTGGATGGTGGGTTAACAGGTGATGACTAAGATGCCCCCATTTCAACCCCAGGGCAATAATGTAAATAGGGAAAAGATGCTTCTAAAGCTCGACAATATTCAAACGGTTGGGGGTCGGCATAGATGGTGATCTCTTGTCCGTTGACTGGGAATTTGAGGCATTGATGGTAGGTGGAGGGAACGGCTTGCATAGCATGGAGCCATGGACGGCCAAGGAGGAGATTATATGGCAAGTCCAGATCAAGGACATGACAGGTGATGTACTGAACCACTGGTCCCACTTGGACAGGAAGATTGATGATCCCTTCTGAATTTCTTTCTGCATTATCATAAGCCTTGATTGTAATAATCTGGTTGCTTAAGTCCGCCCGAGTATACCCTACCTGTTTTATGAATTTCAAAGTACATAAATTAAGGGCAGAGCCATTATCTACCAGGACCCTTTTTATTTTATGCCGGGCAACTATGACTTCGATATGTAGGGGGCGGTTGTGATTGATGTCGATGTTGGGCATATCGTCTTGGCTAAAGTGGAGGTGATGAGACAAAGCCAAGTGTCCCACCAAAGCTTGGAATTGTGTGGGGTCGATGTCATTTGGGACATGGGTTTCCTGCAAGGCTCTATTGAGGATCTCTTAATGTATCGGGGAAGACTTAAGCAAATCCAAAATGGATATATGAGCGGGGGTCTTCCTTAGGTGATCAAGGATGTTGTACTGAGAGTTCACAGGAGTCGGTTGGGTGGGTGCAGAGGCTACAGGGATGGTGATGCGGGCTCGTCGTGTAGTAACAGCACATTGAGAGTCTTTAGCTTTAACGTGTATCATGGATACTCGGGGTTCCACTTGCTCAATGTAATGAATAACGCCTTCATAATTGAAGGGCACATTCTTGTAATTCACATTATTGGTGCTGTTGTTTTGGGGATTACTATTGGAGGTGCTAGGTCCTTGACTATGGTTTGGGAAGGCGTTTTGATAGATTTGCAATTGAGCATTGGACGACGAAGGTTGACTGGGGTCAACCTTGATATCTCCTCGATCAATGAGATCTTGGACATAATTTTTCAAACCCTGACACTTATTTAACGAGTGTCCCTTGATCTTATGGAAGTCGCAATACTCGTTTTCCTTAAACCATGTTGGTTTAGGTTTTGACTCGTCGAATGGCTTGGTGACAGGGTATGCAATGGGGTAATTGATTTGTAACAATTTATTAAAAACAACACTCAGGGGTTCACCCAATTGGGAGTATTGACGTTTGGTGTTCCCCCGATTATTTTGGTTTGACTGTTGAGGGGGATGAGGTGCCCCCTGTGGTACAGATATGGCATTGGGTATAGACTGCTGTTGCTTTTGGGATGCATTAGCTATTTGGACATGTTTGGTGTCCGTCACTCCGTCATTTACCGCATTCTTGTTCTTATTCCAGAACCGTGGTTTATCTCCAAATGACCTTTCTTTATCGTGACTGTGTATTTTGATGTGTCCTTTAGCAATAAGGGCACGTTCAAGGATAGGTCCTTCTTCCACTATTTCTGCGAAAGTGGTGACACAATGTAGTCTAAAGTTGTGGGCCATGTCAGGATGAGAGTTTTCCATGAAAAGAGTGACCATGTCCTTTTCTTTCAAAGGGTTCTTCATTCGACTAGCTAATGCACGCCACCGCTGGAGGTAGCTGGTAAAGGTTTCTCCATCACGTTGTTTCTCTTTCAGGAGATCTAAGGTGTCTGTATCCTTTTGCAAATTGAAAGAGAAGTAGGATACAAACTGCTCTGATAAGTCTGCAAAAGTTTTTATAGACCCCTTTTCGAGAGTCATGAACCAATCTAGGGCATGGCTTGCTAGGCTTCGTGGGAACAAGTGCAAGAGATAGTTATCACTGTACATGACTTCTTGACACTGTGCATAAAACTCCTGCAAGTGAGCCTTAGGGTCTTTGTCTCCCTTGTATTTGTCAAATTTTGTAATCTCGAAATGTTTAGGGAATGGGATCAATGAGATGGATGGATCAAACGGATATGGGCATATATCTTCAAATTTGAATGATTGTTTAGTAGACCCGGCTTGAAGATCCTTAAGTGCGGCTTTGATCTCCAACAAATCCGAGCTAGCTGGTGGCGGGTTGGGGGGATATTGATGATAGAATGATGAAGGATCTTGCTGGAAGGGCGTCAGATTGTTGAAATACGGGTTTGGATGATTGGATGATGACATGGTTTGCTGGTAAGACGGGGGATTCTGTTGACATGGGGGTTGTTGTTGTGGGGCACAATATGGATTTGTTTGATAAGAGTGTGGGGCAGGTTGTTGAGGAGCTTGGATGGGATGTTGCGGGTTAGTTTGTTGGTATTGGGAGTATTGATGTGATGGATGGGAGGTCGTATAAAGTGGTTGTTGGGGGAATTGTTGTTGGTTGTGGTAGTAGAAGTGTTGTGGAGGTTGTTGTTGTGGCGTCGAGTGTTGTATGGACTGAGGTGGGGTATTGTGTTGTGGTTGAACCCTTGGATGCAAAAGGGATGCAAGAAAGGGAGATATGGTTTGGGCAGTCGGTTGAGATGGATTGGCTTGTGATTGGTAGGGTGGTTGTTGTGAAGGGGCCAAAGCATTATGTATAAGTTGTTGTGGATGAGACGGCGGAGGTAGCGTAGGCGTATTTTGTAAAGGGGGTTGTTGGGTTCTGCTCGGAATGTTCAGCTGGGGTGCGCCTTGTGGAGGTAATTGAGGCGGAATGGTGGATTGGTGAACCTGTTGAGGTGGTATATTGGTGGTCCTAGGGGGTGGAAGCGATGTGGCGAAGGAGGTGCCCCCAATGTTGACTGGGGGTTGGTTGGAAGAGAGGGGTGTTGTTAACGCCAATGGAGGAGGTTGTGGAACACTTGGTGGCATACCGTAAGCAAAAGGATTATTGGGATCAGGCACTTGAGGTCCACCTATAGCTGAGGTCGAAGCGTGTGGGGGATAATTAACCTGATAAAGAACGGCATTGCCAAATTCAGGTTGGTGCCAACCCTCGACTGGAGGAACATTGGAGAAGTACGAACCTTCGGGTGCATTTTGAGACTCTTGGAGTACGTTAGATGGGGCACCCCTATATTTGGACAAGTCAACATTGGAGGGGGGTTTAACACCCTTCTTAATTAGATGGGCCAAGATTTCTTCCCCATGTTTCTCAAGCAAATGGTCGGTCATTTGCACATTGGCGGGATTACTAAAATGTTCCTCCAGTGTGAGTTCAGGTTGATTAACCATACTCTCTTCTCCATGTGGCGAGTTATTCTGATTCTCAGTATTGGAGTGCGATGAAGTACCGTTATGGGGATCATGAGTGATGTTGGTACCTTTGTTAGGATCTGATGAGGTGTTTTTGGGGTCTTGGGGGTTGTTGGATTGGGCATTTTGAGCTTGACGGTCGGCCATTTTCTTTGCTTGTAAACGGGTCTGAACGGGCATGCAAATGCTAGATGAGTAGGTTAATGTCTTTGTCAAATGATTTGATTGTGATGAGATTTGGATTGGATCCAATTGGATTTCGATTACTCGGATTGGATTTTGATTGAATTGGATTGGATTTGATCGGGTTGGATTGGATTTTGATCGGATTGGATTGGATTTGATCGGATTGGATTGCGATTTGAGTTGGATTGGACTTGAGTTTGGTTTGGATTGGATTGGATTATATTTGGATTTCGATTGGATTTGATTGGATTGGATCTGGATTTAGACTTTTGATTGGATTTGGATTTGGATTTAGACTTTCGATTGGATTTGGATTTGGATGGAAAGAGATGAGAGGGAGACCTTGAGTTTGATCAAAGGAAGTTACCCTTAATAGCCAAGAGCTTTAATTGATTAAGAGGGCGATTACGACACCGAATCCACCTTACGGTAGGAATGGATTGATTGGGTCGAAGATGATAACTTACGCCACTGAATTCGCCTCAAGATGGAGGCAAATTGATTGGGGTCAAAGTTAAAGACCAATAATCAACTTCAAGCGCTATAGTCAATTTGGGTAACTGCTTTGTAATACAAGGTTAGGGCGGTTTGGTTATGGGTGGCGTTTGGAGATGCAAATGGTAAGGAATTATTGGTGGATTAGGGAGGAATTAGGATGAATGGGGGATTAAGGATAATTGTGGAGAATGTATGGGGATTTAGAATGGTTGAACGAAAGTTTGGAATAATGAGGCAGGGGTTTAAAATGGTCAAATGGAGGTTTTTGGAGGTTTAGAGTGACAAAACAGAGGCTTGGGATGATAAGATAATGGTTGGAAATGGTTAAATGATGGTTTAGAGGCTAAATCAATCCAAATGGGGCAGTTTCGGGTGTTCAGGAGGGCAAATTCGCCCCTTTGCAGCAAAGATCGGGGCGTTGACAGCAAAATTAGGGGCGTAGACAGCTTTCTGCAGTAAATCAGGGGCGTGGACAGCAAAATCAGGGGCGTAGACAGCTTTCTGCAGTAAATCAAGGGCGTGGATAGCTTTCTGCAGTAAGTCAGGGGCGTGGACAGCTTTCTGCAGTAAGTCAGGGGCGTGGACAGCAAAATCAGGGGCGCTGCCGCCTTTCTGCAGTAAGGCAGAGTTGGGTTTTGATGGCAATGGCTATGGCAAGGACGCAATATGATAAAGTAAGGCTAAAGTATCAAAAATTTGACAGATTTTTCACAAGAGAACACTTCAAGCAAGCACAATCCTATGATTAATATTATGGGTATGGCAAGGCAAAGTCTTAATCTAGGATGCACAAGGCTTCTAGGGAGTCCTCGATATACTCTCGGTACATGAGGCACAACCGTGAACACCAGTCCATCACAAGCGTGAGTCGGGAACCCCAGCGAGATACTGAAAGGCTCGGACCAACTCTTCACATCTATCTAGGTATCACCCTAGCTTCGACGCTCCGCCAATTACGACGCTACTGGATTGGGGTACAAATTTCGTTCTCCCCCCTTTATATACCCCGCCGGTACACGTGGTTGGAATCATCCCTTGGGGTGATGAAATCCCCAAGCAGGTCCCACTAAAAAGAAGACACTAATTGTTTTCAACTATTCCCCAGGCTCACACGAAGTGCAAGGGGAAAGTGAAAACAAATCAATGCCCCCTTGGGTAACAAAAATAAACAATCACAACAGACAATGAAGTTTTATTCCCCCTAATTAGACTATATTCCAAAACAGCAAAGATAGTTTTCAAAGATCTGATCAAGTGGATGGTCCTGCAAGCAAATGTTAGTTGTCTTCTTCTTCGCTTTTGATCAATAACGTCCTAATACACTGCAAAATGTTAGTGAAAAACAACAATATTCTTGCCAGAACAATGTTAGAGAGTTATCACGCGAAAACAGCAAAAAACTAGAGCCAAAACGAAGTCAAAATGACTATTTTACCTTCCAAACTGTGCTGTTTTGGGGCGCTGCCACCTTTCTGCGGGGGCGCTGCCGCTTTTCTGTGAGGGCGCTGTCGCCTTTCTGCGGGGGCGCTGCCACCTTTCTGCAACAAACTTTGTTAGATTTAAAAAAAAACGAAAAGTTGCACCCCTCCCACTGCAAGAAAAGTGTTAGAAAAGCTTCCTAAATATATCCCCAATGACAGCAGGCGCGTTAGAAAAAGATAAACTTTCAAATGCGGGGCACTGCCGCCTTTCTGGAGTGGCCTGGAGGGCGCTGCCGCCTTTCTGCGAGGGTGCGACCGCCTTTCTGCGGGGGCACTGCCACCTTTCTGCGAGGGCGCTGCCGCCTTTCTGCGGTAAAGCAGAGGGTGTTGCCACTTTTTTGTGAGCTTTTCCTGCAAAATTCTTAACCAAAAGGGATGTTAAATACAAGAATACGTTTGTGGGTCCCACCGGGCGTGCCAGAAATGTATACCTCGATATCTATCCCATTCTAAATGTGCAAAATAACCTAGAAATGTGAATAACAAAATACCAAGGACACCTCAAGATTAGCCAAAAGAGTGATAAACAATAAGAAAAATGGACAAAATAAGACACAAACGATTTCACCTTCCTTGCTGTTGATGTCTCCTTGATTGGCCCTTGATTGGAATGATTTGTGTGCTCCTTAGATGATTGCTTGAGTGTCTAGATGCAAGATTAAATGTGCGAAATGATTAAAAGAGATGGCTAAATGATGGCAAAGGATTGAGGATGTAAATTAGCAGCATGTAGTTATGAAAATTCAAAGTGTTGAAAATGCCCTTGAGGAGGGGGTATTTATAGGAGAATTTGAATTCTCTAGAGAATTCAACGGTCAAGATTGCTCCAACAAGGCCAAGATGAAGGGCTATGGTGGGTTGAGAACCCACAAGCCCTCACATCTTGACATGTGGAGGGTGAAGTGGACAAGGGGATATGAGGTGGAGGTGAAGTGTCAAGAAGGTACATGAGGTGGAGAAAGGACATGCACCTTGGGGAGTGAGGAGATTTCCTTAAAAAGGGGTTCCTTGTTCCTAAGTGGGAGTGAAAGGGACATTTGAGGAATTTTGGAATTCCTCCAAAATCTACATGGGAAAAGGAAAGGTGGTTGAGGACATAAATGTGAATTAAAAATTCACTTTCCTAGGATGATCTAGAGGGTAAAAGGTGGGCTCCAAAAAGGGGGGACTTGGTCACATGTGGGGATTGTGACAAGTCCAAGGTTCTAGAAGCCTTGAAAGAATGGATTGTGAATTAAAAATTCACATAGGGAGGAGAGAGACATGGGATAAATAAATGAGAATTAAAAATTCTCATGGGAAGGAGAGTCAATATCCAAAAAGGAAAAATGGAAGAATTGACCAAAAAGTGGTGCTAGAAATAGCTAATGACCTTGGTTAAGGTTGTGCAAACATTGGATTAGGCTAATTAATGGAAGATTAGAGGCAAGTGGCAAATGTAGGAGGATGTGACATTAATCTCTGATTAAGAGAATGCACATCATAATCATGAATTAATTAAATTAATTCAGATTAGAGCAAGGTTATGGAGGATGTGACAAGGAGAGAGAAAGTGAGGAATTTTAAATTGATTTTAAATCAAAAAAGGGGGAAAATGACTAAATTAAATAAATTAGCGTATTTATTTAATTTAGAGAGGAATAAGGTGAAAGATAAAGTATTAATTATTAAATTAAATACTTTACCGTTATGAGACAAAAGGTATAATATTAATTTAATAAATTAATATTAATATGGTAAGTGGAAAGACAGTAAATTTAATCATATGGAAGTGATTAAATTTAGATGTCTACAATTACATCAATAAAAATTACATCTAACTAAAACATGGGCATGCTAATTTGGGGATTTAGGATTTTTAGTTACAAAGACTTCAACATGATTTAGAGGGGAAAATATAGGTGCACACACAACCACATACCCAATAATAAAATAACATTTCAACGATGACCAAGGCCCTAAGATATTCAAATCATAATCAAAATATATACAATAGATCCACTTACTATAAGTTCACTATAAAATAACTAGATGCCCACTACAATATGGCTACAAGTCCACATCATGACTACTACATGTCTACTACAATAAATTTGCAAGTATACCATATGTTCCCATATGAAAATTGTATGAATATACTTTCTACCATCTTCAAAAAATTGAATAACATCTATCTCTAATTCATAGATCACAAATATTGTCATGTCATGTCAAGACTTAACTATACACCTAAGAGATTCCATATCATGATGGTTACAATTTTAATGTAAAAGAGAAGTTTACACCACTAACTGTGTTCCTAGATAAATCTCCCACTGAACTATCATTTGAATCCTCTCATGACAACATAATTTACTCTTACCAAGTACTACTATGTATGTATATAATAGGTTACATGAAGTACCTTTATAAGTTAACTAAAAGTGACCCAGAGTACCTCTATAGATTAACTATAAGTGAATAATAATGCCTCTATAGGTCAAGTTCATTTGATCGATTATAGCTCTAAAATTCAACTACAAGTGACCTAAATTATCTCTATAAGCTAGCTATAGGTAACCCACACCTTAACCATCCATCTTCATGTCTCTCTGCTACTCAACACGATAATGTACCATGATGGCCAAAAGACCAACTATTCAAAAATTTCACTCTATGGCATCTAAAAAATCTATAATAAATCCTTACTGCACACACATGAGAATATCAAAACTACATATACCATCTCTAAGTTTTTCATGTATTATACATGTATATAAATATGTTAGTTCCATAAAATCAAAGATCAAGAAACTTAAGAAGAAGACGGGAAAGAACCATGAGGATGATACCCAGATGACAAGCAACATGGACAACATTGAGGAGAAAGACTAGGACTCTCTCGACAAGCTTAAGGATGACTGAGACATAATTAGTATCCCTAAGGAATATTGATGTCAGTTATCTTATATTTCCTTTTTGTTGTTCTCTAGTTTATCTCTGGCACATATTCCAAAATAGTAAAAATTAGATCCACCAAAATAATGTAGACCCAAAAACATGTAGATTCAACTCTTCATTGAACCAATAACACGTGATTATTTCACCCCTAAAAAGTCTCCTACTAAGAATTTTTTTAGGAATATTTTATAATTTCTTACCATAACCTTTTACATTGACCTTCATTTTGAACCAATAGAAGATGTTTAATAGACCTAAAACTTTCATATTATAAGCTTTTGGAAAATTTGCAGACTTGTCATAATTTCTACAAAATAAAAAGGAATCTTTTGACACTAAAAAGAATCTTTCACAAATTTTGCATAATATTTTATTTCAACTCCATTTTGAGTGATACGTATATCATTATAAAGATAAAGAAAACTTTTATGCTATACACTTTTAACGATTCCTAGTATATTTATAAAATAATACAATATAAAATTTTCATATACATTAAAAGATTTATTTTTATTCTTTGTAAATCCAAATTAATTGATAGAGAATCATCAAAAGTATATAATAATAAATTTGTATATCTCTTCAATATCTTTTTGAAAGCTCAAAAGGCACCCAAAATGAAGGTCAAAGAATTTTTTATGTTAAAATCACGAAAGGTTCCTTTAGTTGTCAAAAGATTCATGATAGAATAAAAGGAAAATAAAGAAAGATAAAGGATGAAAATCAACATAGAAATAAAAAATACTAAGTGAAGGTGAAAAACTCAAAGGAAAGTAAACAAATATGAATTGTGAAAGCCAAATTGCAAGGGTACACAAGAAAAGGAAAAAGAGAGTGAGATAGGAATATATAAAAGGTTGAGATAAAAAGGATATAAAAATATGAAAGGAATACAACATCAAAGAAGGCCAAACTTGATCAACATGAAAATGGGTGGTAATTCCCTAAGACACACTCTTTGTTTCTTTCCTCTAATTATATATTTTAGGGATAATACAAAACACAAGGGCATCATGCTCTTTCAAAGTTGACACAAAAATCACATTCCTTCTCACCTTAGTTTTTGTTTCCCATCTCTTACTTCCTACTTGTTAGAAATATGAAATAGATGAACAACCAAGATCTTTCTATGAAAGAGATAAGTTATAAAACTATAAATGAAATAACACAATTACAAACCCATGATTCCAAGAGATGTGCAAATTTTAAGATGCCAATACTGCATTAGGAGCTCAAAGAAAAGTTACAAAAGAATGATTGCAAGAATCACTATGCGTTAATAAAAATACAAGCTAGGTAGTGAGTTTATATATAATTAGGAAGAGGATGGAGGTGGAAAATCCAACTAATAGGGAGTGACCATCAATTATTCTAAAAATAGTAAATGCTCCACCCTTTTAGGATGGTGACTCCCCAACACCTTATCTCCTAGTTATTAATTAATTTAAACTCACTTTATTCACCTAATAAAGCTTAATAAAAGTGTAGGGAAAACCTAGGTTTAAGGGAGAATAAATTAACCCACTAGGAAAATAAAAACGTGCACTAACACCCCCCTTAAGTGTAGCTTAGGTGGGTGAAAATATGAGTCCCAATAAATGAAGCTTTATTATGTACCCATGTACATAGAATATCTCCCCTCAAAGAAGAATAATACCCCTCCTAGAAAAATGAATTATCCCCCCAAATAGAGAGAGAAATAAAGTTGAAGAACTAAGAAGTACCACCCCTCGCCCCCCAAAGAGATCCAATGGTAGATTCTCGAAATTAGGTGTAATAAATATTTCATGATCATCAAACAATGTTCCTCTCATTAGGAAGAAACAAGACCAAAGGTATATGCATGATATCTTTCCATTCCTAAAAGGAATACATAGGAAGATAGATCAATATGTATGAAGTCTTTGAAATCTTCTCATATGTCTCCATGTTGATGTCAAAATCTTCCACTACTAGGTTAGGTATTCTAAACTACACCGATGAGGATGATAATCCATAATCTACAAGAAAAAATTTAGAACACAATCCAAAGACAAAGATGCCTCCTTTAAAGAAAGACATGTATCCTCCAAATATCAACCTCAAATATATCCACACTCATGTCAAACTATGATGAGAAATCGTGTAAAAAAAGAGCAAGATGGTTTATATGTTCCCCCACAACAATTAAAGAAGAATCAAATAATCAAAGAGAAGATGAATGTAATCATTGATGTCTCCCAAATCTACAATTTGTGTCTCCATAAAGAAGTTTGAAATATTTTTCAAGAGATTATCCCACAAAGATGAATCTTAAAGACAATGTATGTCTTGTTACAAACAATCGCTAGAAGCTTTCAAAGAAGCAACACTAAACTCTGTAGTAGCAATAGGTGAAAGGATAAAAGAGTTGTCATCAAAGAGAATATGTATGTCCTTAATAGTGTCATCTAGATCTAAAATTAGGGGCTCTACAAAAAATCAAGATTGTATGGTAGAAGTTTGTTCCAATTAATTAAATCCAAAAGACATAAATGACTCTGTTGTAAAGAATCATTTGAAACTCTTGAAGGAAAAACACTAGACTTTTATGAAGCGACATAAGATGGAGATATGATCTTAATATGAGGAGAAGAATCAAGAAGAGAAGTCTCTATTTCATTTGAGCATTCAAGACCTTCAAAATACTTAATCTCTTCTAAATTATCATCATAAAAGAGTATATTATTTGTATCATCAAGAAGAATGAGGCAATATGAAGCAAGATCATATGGGAATGGAGAATTATGAGGGTCTCCAAACATCTCCCAAATCTTAGTCCAAAGTGTGTGGGGAAAATCAATGTCCATTATAGCTCACATTGTGTCATGATCAACACTAGAACCAATTATTCCTACTATATAATCAACTTTATTACGAGCCATACAAACTTCCTTCCAGGTGTGTCTAGTTTAGATATGAGCCCATAAAAGTAAGGAAAAATATTGAGCCACCTATAATGTGTCAAGATGATTTTTTTCCATGACTCATAATTATCCTTATCCAAGATTGTCACAAAAGGGTGAACAAAAAACCCATAATACAATCCTCAAATGATAAAATCAGAGATCAAGAATCTCAATATAAAATTTATCCAACTATGTCCATGCAATAATCTATAATTCAAATATGAAAAAAATGAATAAAAGATAACACAAGACATCCCCACTTTCCACTAGTCTAATAAATGACTCCCCTTAATGATTACAACGTTGGCATTTTATGATTAGTGAGACTACAGGGCTTTTACCTGATTACAATGATTTAGAGACCCACAATGGAAAAAAATGAAACTTTTGATACAAAATAAACCTAATATAAAATATGAAAAAAAAACCCTATATTTATGTAGTTCTCTTCAATACCTTTCTACTGCTTATTCATTTTCAAAAAATGGAGCTCTGGGTGAAAGTTATGGCTTGTTGAAGAAAAGAACAACTTACAACTTCAACCTACAATATATGGCTAAAAATGGTAAAATTGTCTTTCAAAATCTATGGATGGAAATTTCTCATCTCCACCATTCCATCAACTATTCATTTTCCAAAATTTGACACCTGTGAAAAAAGTTATACAAAATTGAAAAAAGGCCCAATTTAGCCTATAAGGAGGGCCTTGGTGGCCCCTAGGCGGCACTAACAATAGCGGTGGCCACTGGGCAACAACTAAGCGGAAAATGTGGCAATAATCAATAGTTTATATTTGTGGTTACTATTCCTAACATTGTGATTTTTGGAGACCACCATTGGCAATTAAGGGTGGAACCACTACCAACTTTTGCTTGCGGTTTGAGGATCACTTTAGATGGCCTTAGCCGTGAGGCTATTAGCCCTTGCACAAGCATCTTAAGCACTAGGCCCTTTCCCCTAGTGCTAGGCACTAAGAACAACACTATCACTCAAGTGCTATGCACTTTACAAATTTTATTTATTTATTTAAAATAAAATAAAATTATGACTTGTATAGACTGAGATGGGGGGCCGTATGATCCTCCTGGAATTTTTTTTGCCTCAAAAAAACCTAATGCCAAATATGGGAAAATTTTATATCAAAATTCATTTGATCAACCTTTTAAGTGCAATGGTAGGTTTCCTTTGGGCAAAAAATGCTACAATAAAAAGTTGTTTGCCATATCTTAAGATCCAAACCCTTATTTGCTATTGTGTTATACAATGCCAAATTGAGTGAAACAAAAAGAAAATATAACTTTCTCAAGCCTCTTAGACATAATGAAATAATAAAAAATGCTTCCACTATAGCTAAAATAATTACAATCATCAAATCTCACCAAAAAAACACATGCAAATATAGGATTAATAGATCTTCATAATTATTTTCTGATTTTCAAGATCGCATTGAAATACAAGAGAAGAGCATATGAGAATTTACAAGATAATACAAAAAAACCCAATCTCTTAATCAAGAATCCAAGTACTCAAAACTCTCAAAACAAAAGCTTTAGTACCGTGATAAAAATCTAAAATAAATAAATAACTAAGATCTTTCTATGAGAGAGATAAGTTATAAAATTGTAAATGAAATAATACAATTACAAATACGTGATCCCAAGAGATGTGCAAATGTCAAGATGAAAATATTGCATTAGGAGCTCAAAGAAAAGTTTTAGAAGAATGACCTCAAGAATCACCATACATGAATGAAAATACAAGATAGGTAGTGAGTTTATATATAAATGGGGAGAGGATGGAGGCAACAAATCCAACCAATAGGGAGTGACCACCAAGTTATCTAAACCTAGTAAATGCTCCACCCTTTTACAATGGTGACACCTCAAAAAATTATCTCCTAGTTATTAATTAAATTAAACTCGCTTTATTAACCCACACAAGCTTAATAAAATTGTACGAAAAACCTAGAACTAAGGGAGGATAAATTAATCTGCTAGAAAAATAAAAATCTACACTGACACTACTTCTTCCTATGTGTTTGTGTTGTTATATGAGAATGGAGGATGATGAGCCAACTTAGTGATCATAATATTATCATGTTTTGGGATTGAATCCACTCTAATTGACCCCTTTGTGTTATTTTTATGCATGTATATATAATTTTTTCTCTCTATGATTTATTCATGTGTATTCTTCCTTATTTCCTTTTGCTTCTCTATGCACTTATTCCAAAATATATTTTCTAATTATATTTCATGCCTCTCATTTTTAATTCTCTTATTCTATTTTTTTAATACTCTCTTCATCTCTCTTTCTCTTTCCTTCTACATGTTCAAATGCCAACTTATTATATGTTCTATCTTTCCCTATTTTACTTGTGCACATACTATTTCTTTAAATTTACTAACATGTGCAATACTATAATAAAAAATACCAAGACCTGCACTTTTTCTACTTGTTATAATAGATTTGAAAAAATTATGTGATGTATTTTACTTTAGTGTACTTCTTTAAGCCTAGTTCCATCGACCTACTAAAGTTGGGGCAAAATGTAAGATATGAAAATTGCCTACTTTATAATTCTCATCTCACATGTCTACACTCATTTTAGTATCCACTCCCTTAGTCATTTGTAGACATCAATCATCCCATTTCCTACCATAAATACCTATCACTAATATGAAAACTTTTTTAAACAACCTCAGAATCATGTCTTGTGCCAACCCCTAGAATTTGAGAGTTAAATTTATTAAGGATATTAGGGCCACTTGGGAATTCATGAATAAACACTAGGGCCATCTAAGAACTCATATTATGGTTCAATTTAAACTTTATATCATAATAACTATTATAACCTTAATCCTTAGTATATTTCTAAATTATTAAATTCATAGAATATCTCACTATAAACCTAGTTTTATAGATCATTTGTGCATCTTATTCTTACACTTCCTCTCCTTGCACACTCATACACTTACTAATTTTTCAAAGTTATAAATGCCATTGTTGTAAAGATAGTAAGCTCCACTACTAAAGACTAGATTTCAAAGCTTTCCTTAGCTTCATTTCCATACCATTGCCATTGGAACCTTTTCCCTTCCACTATTCTCCATGTCTTAGTTTCTCCTTACCATTTTCATTACCTTCCTCAATTTTCTTGATTTTTTTTGGTCCTTAGCTCCTCTTATTGTAAAATCCTTACTTCCATTTCTTTCCGAATTTATATCTAAATATTTTACCCCCATCCTTGGAATTCCCTTTTACATATCTTGGTGGTATTTTCATATCCTACCTTTCCTCCATCCACTTGCATGCACTACTCTATAGAGATCATCCAAGGATTCATTTCTAAGGCTAAAAATATATCTATACACACCAATATAAGCACCTCACTTAGGAGCTCACACACTCCAATTTTTCATATGTTAATATAGAGGTTGAAATAAGCTAAATAAGGGATTGGTTTCAAGGTAGTTTCACAACAATAGAAATCAAGTTTTCTTTTCCTCAAAATTTATTCTATGAAAATCTCCTATAGGAATAGGGAATAGGGAATATCATAAATACAATGTGAGAAAATCCAAAAAATATCTATGTCATTCAAAGATAAAGACACTAGCACCCAAAGACATCAATGCCTAAATAATGCTTGTGTTTGAATATCAAATTAAACCAATTTTTAGAAAAGAAATCCATTACTTTCTAAAGTCTACTTTAAACATCAAACACATTTTTCTAATTTTATTCATTATTTTTCAATATCTTAATAAATATAAAAGTTTTTAAGTTTCATTCCTAGCTCTATGTTTTTTTTGTATTAGATCAAATTTGATTTTTTTTATTCTTTGAACTAAAAGTTAAATCTAATTTATTTTAGTAAAGTTGACACATATAAAAACAATTTTATTCTTATTAAAGGCACATTTAGGGAAGTTAAAATTCACCTTTCATGTATTAGAGGGTCATGACCCTTATATTTCATGGTTTGACGCATAATTTTATAGAAGACTACGTTGATGATATTTTGGGCAACATAGTGGCAAGTTATTAGGCTTCATTATTTTATGACGAGGAATTAAAGGTGATGTTAAGAAGATAGATATTATTGTAGCCATTCAATACTTTATGCAATGGAATTGGGAGATCATACTTTTCCATTCACCAACTTATTAAAGAAACATAACAAATTTGAATGCATTAAGGAATGTCAGAAATACTTTGAAGATATTAAATTATACTTAATACATCTTCATTTTTTTATGCCTATGTGACATGACACACCATTATTATTACATATATTTGCCTCAAAACTTGCTATTGGACACTCATTAGCCCAAGATGAATATATAAAATAACATGTTTAGTATAACATTTCTATATTGTTAGAATATTAAACATAATATATTCATATGGAGAAATAATTCTTAGAAATAGTTTAGAATATTAAACATAATATATTCATATGGAGAAATAATTCTTAGAAATAGTTTATTCTTCACAAAAACTAAGGAATTACATATTGAATTATGAGATCATATAATATTTAAAGTTTATTCCCTAAATACATCCTTTCTAAAGATAATATTTCTTGTAGTGTTGCATGATAGTTCGTGTTAATTATAGATTTTGATTTTAAATTCATTTTTTAAAAATCATAAATTTTAGGTGTGTTTGATCAATTACCTAAAGCCCCATGTGAAGCTCATGCACCTATTGATACATATTTTCTAAACTAGAATATTTTGCATATTGATTCCTCTTCCCCTTAGAGCATGTTCTTTGATCCCTCCAATGGTTGATTTGATTCCACTATCCTCCTACCTTAATTTTCCATGTGCTAATAGCATAAATATGAGGCACTAATTTTAGGTTTTTGGGCCATAATTTCACTCAAATTTAAATCTATTACAGGTTATTATCAAACTAAGGATTTTTAGTTCACTAAAAAAAGGACGTAAAATTACAATTATTAAGTTATTTTGATCATATTTAAATATTGGCATTATTTCTCAAAAGGAAAATAAATATGTTAGTGCAAAGGTTAATGTAATATCACTTATGGGAATTGATGATGATACTCCTCACTTTACATTACTAATACATATATTACAACTACCAAAAATTTAGAATGTTGAACAGCCAAAATATTGAGAAGGGGGTGTGAATCAGTGTTTTACTGAACCATTTAATTGCTAACTGTAGCGCCTCCTCGAATTGGTCTTTCTGGATTTTTGTGTAAGTGTTATTTGTGATTTCGTTGATAATTGTGCCATTGGTTTATTTGGTAAACTTAACACTTTAAGTGGCCTTGTTCAATTAGCTAATTAAATTAAATTGCTGGATCAAGAGTAAATGTTTTATTATTAAAATAATTAGATTATTGAACGAATGTCGTTAATTAAATTATTAAATTAATTTGAAGGTTTATACCATTATTTTAATTAAACAATGAATAATTAAATAAAATACAATAAAATATTAATGTAATTATTAATAAGGTTGATTTTAAATTTAAAAATAATTAATATTAGTAATTATAATTGCAATTAAAATATGGGTATTGCCAACATTATTATTATTTGTTTCTTTTAAAAAGAAAGGCAATAGTCTTAAAGGAATCAAAAGCCCCACGTACCTTCTGATTGTTTCTTTATTTGCATGCTTGACAAGCGTGGAGTCGGAAGGAGGGGTGATCCCACAATAGTGGTTCACAATTTTTGGCCAAACTGGACAACTAAATTATTTTTTAAAACTAAATCTTCACATTCGGGCACCTACAATGGCTAAACCATGAAGAATTTGAAGATGATGAAAACTAGAGTATTGTCACATTTTGTCTGTAGATTCTGAAAATATTTTTTTCAAAATTTTTGGAATTAGATTGCACTTCTTTTTCTATATCCCACAAAAACTGGTTTTTTTCAAAAAACAACATTTTTAAAAAGTGACGCACACCGTATAACGCATAACTTTTTTTCCATGGAGGATAAAATTCTAATTCTTTCGAATTTAGATTCGTAACTCCAATATCTAGTGCTTCCACTTGGTTAGAAAGTTTTTTATTGAATATTTTTTCTTTAATCAAGTTTTGAAGTCAAACCAATTACAATTTAGACATGACCATATAACGCATAACTTTTTTGTATATATCAAAATTCAAATTATTATTTTTGCTGGATTAAGGACTTCAATATCTGGTGCACTCATATTTTTCAAAAAAAAAATTGATAATCTGCTATTTTTCCACATGTGCAAACAAAGACCTTCATTTTCGATGAAAAACCTATGTTTAATAAAACTAAAATTAAACAAATACATAATAAAACCAAAACATATTAAAATTATATTCATTGGATAGCTTGTTGAGAACTACCTTCCAATTGGGTTTGTGAAGATTCCTCCATTTTCATCCTCAACCCGAGCTCAAGTGCCAAAATTCAGGTTTTTTTTGTGTCTCAGGGGGGGATGAGGAATAAAGGGGGTTTGAGTGAACCCCTAGGGGTTCGTTAGAACCCCCCTTCTATAAGGGGTTTTGATGGATTTTTTGGCGGGAAATTATTAAGAGGGTTCGCCCAAACCTAGGTTCTAGCAAACCCCTAATGGGTTCAGTCAAACCAGTAGGTTCGTATGAACCCCTAAAATCAATTTATTTTCCATGCATTCATTTTTTGTGAGTTTTCCTTCCTCAATTCAATTGTAAACCACTATTGTGGCTTCACCCAGAGATAGATAACATTTATTACTTTATACTAGTTTTTTCCCACAATAATTTTAAGAGAATAACAAATACAATTATTTCACATAAAATATATGGTGATGATATTTTTTAACAAATTTAGATTAAAATGGCTTATCAATCCAATTGTAAGAAAATGAATAGCAATTTATATAAATGTCATATGGTAAATTATCAATTAATTAATATTGATAAGCAAATAACACTAAGAATAAGAGATCATACTAATGAATGCATTGAAGCATATGCATAAAATTTAAATAAATAAATAAATAAAGATACTTAGCTCTTACTTTGATGTGGATTAAATCCTACAAGATGTTTCCAATTGTTTTTCCCTTACATTAAAAAATTAGGAGATGTCAAATAACTATAAATGAATCAATGAATTTATGTCTGACTATGTGGGTAACTTCCATGGTTATTGAAGCTAGCCTACATAGCCATTAAATCAATTGTGCAAATTAGGATTTGAACTAGCACTACAAATATGAACTTCTCTAAATCTCAAAGCTAAAATCTACTTAAGTGCCTTGATTCATGTAACCTATATAAAAGTTTTGGTATGGGAAAAGGAGTTTGCAAATGACCAAGAATATTTATCCCTTTTGTCAAACTCTTGGATACTAATCTAATGGATTGGTACAATGATAAAAGACAATGATTTATCATGCAATATGCCTAGGATGTTATACAAATATCAATTCTTTAAAGATGATACAATTGGCAACAAATATTTATTTCTAAGTGCTAGATGTGTGTTAAATATTCATTAGATGTTCCAAATAAATTAGGTTTTACCTTTGAATACAATACCCTAGCATGTAGTTCAAATATTTTGTGCTTCAAGTCAATTTATAATAACCAAATGGAGGGAACAACTAGGCCCAAATTTAAAATTTTATCTATTTTTAAAAACTTGGTTTATTTCCACAAATCATGAAATTGACCAAGGTCGATTCCACAATCCATGAATCTAAACCAAGGTGATGAAAAGATAAACAAAAGATTGGGCTCAAAGCTTGGTAGTGAGTACAAATAAAATCAAAATCAGATCAAATTATTTTCCAACATTCATGTGAAATACATTTTTTGTACACTAGTCATTGTATTAGGGACAAATGGATCAAAATGGGTCCAAATCAAAGTAGGAAATTATAGGGTATATAATTTCAATATTATATCTTAACCTTAATTTAACTTGCATGTGAGACACCATGAAGATGTAAGCCAAAATAAAGTAAGTGGCCAACATGAAAGTAAATAACTAGCACCAATATAAATGATGCAAAAAGGATGTCTAATTTGGCACAATTCCTTGCAAGGAATGTTCCATCTAGAAACCCATGGGCATAAGAAAAATATGCAGTGGGCAACATTTGTCAAAATATTTTAAAATAAGCATGAACATAATTGCTAAACTATCTATGAATCAAAAAATATAAAATTTTAAAACTACATAGTACATGGATAAGGTATTTCCATGGGGTAGTAGATAGGTTACTACTATGGGGGAAAAATTAATAGAAGTATGTTGCAACTAACATAGGATGCTACCATGAGATCACCAATGAGGTACTTCTTCCAAGAGCACTTATGATCATCATGCCCATGAGACAATCACTACAAGCATAGTCATCAAAGAATATTAAGGATGGTGTATACCCCCTCTAATTAGATACATGCATAAAATATAATTAATTTAGAGGAAAGGATAAAGGATATATCCAATGATGTAATCATGTAATTTCAATAGGTAATAACATAAAGATGTCATTGTGTGACAATGTATATAAAATGATAGGAAGAAAAGGCCCCAAAGGTTGCCTCCAAGTAAGGCCATAAATCAAATGAGACTAGACATGAATGTTGGATAAGGAAATCTATAATCATCAACAAGTGTTAGATGTTACTATGACTGTCATTGATAAAGTGTAATCCTAATATTGTTTTGATTATAGGGTAAAAATAGGTTTTGAATGGACCTGAAACCATTTACAAATAAGTTTTGAAGGGACCCCAAACCCTATCAAAGACGAGCATGCTACAAAAAGAAAAGACATTGGCAATTAGTAGTGAAACAACAATAGACCTTAAAAGGATTAACATGACTACCCAAACCGGAAACATAAGAAAAGGTTTTGAAGGGAACCTTAAACCCAATACAAATAGGTTTTAACAGGGGCCTTGAACCCTAACTACTCATAAATCCTACTTGAGTAATCCAGGCAACAACACAACCTGCAATAGCTAAATCACAACACACCAACTGCTTAGAATAGCCAACACTATGCCAAGAAAGAGCAACAACCTTGAAGATGTAGAGCCTCCACATCACCCAAATAGGATCTCCAAAGGAGAACAAGTGAAAAAGAGGCAGCAAGAGCTCCCATTCAGAATCCTCATCCAATTCAAACTCCCTACCTTAATAAGAAAGTTGAAAGGGAAGATAGAAAACAGGGTAGAAAGAATCTCCTTAAAACACTTGCCAACCCAACACACCAACTCAAACTCCACCTCTAAAAGAGAGAGCTTCCCTCTATAAGATAGGATGGTATGATCACCCAATCCACCAAAGCCACTAATATCCAGCAACCTTAAACTCCACCTCAATAGGAGTGACTTCCATCTTAGTAGGAACAAACGATACCAAAAAAGAAAGCTTCCCACTGCGTCCACAACATCCAACTCCACCTCAAAAGCAACAATCTTCACCTCAAAAGAAGAAACAATTTGTAGAACACAAAAAGAAGCTAACACTCCAACAGAGAGAGTAACCACATCATCCCTTGGCAACCTAGGAAACAAGAATTTCAAGATGGACATAGAAAGCTTCCCTATCAACAACAAAAAGGATCCTTCAAGCCACAACTTTGTTTGGAACATAACAAGAAGCTCAAAAAGAGCCATAAAACTAACAACCTTCAAGAGATAAACAACCCCCTTCATTAGAATAGGCTTTACCAACCATAGGAGGGTCAAGACCAAACAGTCTCACAGCTACAACATCATAACTAAGATTATGGCAGCATAATCTCTCTTATAGAAGATCAACAAAGAACAAGTAACCCAAAAAAACAAACACAAACCCCTTCAGCAAAGAAAGCTTCACAACCCAAAAGGGGGACCAAGCCGCAAACACATAAAAGGGGCTTCCTTCATCAACCAATCTATTACCCACAATAGCAATATCCATAGGAGCCTTTAAAGTAAAATAAACTTTAAGCACCACCCTCTTTAGGCTCACAAAACCCATGCCCACCAATGGTGATGGCAATTGCACAGGAATGGCACTAGAGATAAAAGAGAACCCAACCCAAGCCTAGAAATGACACTCCCACAAGAAAAAATCCCAATACCACACCAAAAATTGGGGATGACCAAGGGAAAACCAAAGTCAATAAGCCCAAACCAGACCAAAACCGCAACTCCAACACACTTAATGCACCAAAAGCCAAGCCAAATGAAAGAGTAGATAGCCCAAATAAACCACTAAAGCCCAACAAAGGCAAACCCAATGTAGGAAAAATCCATAGAAATAGTCGTGACTTCAACCAAGCCAGCCCAATGGAGAAAAAAGATCTAGAGAAAACACTTTGGCCAAGCAGAAGGAAACCACTTCCCAAGCAGACACACACTTCAAGCATGCACAGGCTCCCACAAACTGCCACAAAGGGCCAAGCACACGAAAAGAGCCAACCCAGAAGGACAGCACCAAGGGCCACAAAAGAACAAACAACACAAGGGAAATGAACAAATCCCCTAAAACCACCATGAGCATAGGCACAGAAGAAACAAAGAGGGAAGCAACACATCCTACAAGGTAGACCAGGACCAACATGAACCCAATAGCCATAAAAGCCCCATCAACAATCTCCACCCTGCCACAACACCAATGGCCAAGCCAAGCACAACAAAAAATGGGTATGCACCATCTTCATCTGAATCAAAATCACCCTCGCTCTCACCATTCATAGATTTAAACACATGGAATTCATAACATATAGGCTTCGTAAGCATAATAGGACCTATAATCATCATAAGATGGTACCAATTGAGTGTGCTTATATAAACAAACTCCAAAAAGAACGAAAGTGAAGAAAAAACATATAAATAGATCTAGTAATTATGATTTGGATAAAAAAGATACTAAAATCTATACCTATAAAAGGATCTCAAGAATTGTGTATAATAAGTAATTATAAAAATTATAAAAAATATGTACATATATAATAATATTAATCATGAAATGTCCCTATAAGTGGAAACCCAAAGGGAGGAATCCTCAAGAGTAATAGCAATACAAATTTGTATAACATTAACTATATCCTTCAAATATTTTCCATCAAGTTTGGTCAAACTAAAGGCAATTATGCCACACCCAGAAGAAATAAGGAAAGGCCCCAACCAATTGGGCTTAAATTTACCTCTTAATTTTTATTTTACTTTTGGATTTTTAGGCTTGGATTGGATGACACAATTATCAGTCTCAAGATCTCTTTGAATGACACCTTTATTAAATGTAGGTTTTTTAATTCTTTGATATTCTCATAGGTTGTGCCATTCATCAATTATTTTAAGCTCTTGTAGTTATTCTCTCTATATAGTATCATCAATAATTCCCCACAAGGAGGGAATGTCTAGGTAAACAAGTATAATGGTCTCAATATCATAAATCAATGAGTAAAGAGTGTATCTATGTAATGAAATAACCTGCACAATAGAAGAATATGATAGGAAGTATGTTGCAAATACTTTATAACAACTGAGATTAACAAGTCACTTTGAGAGGGAAAACCTCCAAATATCTCTAATGAGAACACAATTCACAATATGATGATGAAATAAGACTCACTACCTCCTATATATACCTTATTTATGCCTAGGATATCACTCATTTTGACTTAGATAGCCCTATATAAGCCTTAGGCCAACCTAAATAACTAAATAACAATATAATAATGATAATATGACTTAATTAAGAGTTAAGATAGCCACAAGCTAACTATTCATAACCTTGTATAATAATATTAAGGGTGTAGCAATCTATTAGGAGCATGAATGTTAGTGCAATAATACCATAAAGTGGGCACACGTTGTGTATGTCAATTAGTGCAATATTTATCCACTATTTTTTATTAAGATTTACTTAAGCATTTTTTTGTGGCTTACAGCTGACCATTACATTGTAGTAAGAAGAAGGAATCACTATTGGGTGTAAAATTTATCTGTAAAAAAATTACTTCCCTATTTTTGAATGAAGTACCTTTATCAACAATGATCGTTGAAGGTGTAGATACCTGAAATTGTCCTAACATGTGAACTAGCATTTTAACACTAATATTCGTCTTTCCCTAATGATTAAATAATGTTCAATTATTTAATTATTGTCTAGAATCATATTTCTACTATTAATTAAATAACTTTATGTTATTTAATTAATTCATTTCAATTAATATTCTTGATTATTTTTTTTTAAAAAGGGGTAAAAACTTTATTGAAATCAAGAAATTAATAGTACATATGGATCAGGGGACCCGTAGGCTCCCAAGAAAGAAAGCACTAGAACATCCATCCATACAATCACCAACACCTTATCCCTCCATATCATTAGCAATGACCCTCTCTAATTCGTGACAATAATCAAGGGGTAACTGTCCCCACCCCTCAACCTTCCAATCATCCACATGCTCTGAAGCCCACTTAGCCAAATAGTTAGCAACCTGATTCCATTCATACGGGATGTGGGTAAAAGACACCACTTCCAACATAGAGCCCATATGCAAAATCTGTCGAACCACCAACACAAGCTGCCAATTAACCTCAACCACCTTTTGCTCTTGCAACAAATTAACAATAATCTGTGAGTCAGATTCACAAATAATCCTACACCAACCCAAGGCACAAGCACGCTCAATATCCTAGAGAATCGCCAACCCCTCCATAAAGTTGTTAGAATGCTGCCCTTTATGAATGGAGAAAAATAAAATAACCGAGCCAAAACAATCTCTTCCAACTCCACCAATCCCAGTAGGCCCAAGATTACCCCTAGATGAACCATCCGTGTTGATCTTCAAACAATCCATCAGAGGAGGCAACCATCTTCCAGCCCTTTGAACCTTCTTTTTAGCCCGTCTACCTCTTCTGACATAAGCAGAAACTGAAGTCATCCCCTGCAAGCCCAAAATTTTCACAATCTCATCATCACTCCTCTCTGACGGATAAGCCACTTCACACTTGACTTCCACCATCTCTTGGATCATACCAACAATTTTGTGCCAAACCTATTGAACCATCAGCCTATCCCCATAAAAAATCCTATGATTCCTTTCCAACCAAATTTGCCAAAGGATGAAAGTAGGACCAATGCACCACACAATTTGCAGGACAGAGGCCTGGGTAGGGGTCTTCACAAACTGTTCCAGAACTCAACAAGGGAAGAAGCATGAACACAAGGATGTTTCCAAACACCCCACCATAAATTTCAAAGCAACATAGAATAAGAATAATGGAAAAACAAATGGGAAGAATCCTCCCCATTGCAACCGCATAGAACACAAATAGAGGGACCTTGGAATCCCTGCTTTTGAAGATTATCCCAAGTCAAACATCTATTCCAATCTAGATTTCACACAAAATAATTACACTTTGGGCAAGAAAACTTGTTCCACACATGTTTCCACCAAGGGACCTCCACCCCACCAAACTTACGAGACAACAACTCTTGATGCCCACTAGCCACAGTGAAAGCACCCTTGGGATTCAAGCTCCAAGACAAAATATCCTTATCCCAGAGGTAACTACAATGTTTATTAGCCAAAATATTTTGAAGCTCAGCACACTCCTTCTCCAACCTGACAATGGGCCAATTGTAAGGATCCTTCCACCTAGCCACCTCCATCTGCCCACAAGGATAAGAAGTTTTAAAATCAATCACCCTTGACCAACCAACCTCCAAGAAGCATTGGAAAAGGTTCATCAGATTAGGATACTGGCTCAAAATGGGAGAAAATCCATCCCATGAATCAGACCAAAAGAGAGCCTCAGCCCCCTATTACATATCTAGAACAAGCCCTCCTTAATTAGTGCATCCCCTTTCTTGAGCGTTCCCCAAATCACAGAACCTTTCCCCAACAGAGGATACTTGGGAAGCTCCTCCTTCAAAACCCTCGGAAGGTACTTGTGAGATAAAATCTTGGCCTAGATATGATCCTGCTCCACACACCACCTCCAGTAAAGCTTTGTAGCCAATGCCAACTTGGACCAAGTCGACTGTCGAAATCCAAGACCCCCAAACTACTTCAAGCTACACACAATATCCCACTTCACCAAGCTCCACTTAGAAGAGGACAAGTTACCCGCCCATAAGAATTGTCTAGCCAAACAATCCAAATCCTTCACAAACCCAACCTTAGCCACCTGTAAAATGCACCTATAAGTAGGAAGAATATGTACCACATAATTAAGCAGCTGAACATGACCAACAAAGGATGGCCATCTATGAGTCCAATGATTAACCTTCACATGAAACTTGTCCAGAATACTCTGTCGTGACTCCCTGGGAAGACTACCAGAAGAGATAGGAATGCCAAGATAAGTTAAAGGGAGAGAATCAATTTGAAACCTCAAGATACGAGCAATCCTTTGTTGAATAAGTTGCAGAGTATTCAAGAAGAAAATAGAAGATTTTTCTTCTTTAATCCTTTGACCAGAAGCAACAAGATAGATATCCAATGCCTTGCGCAAATTCATAGCTTCTCTGATCTTAGCCATACCCATCAAGGCAATATCATCCAAAAATTGCAGGTGCGATTGAGGAGGCAAACCATTTCCCCACCCCCATCCTTGGATAAAACCCAAATCCACACTACACTTCACCATTCTCCCCAATCCTTTAGCAAGAAGAATAAATAAATAAGGAGAGAGGGGATCCCCTTGATGAAGGCCTCTAGAAGCACTAAAAAGAGAAGGCTCGCAATTTATCAACACCAAGAAAGAAGTTGAAGTAACACAACACATAACCCACTGGACCCTCTCCTCAGCAAAACCAAAAGCAATAAGAATTTTTCCCAAGAAGGACCACTTAACTCTATCATAGGCCTTCACCATATCCAACTTGATGAACATAGCCTTTTCTTTCGAGGATGGCATAGAATGAATGGTTTCAATACCAATGACCACCCCATCCAGAATTTGTCGATCCTCCACAAAACCACTATGTTCCTTAGAGATAAGCTCTCTAAGCCACCGCTTCAACCTTTCAACAATCAACTTGGAAATAATTTTATAAACCATATTACAAAGGGAGATAGGTCAAAATTCACTTAGACGATCCGCCCCATAACATTTGGGAATGAGGGCAAGGAATGTAGAGTTCAAAGCTTGCAACATCTACTTATTCCTCTGAGACTCACAAACCACCTCCAAAAGGTTCAGCTTCATGATATCCCAAAATTCCTGATAAAATTCAACTGGAAAGCCATTTGGGCCCAGGGCTTTCCCTTTTTTCATCTGGAAAATAGTATCCTCCAACTCCTCCAGTGAAATATAGTGCAAAAGATGCTCATTCATCTCCCCAATAACCAAAGAGGGGGTACAAGATAAAACATGGTTCTCTTCCACCAAACCATCTTGAGAATCCTCTCTAAAGAAAGAAGCAAAGAACTGCGAATCTTATCTAGACATATCCTACAAAGAAGATAAATTCTCACCCCTGTCATTCACAAGAATAGGCATAGAATTACAATGTCTCCTGGATTTCACCGAGTTAAAGAAGAAATCAGTGTTTTTGTCCCCCTCCTATAACCACTCAACACAAGCCTTTTGTTTCCAATAAATTTTGTCTCATAGCTCACACTCTTCCAAATCTTTCAAATCCCTTGCCTCCTCCCTGAGTAAATTCTTAGAAAGACCAAACTCACTTATCTCTCGAGTGATGACATCCAAGTCAGCTTGAGCATCAACCTTAGCATGAAAAATATTTCCAAAACACTGCCTCTTCCACCTTTTGAGTTGATATTTCACATATATTACAGTTGTTTGGAAAAAGAATACATAGCAGTATTGTAAATAGGTCTTCCTCTATGCCACAATTGAGCCACATACTCCTGCAGGGAAGAATCTCTTAACCACATAAGTTGGAACTTGAAGGAGGGGGACTGAGCAACACACACCAAAGAAGCAAATAACTTAATAGGCCAGTCATCTGAGCCCCTCCAGTCCAAAATCTCAAAGCAAGTAGACCACAATCCGCCAACCCAAAAATATGAAACCAAGAAACAATCAAGTCTCTTAGCAATACGGTTCTCTCCCATTCTCCTATTGTTCCAAGTAAACTGACCATTACGGGGCTTAATTTCAACCAAATTCAGGGCAAATATGTTATCACAAAAAGGAAAGCAAAGGGCTCCAGTCTCACAATACCCCCTTCTTCTCACCCAACTCAATAATGACATTAAAATCACCCGCCATAATTCAAGGGAAAAAAGGAGCAAGGCTCCAAATGAAATTAATATGAGACCACAATAACTGCTTACCGGGAAAATAAGTAGGCACATAGATGTTTGAAAGTAGAATAGTTTCCCCTGACTCCATACTTGAGGCAACCATAGAGATGGAAGACTTGGAGGACATCCACTAAAGAGGATGAATCTTCACTGGGTTCCACAGGCAAGCCACACCCCCTGTGTTACCATGAGCCCCAATACATTGGCAATCACCCCGCCTCCACAACTTTGGCAACAAACCAATCATACTTTCAACTATTAAATTAGTCTCTTGTAAAAAAAGAACATTAGGAGAATGAATTCTCACCAAATCACGAACAAATTTTTGTCAAGGGCCACTGTTCAATCCCCTTACATTCCAAGAGAGGACGATCATTTTGGAGGGTTAGAAAAATGGGAATCCAGGGTCTTAAGAACTCTAGACTCCACCAAAGTCTCCCCCATCAACTTTATTTTTTCCATGTCCTTTTTCCTCCCAGCTTTGGAAGACTTCTTAGCGACCCCTTTCTTTTGGTCTTTTTGAAGAATTCCCAATGAAGGGGGAGCTTTGTTTCCTTTTACCGAATCATATCCCACTTTCACCAATGGAGTAGAGATCTCTCCCTCCCCCATCTTCATATCTACAAGAGGCTCAGACCTCCCATGAACTACCAAACTCAAGTTCGTTTCCATTTACAAATCCCTTGGCTCCTAAGAAGTCTGGTTGTTATCTGAAATAATTCCTTCATGAACCCCTTTTGAAACACCTTGATCCATAAACATCATACCTGGATTCACCTCTTATTGACTAAGATCATCTAGAACCTCAAATCTATTAAAGGTATCTCCTTCCTAATGCTCCTTAAGAGTTCTCTTTTGACCCTGGTTCCTATTACAAGCCTTAACAAGAATAAAACCCTCTGCACCAACAACCTCACCAGGAATGGGGTCCTTGCCCTTGTTGACCTTAGGAGGATTGCGAGGTGGCTGGGTAGTCTGAGACTCTGAAGATTTAGACTTTGGGCATCTTCTCTACAAATGGCCATATTCATGACATAGATGGCAACAAAAGGGAAATGTCTCATAATCAACCTGATGCACCCAAGAAAATGAACCTTCCCAAATTTCCTAAGAATATAGAAGAGGATTATTTAAATCCATTTCAACACAAATGCGAGCAAAATTCATTACCTTTCTATCCTAAGTTTTTTGAGAAGGAGCCACCGGTTTCCCCAGCAACAAAGTAACTCGATGCAATATATCATTACGCCAATTTTTAATTAGAAATCTAGGGAGACAAACCCACATAGGAACCTGATTCAGAAGCACCTCTGAAGGATCAAAACCTACATGCTAGGGTCTAATAAATAAACCAATCTTGTTGTGGAAATAAGGCCCGCCTTCAAACACTCTATTGTGATCCACCATGCAATTAAAAGTCACCATGAAGTAACTATTTGCTAACAACATTATTTCCATCTCACCCTCCGAGGACCAGGTATGATGAGCCCATGTCTCCAAAAATTGGAGAGAAACCCTCATTCCCAAAAATTTGTAGAGAAAAGCATGCTTCGAGTAATACTCAATATCATTCGCAATCGATTTTGGTTGAATCATTAGCACCAACCTATCTTTGCTTCGTTCTAGGCACCCATTAATTTTCAAGATATGAGGACCTCTAGACGTAGCGAGTCCTCCATTCCCCAAATCATTAGAGAACAAGTTATTATCAAAAACCCTCATTGAAAGAGAAGGAGATTTCGTTCCCAAAGCATATCGGAAATCCAGAGCAGAATTGACCCCCGAAACCTCCCCTCAATCTATCACCGAAGAGGAGATAGGGTAAAACTCTTAAAGAAGAAAACTCAAAAGCAAGCACACAACATTAGACGATAAAAAGAACCCAACAGAAAATAGACACCCCCGTACACACTAAAACCCCCACCTGGCAGCTTCAAACTCACCACCACTGAACCAGAAGCAACCAAGTGCATGCATTGACAAAGAACAACATGCAATGATGGCCTCACAGGCTGCGGGCTGCTATGCCCACACAACTCCATTCACCTCACGTTGCCATCATCAATCTTCTTGATTAATTATATAAATCCTATTATTTAATTCTATCTTTAATTTTTTATTCTTCTTAAATAAATCCTATTTATTTAATTATATCTTTAATTATGTATTCTTCTTGATTAGTTAAATAAATCCTATGTGTTTAATTATATCTTTAATTCTTTATTCTTATTGACTAATTAAATAAATCTTATTTATTAAATTATATCTTCAATTATTTATTCTTCCTGAATAATTAAATAAATCTTCAATGATAACAAGTTTCCACAATTCATTTTGATAATGCTTAATAGATTTTTGGATTCGATTGTGTGGTAATTTTTGCATCAACGTTTCGGATCACACTCTGTGATCCATCATCAGGATGAAGTAGAGAGTATAAGAAGTAAAAAATGAGTAGTTGCAGATTGAGCAAAGCATAAAAATGATGGAAAGAGGGAGGGGGGAGAAAAGGGGGCACAAGAATCAAGAGCTTAGAGAAAATGCTAAAAATAAATAAAAAATTAAAAAAGGAGAAAAAACCAAAACCAAGAAATAGTGCTTCAAACAAGTACACTTAAATTATATTAAATAAGAAAATAATATAACATATAAAACATGCAACAAGCTATGCATATGATAAAAGCTAACCCAAGCAAATTATTACAACTAAAAGAAAGAAAGAAAAAGAATAAACTAAGTAAAGAAGTTGATTAAAAAACACAACACATAAGAAAAATAATAAACTCATAAATTAAATAAGCAAGAATGAAACAATTAGCAACAAAGGCAAAAAGAAATTCACCTAGAGAGAGCAATAAATAAAAAATGGAAACAAGAGATAAGAATGCCACTGATAAAATAAAATAAACCAAAGCTAAAAATAGAAAGAGAAATGTTGTTATGAATATAGTGAAATTGAAAGGTTAAATAACATAAAAGAAAATCCAAAACACAAGGAGAAGATGAAAGATATAAACAAAAGAATAAAAAGGCTATACAATAAGACAACTAGAGTTACATGAAATAAAGAAAATTATAAATAAAGATAACAATCAAAGCATATGGAGTATTAGTATAAGCTAAGATTATGTGTAATACTACTCATATGAAATAAAAAAAAGATATAAATGCAAGAAAGATACAATAAGCAACAAAGACTACGGGGTACACTTACCTCTAAAGCCAAAAAAGATAAAAGAATGCAAATAAAAGAAAAACAACAAACAACAAAGAAAGAGAAATGTTGCTATGAAAATAGCAAATTTGAAAGACTAAATAACATCAAAGAAAAGCCAAAACACAAGGAGAAGACAAAATATATAAACAAAAGTACACGAAAAAGAAAATAAGCTATATAAAAAGACAACTAGAATTACAAAAAATAAAGAAATAATAAAAATAAGATTAACAATCAAAGCATATGAAGTATTTAGTATAAATTAAAAATTAAAAATTAAAGCAAAATAATATAAAACAGATAAACTAAACAAAATAGAATTAAAGAACTCAAAAAGAGAAGCAATGCAATTAAACAAATGTGAAAAGAACACAAATAGAGAAGCAAAGCCAACAAATTAAAGAACTCAAATAGATAAGTTAACAATATCTAAATAAAAATAAGCTCTAAAGCAAAGTATAATATGAAAAATAAATGGAAAAAGAATGAAAGAAGACGATAATAAGCACTGAAGAGATGGACTCAAAACAAAAGAATTTAAGCATAAAAATAACTATGTAAAAGAAATTGAGAAATTAAAAAATCACAAATGAGTCCACTTTTGAGCAAAAAGAAAAGGCTTGAAATTTTAATAAAAACAAATGAACACACAAGCAGGTTTAAAAGAAAAAGAAAAAACAACAAAAAAATGCTAAAAAGGAGAAAATAAGCCAAACCACCAAGGAAGGAACAAACATAAAAAGGAAGGCAAGAAACACCAACATGGTGTAGACAAGAGAGGAAACCGAGGGGAACGAGGAAAAGGAGGAAGGAGAAGAGGGCAAGGACCTAGGACAAAAGGAAGGAAAGAGAAAAGGAATGAGACCAACCAAGACTAGTGAGAGGATGAAATAAGGTGGGATCTTTGGTAAGATAACAAAGGATACCAAGACTGACTCAATCTTCATCCTTCATCTTGATTAAGGTTCAAGGGGTGATTGTTGATCTCGATGGCTTCTTTGAGCTTCCTTTTGAAGAAGTTATCTTCTTTGTAAAGGATTTGAGTATCTTCTAAGAAAATATGGTGCTTGGTAGAGGAGTAGTCGGCTAGAGCAAAATTGAACACTCGCTCATGCTTGATGTCGGCACTGTTCTCTTTGATTCTAGCGTTAAAGGAGCAACCAGTTTCACCTATATAAGGTGTACCACAAGAATAGACAACCTTGTAGACTCCTGAGTTCAGAAAGATGTCCTTGGAGTCTTTGAGTGAATGAATACAATTTTTCAGTGTTGAGAAGGGCTTGAAGGCACAATGAAGGCCTTTTTTAAGAAGGATCTTGGAGATTTTTTGGGATAATCCATCTATATAAGGGATGGAAGCACTAGGGAGGAATGGGTCATGGTTAGGTTTATTGATGGTGTATACCTTGGAATTTTATCCTAATCTAATGTGCAAAATAACTTAAAAATGCAAGTGATAAAAGACTAAGGACACCTCAAGATTAGCCAAAAGAGTGACAAAATAAGAAGGAAAATAGATAAAACAAAATGCAAATGATTTCACCTTCCTTGCTGTTGATGTCTTTTTGATTGGCCCTTGCTTGGAATTATTTGTGTGCTCCTTAGATGATTGCTTGAGTGACTAAATGCAAGATTAGATGTGCAAAATGAATAAAAGAGATGGTTAGATGATGGTAAAGGATTGAGAATGCAAATTGGCAGCATGTAGTTATGAAAATCAAAAGTCCTGTAAATGCCCTTGAGGAGGGGGTATTTATAGGAGAACTTGAATTCTCTAGAGAATTCAATGGTTGAGATTGATCCAACAAGGCCAAGATGAAGGGCTGTGGTGGGTTGATAACCCACAAGCCCTCACATCTTGACATGTGGATGGTGAAGTGGCTAATGGGAGATGAGGTGTAAGTGAGGTGTCAAAAAGGTACATGAGGTGGAGGAAGGACAAACACCTTGGGGAGTGAGAAGATTTCCTTAAAAGGGATTTCTTGTCCCCAAGTGGGAGTGAAAGGGACATTCGAGGAATTTTGGAATTCCTCAAAAATCTACATGGGAAAATGAAAGGTGGCTGAAAACATAAATGTGAATTAAAAATTCACACTCTTAGAAGAATCTAAAGGATAAAAGGGGGGCTCCAAAAAGGTGGGACTTGGTCACATGTGGAGATTGTGACAAGTCCAAGGTTCTAGAAGCCTTGGAAAAACAAAATGTGAATTAAAAATTCACATGGGGAGGAGAGAGACATGGGATAAATAAAAAGGAATTAAAAATTCCTTGGGAGATGGGGAGAGTTGACAAGGTACTAATTAGGTTTAACCAATTAGAATTAGAGGATAATTAGGGTTAATGTGGATTAGCCAGCTTGCAAAGTTGGAGGATGTGACACATCATAATCAAGATTAGGCATGTGCACATTCTTAATGAAGAGATTAAGAGATGGATTAGGATTAGATGAAAATGACATGTGAGGAATTAAATAAATGTAATATTTATTTAATTCATTTGATGAAAAGGGGATTAAGGAGGGTAAGGTATTTAATTATTAATTAAATACCTTAGGGATTTGGAAAAATTAAGGATATTAATTAAATAATAGTAATATTACTTAATTAACTCAAATAAGAGGATGTTTAGACGAAAAGTGATAAATTTAGATAAATTAAGTGTCCAAATTTGGATGTCTACATTTTGCCCCTCTTTGAGATGGTGTTACAAAGTAGCATCATTTCAAAGAATATTAAAATATAGAGCCTAGAAGGAGATGGTTAGATTGGGAAAGATGCCCCAGTCATCAAATGGATGACTTAGGAAGAAAGATGATGGGGGTGAAGATGAAAGTTAGGGATAAGGATGCCCCCTCGAGAGGACATGCGGGTTCAAGAGAACACGGATGTGCTCTCAAAATGGATGAGATGATGAAATGGGAGATGAGGAAGAGGATGCAAAGGGATGGATATGAAAGGATGAAAAGGTGATAGGAGGTTGGGAAACAAAAATGGATGCAGAGACAAAGATGATGTTGCCCCAGTCAAGGTACAAGCCAAAAGGGGTTGAGGATGGATGGAGTGTTGTCAATGAGGATAGGGAAGGGTACATCCCAATGAGTGGTATTGATGAGGGAAGGGTACATCCCAAAACACCACTAAAAGATAGGGAAGAATGCCTCCTAATGATGATGACAAAAGTGTTGTTGATGAGGGAAGGATACATCCCAAAACACCACTAAAGGATATGGAAGAATAAAATGAGATGATGATGATGATGAGGATGATGAGGATGATGAAGATGATTGGATCTAGGCTTGTAACAAGACTGAGAACAAGACCAAGGATATGATTAGACGATTCGAGCTAAATGGAATGGATGGGGGTTGGATAGAGATGTGAGATAAGAATGAAGGATGAATGGATGGGGGGATTGTGATATATAAGAGGATGGGGGATATATGCAAGATGATGGAATGGAGAATGAAATGAAATCCTAATGCAATTTGCCATCTTCGGAGCACTGATTTTTGCTATAGCATAAGACACCAAGTGCCAGGGTATGTGGAACCAAGGCGTAATAGTGTCTAATGCATGAAATAAACACAACAGACAAGAAGGTATCCCAACACCCCAAAGTCACAAAGACCTTGGTCGGGCCAGGTATTGAGATAACCACAAGCACAAAAGGATGCCCCAGCATAACACAAGACCTCGGGGATCTTGGTGGGTACTGCGTGGGACAACCAAGAAGACACAATCAAACAAAAGATCAAGATATGCCCCTATGTGGACTAGTCAAAGCACACCATGATATGATGGATCATGGCAGCTTTGACAAGTGATGATAGGGAGCTCAAATGATAAACAAAAGCCAAAATCATCAAAAGATCGCAATCAATTTCAAATGTCCTTTGCCATAGGATCAAAAATGATGGATGGGTTGATGAGGTCTGTTAGGAAGGATGCATCCTGTTGAGACCAATGATGGATAGTAAGCTAAAAGATCGATATGACGTAGGATATTCAAAACTAATTGGATTTGTTGATACAAGTGGATCTTGTTTGTTAAGAACTAGCTAAATAAGGGCATAGCTGGATGACACGACACAAGGGAGACAGGACATGAGACTGACACACCCTAAAGACCTAGGGGCTCGGGGGCCGATCAAAGATTAGCCTTGCCTACGTGAAAGCGCAGAGCCCTCGTAGTTCGGTGAAAGGTGGACGACTGACCAAGATGGAGACCATGATGGATGGTAAAGATATGATGGACAAAAGGAGAAAGGTCGATGATAGACGATAGAAGGGAAAAGTGGACGATGAAGATCGATGATGGAACCTCGGGGGCGGATCAAATGATTAACCTTCCTACGTGAAAGCGCAGGGGCAACGTAGTTCGTCAAGACCAAAGGAAAACAATGGATAAAGGATGATAAGATGATAGGATAAGTGGATAAAAGGTGGGACCGATACGACAAGATGGGATAGACTAGTTGGATTGAATTGGAGGATGGTGGTGACTACACAAAGCTCAGGGAGGGGATAGTTATCCAAATCATCAAAGATGAAGTGGGCGGATGATATGATGGAGAGATGAATGATGAGAAAGGATAGGGGATGGAAAAGATCAGCAAAAGAAGTAGAAGTGATGACGATAAGATAGATGACATTGGAAAAAGCCTATAGCTAGATACCTAATGACAAGGGATTATGAGATGGGATGAGGGTAGAGGATGGGGGGAGGAAAATGATTGTTTGGGTGGATTGGATAGAGGGATAAGGATTTGGATGAGGAAAAGGTTACCAGATGGATAGATGACTGATTCTTGGAACTAGAAGGTGAAGGGTGGGAACAGGTGGGAGATTATTCATAATGAGATTGATCAAAATTATTGAATGGGAGTTTGAAATGATAGACGAAGGTTTGATGAATGTTTGAGATGTAAGAGGTTTGATGAAGTTTTGAGATGATAGATGGAGGTTTGAAATAGATGAATGTTTACATGGAATGAGTGAATGGATTTATTAGAACAGATGAATAGGACAAAATTGAGGAAGATGGAGGGAGGGATCTTAAGACTTTGTTCGATATCCAAAGATCTTGACTGCAGATGGATGAAAGCCCAGATTAGGGGTTTGGTTAAGCTCAGATTGGGATAAGATTAAAGCTCAGATGAGGATTGGATTAAAACTCAAATTAGGATGATTGGATTATGATTGGATTGATTCTACACCGAGTTCCGGGGTTTAAAGGGCGTAAGGTGTTGACAATCAGATTTTTCCCGATTTGGCAATTTTCAAAAATTGTCAAATTTTGCCATTTTAGGAAACCTCATGGATATACTTTTGGGAGTCCAAATTTTTTCCAAGAAATACCCAATATTGAGATAGGATGAATTGCCAACTAACATCCCAAATTCGAGGTATGCATTTCGAGTTATGAGAAAACAATTTTTCAAAATGCTGGAAAAAAACACTAAATTGAGATTTTGAGGGTCAAGATGAAAGTTTGAGGCCCCAAAAATGTGTCAAAACGGGTTCCAACGGCTTTCAAAGAAGCCAATTGGGAATCCACTCGTAATCTCGTAATGCAACTACTCGTCAAATTTCAGCTCAAACAGACACCCGAGTTAAAAGATATGGCCTCCGGAAGTGTCGGTGTAAAAATCAAAAATCAATTTTGAAAATTTCAACACATGGGTTTTGCTCGTTAGAAAAAATAAGGAAATGGGTCAGAATTGGTTTTTTGAAAAAAATAATAAAAATGTGAATTTTTGGCGGGGAGGCAAAGGACGGTGGGATAGGGGCGTGCCACAGTGGGGCGTATGTGCCCTTGGCCGCGAGGCGGACACGCCCCGGCTAGGGCAGAGGCCGCCCCAACCGCGGGGCAGATACGCCCCGAAAAGGGGCGGAAATGCCCCGGGAGGACGGAGACGCCTCGACAGTGTGGACACGCCCCGGGAGGGTGTAGACGTTGTGACGGGGCGTACACGCCCCGAGAGGGCGAAGACGCCCCGACGGGGCGTACACGCCCTAGGAGGGTGCAGGCGCCCCGACGGGGCCTACACGCCCCGGGAGGGCGGAGACGCCTCGACGGGGCGAACACGCCTCGGGGAGGAGCAAAGCTGCCCCGGGGAAGGGCGGACATGCCCCAAGGGGCGGAGCCACTGCGACAAAGAAAAGCAGAAAGAGGGACAGGGCGATGAACACAGAGAAAAAAGATAAGAGATTGAAAAGATGTGTAAGAGAAGCAAAAGTGAGGGCGATGGGATAAAGGGCATTGGGTTGCATGGAAGGAGGCCTATAGTCAAATACCAATGACAAGGGGTTGTGAGAGGGGATGATGATAAAGATGAAAGAATGGATAGAGATATAGGGATGGGGGATGGGAGGGATTGTTTGGATGGATGGGAATATAAGGATTGGGAGATGAAAGGGATGCTAGTATAAATGGATATGGAGACAAGGATGGGGAGATGGAAGGGATGCTATGATAGATGGATAGGGACAGAAGGATTGGGAGATGAAAGAGATGCTAGGATAGATGGATACGAAGATACGAATGGGGAGATGGAAGGGATGCTATGATAGATGGATAGGGAGATGAAGGGATGTTATGATAGATGATGTCTCCAAGGACTATGTCACAAAGGAAGCAGATGCCCCCACTCTAGATATGTCATATATGAGGAGGCATGAGGGATAGAAGACAAATGGATGGGAAGATAAAGGAGATAACTAGATGAGGATATGATGGGTGACTAAGGAATATGACAGAGCATGGATGAAGGGAATGTATACCAAGAGGTGGCCAAAGCATGTATAGATAGGTGCCCCTGTTTTGATCAAGATCACAAGAAGGATGGAGGGAATGGGAGATAAATGGGATATGATGGTAGGATGTGGAAGATAGGTGGGATGGAGGGGTTTTATGAAGAGGACGGATAATAGGAAGACGGGTGCATAGCTGGAAGCATAGTGGATGGAGGGAATGCATATCAGGGAGTTGGCCCCAAGTATAGATGGGGATTTACGCATGACGCCTGTTTGCCAGGTTTTCATCATGGTACTTATCCAAGGCGCTTGTTTGCCAAGTTTTCACCATTGGATGAATTTTTTTATTTTTTGGATAGCAGGGGGATGAAAATAGATAAGGATAGGGATGTGGATAAGGGAATTTAGAAGATACATGATAAGGATATGGATGAAGGACTCAAGTATCAAGTTCTATATGAGGTATTAAGAGCCCATGTTCGAACTGACTGTTGGATGTTGGTACAACCTTATGCATGAGGATGAATTAGAGGTATTTGATGGGGTTGATACATGGGATAATGGATGGGATGCTGGAAATGGTATGGATAGAATGATGGGGTGGATATGTGATGGGGAGATGTGTTCAAGACCAACATTGGCACATGTGGTGGTGGATGAAAAGACAGACTAAGGGCTGAGAATGGGGATAATGGAGGAGATGGAATGGTGAATTTCGACATAAGGACCCAAAACAATTTAGGAGATGAAAGGGGTGTATGATTAGCTTTTGGATTAGCAACTTTGGATGTTGTTATAGATTTTTCATTTGAAGGCATTGCATCTTTTTTCTTTGGAATCCACATGGTTTTGATTTTTGTTTTGGTGGGCCTTTGTGGCCTATAGATTTGATTTGGATTTTTGATTTGATTCTGGCTTTTGCTTTAACATGTTGTTTAGAGGGGACATGGGAAGCTTTTAATTCATGTGGATGTTTAGATTGATGCATTTTTTCTTTAACAACCAAAGTGCTTTTAGTAGCAATGGGATGGGTGTGAGGAGATGGATGATGTGGAGTGATGGAGGTAGGAGCATGGGATTATGTGTAGATGGAGGATGTTTAGGTATGTGCCTTTGTTGATCCTGATTATAGAATATGTGAGAGGGATGTTTATGATGGATGAGATGGATAGGTGATGAATGGCTGAAGGATGGATAGGACGATGGAGGAGGTGATTTTGGTATATAGGGGCCTGTAAATAGATCGTGAGGACCTCGGAGGAAACAAGGGCATGGTAGATGGAGGATTGAGATGGTAGATGGAGGGATGTAAGGACCCAAAATGGATGGAGCATGTTGAGCAAACATGGACTGGTTTTGAGGCCATATATAGAGGGATGGCAGCATATGGTCTCGCGGGACATGGGAAGAGCTAACATTTTGAAAAGGCTCGCTGGAGGACGCCTTATAGGTTGTACCAACATTTGGATTATGCAGTCGTGGGTAGCATCTAAGACCTTGTGGATACAAATGTTCCTTAGCTCGATGGGCCTCTATAATATCTCGCTCATGAAGGCCTAAACCTTTTCCGGGTAGTTCATTCCTCTGACATCTCGACGAGTATACGTGATTTTTGCTATTCGAAGAATGATGAAGTTCATTATTAGGTGGAAGAGGAGGGTTGGTGTATATGCTTTGTTTCACGAGGAGACCACCATGGAGGAATGGAGAGGACCAAGGAGATATGCAAGTGGTGTGGGATATAATTTTTGTACGGCTGATGGTGGTGATCATGAGAAGGAGATGGATAGCAAACATCAGAGAGGGAGAAATGGGCGGATAGATCCGGATTTGTGGTAGTAGGCCCGCTGGCGATGGAGATGGAGCAGAGGAAGCCTGAAATGACAAGGGATCATGGGATGGAATGGATGGTGGACTGTGATCTTGAGGTGGACTAGATAGGATGGTAGGATCTTGATCTGGAGAAGGGGATATGTTGGCATGCTTTGGATTAGACTCTTGGCATGACTCATCTTGTGTGGATGGCATGATAATAGATTCTTGTTGGGAATCTTCAAGTGGGGAAGATGGAGGGATGGAAGATCCATGAGGTTCATTGGAATGGGTTTTGATGCTACTAGGAGTGGGAGGAGTGGATTGGATTTGGGTATCTTCGATGGATTGGGTAGATCTAGGAGTAGAGGGAGTGGATTGGAATTGGGTGTCTTCGATGGATTCGGTGGTTCTCATAGTAGGAGATGTGGGTTCAATGGTTTCAATGGTTTGATCAATGCTAGGGGTGGTAACAACAATGATAGGTGTGGTATGGAGAAGGCTCTCATCACTAGTTACTGTGGATGATGGATTGGGATGGCATGGTTCCATGACTTCAAGATGCTGAGTTGGGGGTGGCTTCTTTGTAATGAGTCCTTGG
Source organism: Sequoia sempervirens (assembly GCA_007258455.2). NCBI lineage: Eukaryota > Viridiplantae > Streptophyta > Pinopsida > Cupressales > Cupressaceae > Sequoia > Sequoia sempervirens. The sequence continues at coordinate 382,849,394 of VDFB02000015.1, read as the reverse complement.
AGAACTTCTGAAATGAGAGACTTGCATATGGTTGGCTTGGCTAGGGTGGTGGAAATGGATGAGGGATTATGGATTGGTAGACTAGGGTTAGATGGAGGAATGGGATTGAATGTAGGACTATGAGTAGATGGGGGATTAGGAGTGGATGGAGGACTAGGAGTAGGTGGATGAATGGGATTGGATGGAGGAGTAGGAGTAGATGGAGGACTAGGATGGGATGGATGAATGGGATTGGATGGAGGACTAGGAGTAGATGTATGAATGGGATTGGATGGAGGGTTAAGGTAAGGATATTGGAGTGGTGAATTAAGATAGGGGGACGTGGATTGTGGATTAGGACAAGAGGATATAGGTGGTGTAGTGGAACAAGAGGGTGTGAGGGATGAATTATAATAAGGGTATTGGGATGGTGGATTAGGATGAGGATATGTGGATCTAGGATTAAGGTAAAAGGGTGTGGATGTAGCATTAGTATGGGAAGATTGGGAAGGAGGATTACGATAGGGGGACATGGATGGGGAATTGTAATAGGAGTATTGGGATGGAAAATTAGGATAAGAGGATGATGTAGATGAAGGACATGACAAATATGGGGATGAAGAAGATACAAGATATCCATTGTCAAAGGTGGCATAAGGAGCATGATTAGGCATGGATGAAGACATAACGGGATAGCTCATAGGAGTAATTGGATTTTGGAAAGTGGGTGGAGAAAGCTTACTAGATATGATAGTGTCAAGGGGATCTATGTCGTATACCTCTTAATCGACAAGACTTTCATTATTGTTATCGACGTAATTAGGGTTTCCCTTGACTACTATTGATGGAGGATAAGGATTCATGATGATGATAGGATAAAGAGGATGGATGAAAAGATTTTGGATGGGATCGGACTAAAGCTCAAATCAAGATTTGGATCAAGCTCAGATTAGGATTGGACTAAAGCTCAGATTAGGATGATTGGATGATGCGATGGGATTGATTATGATGATCAAATTTGATTATCAAAGGATGATTGTGACACTGAATCTACTTCGAGATTGAAGTAGATTGATTGGGTCGAAGGTGATGTAATTGGATTGTATTGGATAAGGTTGATTGGATCAGATTTTGATTGAATAGATCAGATTGGATAGGATTGTAGTGATAGAACGAATGTGATTTGATTGATTGGGTAATTGGATGATTTGACAAAATGATTGGATTTGATAGATTTGGATGATTAGATGGGTATGATTGGATGATGAAAGATATGAGAGGGACCTTGAGTTTAATCAAAGGAAGTTACCCTTAGTGACCAAGAGCTTTAATTGATTAAGAGGATGATCACGGCACCGAATCCACCTTAAGATAAGAATGGATTGATTGGGCCGAGGATGATAACTTACGACACCGAATTCACCTTGAGATGGAAGCAAATTGATTGGGGTCGAAGTTAAAGACTAATAATCAAATTCAAGTGTTATGGTCAATTTGGGTAACCACTTTATAATATAAGGTTAAGGCGGTTTAGTTATGAGGGGTGTTTGGGGATGCAAATGGTAAGAAATTATGGTGGATTAGGGAGAAATTAAAATGAATGGGGGATTAAAGATAATTGTGGAGAATGTATGGGGATTTAGAATGGTTGAATGAAAGTTTGGAATAATGAGATGGAGGTTTAAAATGGTCAAACGGGGGTTTTTGGAGGTTTAGAGTGACAAAACGAAGGCTTGGGATGATGAGATAATGGTTGGGAATGGTTAAATGATGGTTTAGAGGCTAAATGGATCCAAATGGGGCGATTTTGGGTGTTCAAGAGGGAAAATTCGCCCCTCTGTAGCAAACTAGGGGCATAATCGCCTCACTACAGTAAAACAGGGGTGTAATCGCCTCACTATGGTAAAACAGGGGCGTAATCGCCTCACTGCAGTAAAAACAGGGGCGTAATCGCCTCACTGCGGTAAAAATAGGGGCATAATCGCCTCACTGCGGTAAAAACAGGGGCTTGGTTTGATGCAAATGACTATGGCAAGGACTTTAAAATGACAATGATAAGGCCAAATTGACAAAAGTTCACTGGTTTCTCACAAGAAAACACTCTCAAGAAAATACAACCCTATGATTAGTGTTAAGGGTATGGCCAAAGTGGTCTTAATCTAGGATGCACAAGGTGTCTGGGGAGTCCTCAATATACTCTCGATACGTGAGGCACAACCGTGAACACCAGCCCGTCACAAGCATGAGTCGGGAACCCCAGCAAGATACTGAAGGGCTCGGACCAACTCTTCACGTCTATCTAGGTATCACCCTAGCTTCGATGCTCCGTCAATTACGACGTGACTGGATTGGGGTATAGCTTTCACTCTCCCCCCTTTGTATATCCCGCCGGTATGCGTGGTTGGAATCATCCCTTGGGGTGATGAAATCCCCAAGCAGGTCCCACTATAAAGAAAGCACTAACCGTTTCCAACTACTCCCCAGGCTCACAGGAAGTGCAAGGGGAAAGCGAAAACAAGCTAATGCTCCCTTTGGGTAACACAAAAAGACAAGCACAACAAGCAATGAATATTACTCCATCTAATTAAACTATGTTCTTAGATTAATGCAAATAGCAAGGATAGTTTAAAAGGTTTGAACAAATGGATAGCCCTGCAAGCAAATGTTAGATGTTTTATCCCACTTTCTCCATCAACTTCACAAGAATATGCTACAAGAAGTTAGCAAAAAACACATGTATCCTTGCAAGAACAATGTTAATGAGAAAATAGTAAAGAAAACCGAAGCCAGGATAATAATTTTACCTTCCAGGGGGCGCAGTCGCCTTTCTGTAGCAAAACAGGGGCATAATCACCTCACTGCAGGAAAAACAGGGGCGTAATCGCCCCACTACGGTAAAAACAGGGGCATAGTCGCCCCATTGCGAAAAAGTGAGCACAAATTTCAGCCCAGGGGGCGTAATCGCCTCACTGCAGTAAAGTGTTAGCACAAAAATAACTTTCAGCCCAAGAGGGCGCAGACGCCCCACTGCAGAAAAGTATTAACACAAAAACAAGTTTCAGCCAAGGTGGGCGCAGTCGCCCTTCTGCAGAAAAGTGTTTGCACAAAAACAAGTTTCAGCCCAAGAGGGCATAGACGCCCCACTGGAGTAAAGTGTTAGCACAAAAACAACTTTCAGCCCAAGAGGGCGCAGACGCCCCACTGCAGAAAAGTGTTAGCACAAAAACAACTTTCAGCCCAAGAGGGCGCAGACGCCCCACTACAGTAAAGTGTTAGCACAAAAACAAGTTTCAGCCCAAGAGGGCGCAAACGCCCCACTGCAGTAAAGTGTTAGCACAAAAACAAGTTTCAGCCAAGGTGGGTGCAGTCGCCCTTCTGCAGTAAAAACAGGGGCGTAATCGCCTCACTGCAGTAAAAACAGGGGCGTAGTCACCCCACTGCGGTAAAACAGGGGCGTAGTCGCCCCACTGCGACGTGTTCCTGCAAAAGTCTCAACAACAGCAAACGTAAAGTATAGGAACCCGTTTGTGGGTCCCACCGGGTGTGCCAGAAATGTATACCTTAGAATTTTATCCTACTCTAAGTGCAAACTAACTAAAATGCGAATGATAAAAGACCAAGGACACCTCAAGATTAGCCTAAAGAGTGATATAGCGAAAAGGAAAATGAATAAAATAAAATACAAACGATTTCACCTTCCTTGTTGTTGATGTCTCTTTGATTGTCCCTTGTTTGGAATGATTTGTGTGCTCCTTAGATGATTGCTTGAGTGACTAAATGCAAGATTAGATGTGCAAAATGATTAAAGGAGATGGCTAAATGATGGCAAAGGATTGAGAATGCAAATTGGCAGCATGTAGTTATGAAAATCCAAAGTGTTTAAAATGCCCTTGAGGAGGGGGTATTTATAGGAGAATTTGAATTCTCTAGAGAATTCAATGGTCAAGATGCATCCAACAAGGCCAAGATGAAGGGCTATGGTGGGTTGAGAACCCATAAGCCCTCACGTCTTGACATGTGGATGGTGAAGTGGACAAGGGGATATGAGGTGTAAGTGAGGTGTCAAGAAGGTACATGAGGTGGAGGAAGGACAATTACCTTGCAAGTACATTGGGAGATGGGAAGAATCTTGGGTGAATAAAAGTGAATTTTAAATTCACAATGATTGGAAGAATCTAGTGGATAAGACAATGTTCCCAAAAGGTGGGAGTTTGGCACATGTGCATGAGGTGACATGTCAAATGTTCTAGAAGCCTTGGAAAGACAAAATGTGAATTAAAAATTCACATGGGGAGGAGACAGACATGGGATGAATAAATGAGAATTAAAAATTATCATGGGAAGGAGGTTCAATGTCCAAAAAGGAAAAATGGAAGAATTGACCAAAAAGTGGTGCTAAAAATGGCTAATGGCTTTGATTAAAGTTGTGCAAACACTTGATTATGATAATTAATGAAATATTAGAGACAAGTGGAAAATGTAGGAGGATGTGACATTAATCCTTGATTAAGAGGATGCACACCCTAAATATGAATTAATTAAATTAATTCATATTAGAGATGGATTATGGAGGATGTGACAAGGAGTGAGAAAAGAAGAATTTTAAATTAATTTTAATTCAATAGATTAAGATGACTAAATTAAATAAATTGGTGTATTTATTTAATTTAGAGAAGATAAAAGCACCAAATAAAGTATTTAATTATTAAATTAAACACTTTAAGAGTCTTATGTGAGAAGCGCAATATCAATTAATATTGACATAATTGATGAATAAAGGGGGAAATTTGATCATATGGGAGTGATCAAATTTGGGTGTCTACAAAAACAAACAAACAAACAACCAAAATTGACAACATTCAAACCTTGACTAGGCCAACACATCCAAAACAAGCTTAACATTTAAATATTTTTAGACCAAGGACTTGCTCACTTCATTCCTGTCATCATTCATCCATCCATCACCTCATCCTTTTGCATTGGACATTACACATAGGTCAAACTTTAGCCAATCTTTTTAGCTTACATTAACCCCTTGTACATCTCGGGTTAGAAATCTCATCAAATTTAGACTAGACTATAGCTTCAAATCTATATTCTCTTGATCATATCTTATAGACAATAGTCATCCTAGTCCTCATCATCTAGGTTGGTTCCTCAACTCATTAGTCCATTTTGAGACCACCTTGTCAACACATCTTATCATTCCTTAATTCACCCAAGGTCATTGATAATAATATTAGTTGTTATACATATCTTAGGTTTACCAAAGGTTTTAATCTTCATACTAGGTCATACTACTCCATCCCTTTGCCTCACATCTTGCATACCCTAATCATAGAAATTATTCTAATTTTGATCATTGTGACATTACCTTAGTCATATACTATCATCACCTTGACCCTTAATCATGGTATCGTTATTAGGCATCCCTATATATTCAAAAATACAAAAAAAATAGCATAGGTTCATACCTTCCATTACATTGGCATCTCTTAGGCTTCATACCATCCACCACTATGTCTTCCCTTCACCTTTATATGTTTTCTAGTCAAGTTGAATACCAATTAATCCGCAATGGTCAAGCCCAACAAGCCATAGAATTCAAGAGACAATGGATTAATTCTATATCCCAATCACCCACAACCCATAGTCAACTACCCATCTATCCCTCTTACCAACAACCCATGAACTCTAGTCCTCCATCCATCTACCCTCACTATCAAGAGTCCCTTAGCACAATCCATCCCATTAATCCATAATAAACATCCACTTATCACCCTTATCCTAACCTTGAGAAGGGAAACCAACCTTCCACTAGTCCATTCCAAGCCTCTACGTCCTATCCTAGTCCATCATCCCTTAACCCATTCCAAGTCTCTACATCCTATCCTATTCCATCATCCACTAATCCATTCATATTCACTCCATCCTGCAACCTACATTTAGTAATGAAAATACATATAGTCATGAAAATACATTTGGTCATGGTCTCCAAAATCACATCACATTGCCTACACTTGAGAGTATATGTCAAGCACAAAAACCAAGGCATGACAAAATAGCTTCACCTTCATGTCAAGATCAAAGTAGTCCATCCCATGACCCCATCCTTAAGTCCATTCAAGAAGTCCTAGATAATCATGGCATCCAAAATACACCTATCCTTGATCAAGATCCCATTCCCAATCATGTCATCCAAGACAAACCCATCTTTGACCAAGACACTACCATTGATCAAGAAATCCAAAATGATCCACTCATTGACCTTTATGTCATTCATGATCAAAAAAATTCGGATATCTCTAAACACCGCCATTTCCCAAAATGAGACACTTTCCCCCTTTGGACACATATATGAACTTCCTCTAAAACAACAATCTCCTACTCTAGACATATTTTCAAATGATCAAGCTATAGCTTAATTCACTAGACTCTATGACAATTACTATAAAAATGGTTTCGAAGCACCAATAGAATCATTTGAATCTTATATGCCACAAAATCAGACCAAAGATGTCAATCAGAAATATATCCAACATGTCAATGAAGCTATGTCATCTTATCAACTAGGATCATCTATCTTTGTCAAACAAGCTTTCTTGCAGATGAGAAAATATTGAGTAATGACCTCCACATACACAATGATGGATTAGCATCTTTTTATCAAAAAAAACTATCCAATCACAAAAAAAATCTATTAGAGCATGGAGTAGTAGGGAAGAGGACTAGGCCTACATGACCAAGGAATTCTAGAACTAGTACAATTTTAGGAAAAATCCTAGACATCAAGGTTTTGGCTATTCTTCAGTTAGAGAATCTAATGATGTTAGTGATAGCTCCACGATATTGGGGGCAACTTTATCTAATAAAAAAATCAAAATGGAGGCCATGAGTAGTCATCGTCATAAGGTTGTTTCCAACACTCCTTCCATCCACATCATAAACCATCACTCTAACAGGAATAAACCTTCCATTTGGAACCAAAAAAATAAAATTATTACAAAGAAAAAATTCAAAATCAAATTTCAAATGCCGTTGAATCAATCAAAAATATGAGTGGAAAAATGAAGTTAAAATGGATCCCAAAGAAAAATGGATCAAGCAAAGAAAATATTGCAAATACAAAAGTCAATCAAAATGTGGAGCCACAAGAAAAGAGGACTCCCACATGTAATAAATTTCCACCTCCTTCAAAATGGTCATCAAGCAAGGCATATAAAATTTTTGTTTCCAAATTTTATCCCAATCAAAATTCCAAACTCTATCATCCAACATCGCATGTTTGAAATAAAAAGTGATTCATCCAAATGTCCAAACAATCCTTCCACATCTACCATCATCCATCATTCCAAAATAGATACCTCACAAATCTGTCACATCTTGGAAACAACTCTTTATTGTAAGGATTCTCATGGCACTCTATTGCGATGTGTGTATTTTGATAAGGCCAACTCTAGTATCAGAAAGGATCACAATGACATCATCAGTTGTATGAAAGTGTTATGATCCTGACAAGGCAACTACTTCATAAAGGTCATTATTGGCATATTATGGCCCTAGTCTCTACATCAGCACCATCAATGGATTCAACACAATCAATGATCATCTAAAGTATCAAGGCCATCTAGAAAATATAAAAATACAAAAAAATCAAAAATAAAAAAATTGTCACCTTGATGAAAACCTAGAAAAAAAACATCTTGGTGACACCAAAAAAGTAAAAAAGTCAAGGAAAAAGTAAAGGGAAATTTTTTTTTCCAATTGTGAAAACCATTCTTATGGTGCTTTGGATAAGTTGATGAAAACCTAGCAAACAAGCATCATGTGTAAAATCAATTATCTATGTGGACCATTACACTTAGGGTCAAGTTATCTCATCTCCCATACCCTTTGCATGAAATTTCTTATGGAATTTCCATCCATTTTCCCACCTACCTTGATCTTGATAGGGAATTGGGCACAAACATAAATCATGCTTTGGGAAAACTCTTGACATGTCTATCCTTTGGTCATACACTATTGATGAAATATCATGTCATTACCTTTATAGCCTCACTATCCCTATGTGACATTGTTCTTGAAGGTCCCAAATGATAATTCTTCCAGCCAATAATCCTCATGTTGCCTATCTTTTACCAAAATCAATCCATCATCCTTTCATACCTATCACCCATCTTGGTTTCCCCTTGTCAATGGTTTGAGGATTCTCTGTCATCCCATCTAGTCCTAAAGAAGCCCAATCCATACAATCTTGCTATGCAATCCGACGCATCATCGAAAACATTCCTTGGATTTGTTTCTAGACTTGCTACAAAATCTTGATCCTTTAATCACATAATCATCATCCTCACGTTTTTTTTGGATGTTTCCTTCCCACGTCAAACAATGTCATCATCATCATCACCTGTCAATTGGTTTTCAACTTGACTAGGAGCAAGATCATGGTTGTCCTCACATTCTTGTACATTCTTGCTCACTTACTTGTAGATATCATACATATGAATTTTTCATGGTCCTTGTAGTGTATCATCCATAACAAAATCCACACTTCCCCAAAACATTCAAAAAAGATAAAAATCAAATATCCACAAAAAGACAAAAAAATCAAAACATTCAAAAAAAACAAAAAATTAAAAACCTCAAAAAGACAAAAAAAATAAAATCATAAAACACCAAAATAGAAAAAAATCATAAAACTTCAAAATACAAAAAATTATTAAAACATGATGCAAAAACCTAAAAACATTCAGATGTCTTTCAAAAATACCAAAAATAAAGTCAAATTCAATCATGTCAGTCTTTGTTCTTGTCAAACTATGTGGCCTTTGTGACTGGATGTAGGCAAGGCCATTTGTCAATGTGCCCCCAAGGCATTAGGTCAGTCCTTTAGGTGTTGTCAAATAAAATCATGATTCAGTCCTTTTTCATTGAAACAAAGTCAAGGGTCATGTTGAACTACAAGGTCTCTACACATTGCTACATAGGCAAGGCCATCTGTCGATAAGCCCTTGAGGCCCCCTAGGTTAGTCTTTTAGGATTCGTCAGGTCAGTCAAAATAAATTAGACACTATCAAATCAGACACGACATCATCATCTAAACTTGAAACACAAATAATAAATCAACAAGACAAGCAAGCCAACAAGTCTCTAATTCAAATCAATAATTTGTCAAATCAATCAAACCAATCAAATCGATCAAAACCAATGGTCTTATATAGGATGCGTCTTTCTTGAAACCAAGCCTTGTCACTATCACACTTTGTCATTTTCCTTATACATGTAGTTACATGATCAAAACCAAACTTGACATCTTATATGACATTTTTCTTCTCCTAAAACTAGGCCTTGTCAAAATAGTCCACCCATCACTCACTTCATTCCTTAATGCACTAGCAAACACTTATTGGAAAATAATTTGAATTATTGTTGACCTTGTTGTTCTATTTTGTCTTATCTTTTGGATTTACTTTGGTCATGTTACTAGCCACCTCAAAGATGTCCCATGAAGGATTTAGAGGAGTGATGATGTCTCGTGACTTGTCTTTTATTTGATTGTTGTCTGCAGGTTGTCTTGACAAAAAGACTGGGGAAACATGACCCTTAGTATGAGTTAGGACATTCCTTGTCTGTGACTATCTATTTTAGAGATGGATGAGTTTGCACACCTTGGTCTATGTCATACCATGGTGTGTGTTGTCCATTTGTCATATTTTACCACCCAATGATAATTAAATGCAAAAGCCTAGCATAGCAAAATATTTTTGAAAATTATCTCAACTAGCACTATCTCAACATCCAGGTTCTCTATGCTAACATTCATGTCTTCTATGCTAACATTCATCTTTTATATTCTAACATTTCTTCTAGTTTGCATCTTCATCATCCTTATCTATTTTTCTCTCTCCTTTTCTCCTTCATCTTCTAGTCCTCTCATCCATTTCGAGAGCACACTCATGTTCTTTGAACCCACCTGTCCTCTCGAGGGAGCATATCACTACCTCCTTGTCATTCTTCCTTGCACTAGGGCATATTTTTTTCTTTGACACAACATGATAAACTGCATTGTATCAAAGAGGGGAAAATGTAGACACCAAGAAATTACCACTAAGCCTGTCAATTTATTTAAACCCTCTTTTCACCTTTGATAATTAAATAATCTTAATTATTTAATTATTACCTAAAGTCATAAATTCTTCTATTAATTAAATAATATAAATTATTTAATTAATTCATTTGAGCATTTTTTCACACAAATAAATTATATTATATTTAATTAAATAACTTATTTTCCTAACTTTTTGAATTAAATTTCTATTTAATCAAAAGTGAACTCACTTTTTTCTCTTGCAATAATACAATGTTTCCATTACTTCAAAATGGAATTTCCCTCTTCAAACTACTTCTTTTTGTTGAAAAATCATTTACATTCCTCTTTCTCCTTCACTTCTGATCTTATCCCATCCCATCTTGATTAATTGCAACCATTGATCAATATAAAAATCTTCTAAACTCAACCATCCATTTTCCATCTGTCTCTGTATAAATACCATCATCATTTATCATCTTGATATATCTTAGAAAATATTGAATTTATAGCTATCATGTTGTTCAGATAATTAGTTTCTTTGATATTTTGTTGTCATTTACTTTAAGTTTTCATTGTAGGTTACAAATCTAAGGGCACCAATCATTTAGTAGCAAAATCAAGAAGAGCTATGGAGATAATTCAATGGATGCATGAAGGATCGAGTGAGATTGTTTTATTTTGTCTTACACTTTTATGTTTTCATTATTCTTGATAGTTGATTGAGGTTTTGGTGTTTATCAATTTAATAATGCTTCTAGCTTGAAAATTTGACCTTGATATAGGTGCTAGGAACCATTCACCTTTAGTGGCAAATTGATCCTCTCCATATAGGATCCCACTTTTTTTGCATTTTTAAAATGGGTTTTTCATGTTCTTTTCACCTCTTGAAGCAAGGTCCTAGAAATTTGTGCTAGGACCCATTCACCTTTAGTGGTGAATGGATCCTCCTCTCTTAGGAACCCTCTTTTTGAATGTAATTTTGGTGGGATTTTAATGATTTTTAATCCTACATCTGGTGTCGGCTTGAATTATTTGAATTTGGGGGTTAATCTCTAGATTTAGTATAAATATGGGGTTAATTCACATTGTTTCTCATAGAAAGTTTACAAGAGGTCTTGGTGGGACTGTAAAATTTTGCAAAATTTTAAGTGCCCATAATCAAAGATTTGCTTTGCACACTCATAAATGCACCTGAAAAATCTGCCTCAGTGACCTATTTTGGAGGGTCATAATTCAGAGACCATTTTCTTTCATTCCAAATCCCTTGGTGAGTGTATTCATTTGTCATATGTGAACGTGTATGTTTTATTTTAGCTTCCTGTGATGAGTTTTGATAGGGTTTTGAAATGACAAGTTGGACAATTTTGTTATTGTTTTATTGTTTGCATACTCTAAGGCCTGCGAAGTGGCCACCTATTCAGATTGATATTTGATAGCTGGATGATCGTCATGGTAAATGGATTGGTGATTTGTATTCCCCTCATATTCATATGCTCCCTAGTCTAGTTTCAAAGCCACAAGATCAAGTTTATTATTTTTACCAGGTCAAAAGCAAATGTAGTTTGTTTTGTTTTTACATCTGCATTTCCAAAATGTTTTAGGGAGGTCAACTTTGACCCTTAATATCTTTTGTAGAACGTAGATTAAAGGAAAACGCTCTTGTAGACACACTCAGTGGACCTAAATGATTTAGTGTTTCCAGTGGTAGCTTCCCAAGAGGTGATTTGATAATTTTTCAAAGAGGTCACTTGGTGTGTTCGAGTTGGCTTTTAATAGGTGCAATTGTAGAAAAGTCTGAGTGAGCCACTTTGGCATTGAATATCTTGCACCTTGAGATCTATTTTTCTAAGTCATTTTTTGCACTTAGTTATTAGGAAAAATTTCTACATGCTTGTGCATTTTCATGGCTTCAGGAGGTTGTTTGACTAGTTTTCTTGGGCAATTCTAAAGGCCACTTGACATGTATTGAATACAGTGTAGTGTGCCTGAAAGTGGATATTGATGTCTACCCAGTTCATTTCTTCACCTTTGAAGTATTCAGAGGCAGCCTCAGATCAATTCAAGATAACAAATTGTTTCAAAATGAGAATTTTTTTAGTCTGGTTGACAAGGGGACCCAACATGTGTCACACAAATTGAGGAAAGCTTTACATAAAGGGGAATCCAAAAATGGATTTGATTGATTAGTTTTGAAAAACCTTTTTTGAGTAGGAAAGCTTGTTCCCTGAGTTGTTTGAAACATGAAAAGGAGGGTGCATCTAATGGGAGGAAGAAAAGAATATGGTTTTCATTAAGACTCAATCCACTCCACGAAGGTCTCACAATTGATTATGTTCAAGATAGGTGGTAATTATGGCTTGTGTAAAAGTGTTGAACAAATTTTGGATAATGAAGGAAATGACAATTTCAAATACAATGACAGTAGTTTACCAATGAGCTAAATATCAACACAAAGCTGAAAAACCTTCATTAGTTTGATGCAAAGATAGATGTAAATGGTGTTTCACTTGGGTTACTGTGGGATAACATTGCAACACTATCTAATCTGTAGGGTGGTTTGAACATCTACATAATACTAAAGGAGAAAATCAATTATACAGGATAATATTGATTGTAGCCATGGCTCGGGCTTGGGTGAGATCCAAGTCAGCTTAGAATTGACTTAGAATGCATTTAAGGTGGATAAGGATTCATCGAATGCTTCATGTATGTTTGGAAACATAAAAAGTGCAAACAAAAATTGGCTCAAAGAAAAAGAAACACTTAATGCTACACAAAGTGAAGAAGGTGTGAAGTTTTTTTTTGTTGACATTTTGTTTGGAAACCAAAATTTGTATGTAGTTTTTCAAAGTGAGAGGAGGGACTCCAAGAATGCAACGATGCATGTTGAAGAAGCTCAAAGAAACAAAAGCAATTAAAATTGTTCAAGGTGAATCAATTACAATGAATTTTCACGTTGACATTTCACTTGGAGATTACAATTATCTTGTAGTCTTTCCTAATGAGATAAGAGATCCATGGAATGTGGAAAACATACTCAGAAGGCTCAAGGACTGTATTATAGGGTGGTGGCATTGAGACCATGAAATGTTTTTCTATGAACATGGCGCTACCATTCGTGCCAGCTGAAGTACATAAACTTGACATTTCAAAGGATATTTTAACACAAGTATAATAAAGGGAAGTTTCTTTGGTCAATTTCCAATGCTTAAACATATTATGAAGTGGTGTGGATATGGCAAGTTTATGAATGAACTATATTAAGAGAAATACAATGATGCCCTCACCTTGCATGTTACGCTTTGTATGGTGCTGCAATGCAGAAGCTTTCCAATTCAACATTTCAAAGGAAAAATTTTATTACTGATAGGGTTCATCAAGCATTGACCAAATCATTGAATGCATTTTTTGTGTGTTAAAATTTATCTTAGTTGGGGCAGACCCAGATTCACATGGTGGTGATGAGAGGAGAAGATAGAGGTTCATCTTGATTAATGAAAACATTTGATTAATGCCACCATTGTTAAACAAAAATCTAATGAAGAACAAGGGACTTTCACCCATCATTGTTTGGAGGTCTTCTTTTCTTGGAAAAACTGCAATGGAGCGATGGCATTGCCCATTGTAATTTTTTGGATCTTTTTCTTGATGCATCCGCGATGCGCAATGCTACATTCTCCTTATGGCCCATCATTGTTTCCTAACTCCATTTTCTCATTCTTTTAGAGATACGTGATGGTGGCAACCTGGTGTTATTGGATTGAATGAGATGGTGGGGCACGTGGCATAGTATCACCATTTGATAAAAATTTGATGGAGAAAAGGGTATATGAGGTAATTCAAGGTAAATGAAAAGGTAGAGGCATAGGTAAGTATTTTTAAAGCCTGAATGAAATAATATTTAAAGCTTTCACAAGTTAAAATTAAAATTTTGTTGCTAGTGAAATAAATTAAATCTAAAGAGAAAAATATCATATACATGGGTAAATTTTTTCATACAACTTGATTAAAGAATTAAACTCTTTATAGTGTGAAAGAAAAAGAATCTACTGGGAAGTGAAAAGGTAAATGCAGAAGTGAATGAGTTTTTTGTAGTGAATAAAGAAAGAACGAGGGTTTTCTTTTAGTGGTAGTAAAAATATTTTCATCTACGGAGAAAAACAAACCAAGGAGTGAAAGTTTCATGAGGTAAAGTAACTTTCTACAGTCGGCGGAAATGAAAGAAAGTCTTCCCAAGAAGGGAATATTTTTCTATTGCAAGGAAAGTGAATGATGAGGTGGGAATTCAAGTGCATATGGGGATTCTTCAGGGCTAGAGATGGCTATTGATCATATAGAGAAGAATGTGCCAAATATCTATTGAAGATCTCCACTTAGGGTTTCTGTATTTTCCTTCAGTGTGATCTTTTGCATATTTCAGAGAGGGTTTCACTGCTTGGTCTCAAGGGGAAGCATTTTTGTAATAGGATCTTAAATGTAGTGTTGGTTTTAGGTCTCTAGAGTGGTTTAAAATCATGTAATGAAGAAATTCTTCACAAAATTGTTATATTTGCATGTAAATGATCATATATTCTAAGTTGGTTGTCTCCATTGTACACATTGCACAAATTATGAATATAAGAAATCAAGAGTTTTTATTATTTGTCTTCTTGTTTTCCCTTGAATGTTTGTTGTGTTGTTACTTTCATTCAAAGAATGAATTAAATTGTATTAACATAAATAGAGGTTTGTACAACTGTATGCTTGGATTAATAAAGTATGATTTGTTTGGTTTCTAGTATCAATGGTGTAATGCATCATCTGATAGGCATAGTTATGACAAAGTGAATGTTGTAATAAGTTTTAAATTTCATGGTTTAGGTGAATCCACCCTGGAATATGGAATTGGTCTCTTGATGTTGCAATTTCCTAAGATTGTGTTGTGAGTAGCTACATTTTAAAATAAAATTTACTTATCAATCTCATTGTGGGTGTGTGTGGAATTTAATGCATATTACATCTCTCATGTTTAAACAAGACATTACCTTGAAGGTTAGCCAAACCTTTAGGGTAATGTTTCTATTAAGCATTTAAAGGAGAATCATCTATTTACAATATTTTGGGTACTTTGGCACACAAGTATTTGTAAGTATAATGTTGGGATCACCCTCTCAGGTTTCATAGTTCCCAAAGTGTAGGGTAGAAAGGGTTTTCAATTCAATCTCTTGTTCTTTGGCCAAATCTCTCCTTGAATCTAACCATTAGGCCTAGCATCCCTTTAGGATTCAAGTGGATTGTAGATTTTGGGAACCAACAAATTAGTGACTTAGCTGGGGAGAAATTAGAATCACCAATTGTAGACTATCCTATCATAGATCATATTATTTGTTGATCTGAGCATCTGGTTCAAGTATTGAAGGAATTCATACCTAGAGAAAGAAATTGTTGTGGTGAACCTAAAAGTTTCATGATCTATGGTGCTCTACTGGTGAAAGGAACTTAGAATGAAATTCATCTTTGAAAGAGATTCATATTGCTTGAAGTTCAATCCTTTGTGAAGAGAGGTGGTGACTCTATCAAAATAAAATGATGAAGATGTGAAGAAATTTTGAGATCTACAAAGATTCATAGTCAGGAAGAAGAATTTGTAGCAACTACAACATATCCAAGTATTTTTCATTTTTTGGATTTCAAGAAGGATAAATTTATGTGTGAAAACCATAAAGTCTTGAAAAAATTTGGTTCCCTATTGAGTGAAACTAAGCACTAAGAAAGGGAATAGTAGTGATTATCCTACATACTTTTGAGTTATAATTTGTAGTCTCTCTATTATGAAGTGAAGTACGCAATATTTTTGAAGAAAATCATTTAGAAGATCTTAAGCAACTTGAGATAGAAATTTGCATTGTAAAAGCTTAAGATCATGTTGTAAAATGAGTTTGAGTTGCCCTGTGTAACTCTTTAGTTAATATGAAAAGGCTTATGAAGGCGTAAACAAATGTATCATCAACCTATGCATCCCTGTGTGGACCCAAATGTAACAATGCAAATTGTGCATCCCCTATCATGTCATCGAAAAAATTTCAGCATTGAAAGGCACAAAGCTATAAATTTTGATGGCATTTGTGGTTTCCAAATGTCATACCATCTAAAATTAGAGATAAAATACGATATTCAATGGTGATAAGTATGAATCAGCTAATAAGCATCTGCAAGAATTTAACAATTTAATGGATGACTATGAGGTAGAGCATGAGGATGTGATCATGAGGCTATTTGTTCAGTCCTTAAAAGGAGGTGCAAGAGATTGGTTCTCTTATTTACCAGCATGCTCTATCTATTCTTGGGAGGAGTTCAAAGTAGTGTTAATAGAGCAATTTGGAAAAAGAATCAATGGTAGTTTAGTGAGACAAAAACTTATCAACATCCAGAAAGAAGATGAGCTAGTCTCAGCTTTCAATCTTAGATTTGCAAAGGCAATAAGGGATATTGTAGATATTATAAGGCCAAATGATGCAGTGTGTTTGGTTGTGTACTTAGGTGCATTTGATGAAGAAATGAGCTATTTTCCAAGAGAAAGAACCTACAACATTATACCAGGCATATCAAATTGCCATGGATATTAAGAACAACTTGAAATATTTAATGATGAAAGTATACATGGCTGCAAGTGTTGGTTATCCTAGCACACCTCACTTAAATGGAATTCATGGATCAGACAATAGAAATGATTGTCAAGATGATGATACTTATGCTATGTTGACTTGTCTATCACTACAACACACAAATCATAGTGAACTTCAAGATGAACATCAACAAGATTTGAGAAAATTTGATTAGATGTCTTTTGTTTAAGAATTGTATAACATGAAGAGGCACAAGGGAGAATCAACATATGATAATTTTTTGAGGTTTTTGGATTCCTTGTTGTAGGCCCCCAAAAATTTCAGACCTAAGGATTCAATGTGCATTGATCTGTTTTGTGAAATCTATGAGTCTGGGTTGAGTACTTTGCCAAAGGAATTAAAACCTCAATTTGATCAAGTACTTGATTGGATAAAGATTGTTGAAAGAGCCCTATGTGATTACATAAGAGGTGTGTTGTCTCAAAATATAAATAGAAATTGTCCTATTGAGAAAAATCAAAACATGATACACATAAATGAAAAGAGTATATCATAAAATGAAGATCCATGTTGTATGAATAAGGATAATGATTGTAATCAGCTCACAAGCAACATATATATAGATCCTTATACCAATGATCAAGATAAATAAACACTTGTAAGTATTTTTGATTTCTCATCACAAACCAGTGATCAAGATATTGAAGATAAAAGTTCAAGCATTCAGCCTAAAAATTATGAACATAGTTTTAGTATTGATGAGTTCCCTTGTTGTAGTAACTATGATGGCATTGAGTATGGTCATTTCTCTAATGATTATGATTATTCTCATGAAGTATAGATAGGATCCTTTGCTTCAAATAAGAAATGTGCTAATAATGATGGGAACACATGTTTGCTTGAGAAGGAACAACTTTCTTCCTATGAAGAGTTTTCAAAATGTGAGTCAAAGATGTTAACTATTGATGATGTGAATGAAGTTTAAAATATATTTGTATGCTCTCCTAGTGATTGTAATAATTTTGAATACAATGATTATATGAAAGATTTATACCTTCATGCTAAGGAAGCATAAGCTTTTATGACAACAATGAATGTATGAGAAAACCCCTTATTTGATGAGCCTCCATCTTCATTAGTTAATAGAAATGATGATCCTTATTGGTGTAGAGATAATTCACTCTTTGTTGAGAACTTTGATGATGCATCTGACATAGGGTTAGAATGTGGCCTTGAGAAGAAAAAAAAGCAACACATTGATGAGGTCCTTGAGGGAATTTCCTATTGATGTTTTACATTTGATACAGATGTTGTAGGTATGGTTGAGTATCATGATGTCGACTACTTTGAAGAGTATGAATACTTTCAGTTTCCAATTCAGTTGGGAGGTACTTTTATGGAGCGTGACAATAAGATGAAGAGAAAGGAATGTTATTTTCAATATGAATGTTTCATGTGATGAATATAACACATATGTGTCATGTGATGATGAAAATTTTCAATTTATGCCTAGTTATACAATGTAGAATGACAAAGATTACATTAACAATGGTATGCTTAGAAAATTTGTGAGAAATGTTAGAGACAATGTTTGTAATCAGGAACATTTTAGTCGTGATAACATATTTATGCTTGTAAGAGGAGGGCTATACTTGTTTCAGTGGTATGGCAGAGGTAAATGTGGGTTGAGGTAAATCAGTTCCTTCAATAGGATGGTGTTTGATAGAGGAAAAAATTGGTTCTTCTTTTCATTTGATGGTCTGGGCCATCAAACAAGGTTAGAAAAATTGAATAAAAGACTTTTTCACCCAATGATTCTAGTACCTGGTCTACTAGATTCCAGAAAATTATTAATTCTCACTCTATTTATTGAGGAAAAGACGTCCCCAGAAAGAGCCATTGTTGGGACTTTAAAATTTTGCAAAATTTTAAGTTCCCATGATAAAAGATTTGCTTTGCACACTCAGAAATGCACCTAAAAAATTTACCCCATTGACCTATTGTGGAGGGTCATAATTCAAAGCCCATTTTCTTTCATGCCAAATCCCTTGGTGAGTGTATTCATTTTTCACATGTAAACATATATGTTTGATTTCATTTTCCTATAATGAGTTTTGACAGGGTTTTGAAATGAAAAGTTGGAGGGTTCTGGGATTGTTTTGTTGTTTGCATACTCTCTGGCCTACAAAGTGGCCACCTATTCAAACTGGTTTTTCACAGCTGGATGATCATCATGGTAAATGGATTGGTGCTCTGAATTCCCCTCATATTCATATGCTCCCTGGTCTAGTTTCAAAGCCACATAATCAAGTTTGATATTTTTACTAGGCCAAAAGCAAATGCAACTTGTTCTATTTTTACATCTACATTTCTAGAAGGTTTTAGGGAGGTCAACTTTGATCCTTAATATCTTGTGAAGAACATGTATTGAAGGAAATACCTCTTGCACACATAATCAATGGACCTAAATGATTTAGTGTTTCCAGTGGTAGCTTCCCAAGACATGATTTGATAATTTTTCGAGGAGGTGACTTGGTGTGCTCGAGTTGGTTTTTGATAGGTGCAGTTGCAGAAAAGTCTGAGTGAGCCACTTTGGCATTGAATATCTTGCACCTCAAGATCTATTTTTCCAATTCATTTGTTGCACTAAGTTCTTGGGTCAAATGTGTACATGTCTGTGCATTTTCATGGCTTTAGGAGGTTGTTTGATTAGTTTTCTAGGGAAATTCCAAAGGCCACTTGACCTATTTTGATTACTATGAAGGGTGCCTAAAAGTAGATTTTTTATGTCTACCTAGTTCATTTCTTAATCTCAAGAGCATTTAGAGGTAACCTCAAATCAATTTAGGATAACTTGTTTCAAAACAATTTTCTTTTAGGCAGTCCCACAAGGGGACCTAACATGTGTCACACAATTTGAGGAAAGCTTTGCATAAAGGGGAATCCAAAAATGGATTTGATTGATTAGTTTTGGAAAATATTTTCTTAGTAGGACATCTTATTCCCTGAGTTGTTTGAAACATGCAAAGCAAAGTATGTTTGATGAGAGGAAGAAAAGAATCCAACTATCATTAGGACTCAATCCACTCCACGAAGGTCTCATAATTGATTATGTTCAAGACAGGTGGTAATTATGGCTTGTGTAAGAGTGTTGAGGAAAAAATGTTGGATAATGAAGGAAATGACAATTTAAAATACAATGACAGTAGTTTACCAATGAACTAAATATCAACACAAAGCTAAAAAACCATCATTTAAATTTTAATGTACAAATAGAGATGTAAATGGTGTTTCACTTGGGTTATTGTGGCATAAACTCACAACACTATCTAATCTGTTGGGTGGTTTGAACAACTATATAATACTAAAGGATAAAATCAATTATACAATCTAATATTGTTTGCAGCAATGGCTCGAGCTTGGGTGAGATCCAACTCAGCTCAGAATTGACTTAGAATGCATTTAAGGTGGATAAGGATTTATCGAATGGGTATGTGCAGGATCATGATGGGCCAAAAAGTGGCAATATGATGGGTATGTGTAGGGTATGTGGCTAACGACTTTTTTTAACCCAAAATTGATGAAACTAAAAGGGTTTTTAAAGGAGATTCTTAGCTTTCCACCAATATAAATTATGCTTTACTTTGAATTTAATAAATTATTATTATTCATTTTTTGTTTGAATTACAACTAAAGTCCTCATTGATAGGCTAATTGAAAAACATCTATAGCTTTCAAACAGTATCACATTTTTTTTAATCTGAAACATGTATCACATTATATGCTTTGCGTACTATAGGATGTTAAAAAAATGAATTTCATAAAGTTTTGACCAAGGTGGGCAGACATACAAGTTTTTATATTTTT
This sequence comes from Sequoia sempervirens, assembly GCA_007258455.2. Classification (NCBI taxonomy): domain Eukaryota; kingdom Viridiplantae; phylum Streptophyta; class Pinopsida; order Cupressales; family Cupressaceae; genus Sequoia; species Sequoia sempervirens. The sequence goes on along the minus strand of VDFB02000015.1, from coordinate 382,828,853 downwards.
TAAAAGTTGTAATAAAAAATTCATAATTAATTATTTACTTGGAAAAAAATTACCAAAAAATATGCATCACATTGGCACATGAGTCCTCTACTTATATCTAAAATATTATAAAATAATATTATCATTTTATTGTGGTTAGGTTGGCTAGACAGACACCTACTTATTTTTTCCCTGAAATTTAAGTACTACTACATTGAAATTTCAAATTTTCATGAAAAAGATTTTATTTTTTGAATAAACCTAGTAGTTTAGAAAATGCATTCAATTTGCTACTGATTCTATTCTTATATATTTTTGAAATAATTTAGATAACTTATTCAAATTTTTACGTCAAGTTACCCAACTTTGATTTTTTTGAATTTTTCACCACTTAAGGGCCTATTTTTTCCATGATGATCCTGCACATACCCAATGCTTCATGTATGTTTGGCAACATGGAAACTACAAACAAAAATTGGCTTGAAGCAAAAGAAACACTTAATGCTACACAAAGTGAATTAGGTATGAAGTGTTTTTATGTTGACATTTCATTTGGAAACTGGAATTTGTTTGCAGTTTTTCAAAGTGAGAGGAGGGATTCAAAGAATGCAGTGACACATCTTGAAGAGGCTCAAAGCAACAAAATAAATTAAAATTGCTCAAGGTCAATCAATTGCAAAGAATTTTCATGTTGGCATTTCACTTGGAGATTACAATTATCTTGTTGTCTTTCCTAATGAGATGGGAGATCCATAGAATGCGACAAACATCTTCAGAAGGCTCAAGAACTATATTGTAGGGTGGTGGCATTCAGACCATGAAATATTTTGCTATCAACATGGCGCTATCATTTGTACTAGGTGAAGTAGGTAAACTTGACATTGCAAAGGAGATTTTAACACAGGTATAATAAAGGGAAGCCTCTTTGGTCAATGCACAATGCTCGAACACATTATGAAGTGGCATGACTATGGAAAGTTTGTGAATGAACTGTATTAAGAGTAGTGCAATGGTTCCCTCATCTTGCATCTTACACTTTGTATGGAAGTGTAATGTATAAGCTTTCTTATTCGATATTTCAAAGGAAAAAGTGTATTGTTGATAGGCTTCCCCAAGCATTGACCAAATCATTGAATGCATTTTTTGTGTCTTTGGCTTTCTCTTAGCTAGGGTAGGCCCATATTCACATAGCAGCAATGAGAGGAGAACATACAATTGCATGTTCATTATTGAAAGAATTTGGTTGATGCCACCATTGTTCAAATGAAAAGTTGATGAAGAATGAGGGACTTTCACCCATCGTTGTTTGGAGGTCTCCTTTTCTTGGAAAAACCACGATGGAGTGATGGCATCACCCATTGTAGTTTCAAGCTCTTTTTCTTGATGCATATGTGGTGTGTGATGCTACATTCTCCCTACCGCCCATCGTTGTTGCCTAACTCCATTTTCTCATTCTTTTGGAGATACGGGATGGTGGCAACCCGACGATGTTGGAGTGAATGAGATGGTGGGGCTCATGGCATAGTATTACCATTTGATAAAAATTTGATGGAGAAAAGGGTATATGAGGTAATTCTTGAGGTAAATGAAAAGGTGGAGGCACAGGTAAGTATTTTTAAAGCCCGAATGAAATAATATTCAAAGCTTTCACAAGTTAAAATCAAAAATTTGTTGCTATTGAAATAAATAAAATGTGAATTGCAGAATATTGTATACACGGGTAAATGTTTTCATACAACCTGATTAAAGAATTAAACTCTTTAAAGTGTGAAAGAAAAAGACTCTTTTTGCTAGGAAGTAGAAAGGAAAACACACAAGTGAAAGAGTTTTATGTAGTGAATAAAGAAATAACGAGGGTTTCCTTTGAATGGCAATAAAAATATTTTCATATGTGGAACAAAACAAAGCAAGGAGTGAAAGTTTCATGAGGTAAAGTAACTTTCTACTGTTGGTGGAAATGAAAGAAATTCTTCTCGAGAAGGAAATTATTTTTTGTTGCAAGGCAAGTGAATGATGAGGTGGGAATTCAAGTGCAAATGGGGATTCTTTAGTGTTGGAGATAATTATTGATCAAATAGAGAGGAATGTGTCAGACATCTATTGAAGATCTCCACTTAGGGTTTTTGTATGTTCCTTAAGTGTAATTTATGCTTCTTTTAGAAAGGGGTTCACTGCTTGGTCTCACGGGGAAGCATTTTTGTAACAAGGTCTTAAATGTAGTGTTGGTTTTAGGTCTCTGGAGTTGCTTTAAGTCATGTAATGAAGAACTTATTCACAACATTGTTATATTTGCATGTAAATGATCATATATTTTGAGTTGGTTGCCTCCATTGTACACATTACACAGATTATGAATATAAGAAATCAAGGGTTTTTATTATTTGTCTTCTTGTTTTTCCTTGAATGTCTAGTATGTGTTGTTACTTTCATTCAAAGAATGAATTAAATTGTATTAACATAAACAGAGGTTTGTGCAAGTTCTATATGCTTGGATTAATAAGGTATGACTAGTTTGGTTTCTAATATCAATGGTGTAATGCATCATCTAATAGGCATAGTTATAACAGAGTGAATGTTGTAATGAGTTTTAAATTTCATTGTTTAGGTGACTCCACCCTAGAATATGGCACAGGTCTCTTGATGTTGCAATTTCTTAAGATTGTGTTGTGAGTAGCTACATTTTAAAATAAAATTTACTTATCAATTTCATTGTGGGTGTGTGTGGAATTTAATGCATATTACATCTCTCATGTTTAAACCAGACATTACCATGAAGGTTGGCCAAACCTTTAGGGTATTGTTTATGTTAAGAATTTAAAGGAGAATCATATGTTTATAGTATTATGGGTACTTTGGCACACAAGTATCTATAAGTATATTGTTGGGATCACCCTCCTAGGTTTCTCAGATCCCAAAGTGTAGGGGAGAAAGGGTTTTCAATTGAATCTCCCATTCGTTGACCAAATCTCTCCTTGAATCTGACCTTTAGGCCTGGGAGGCCTTTAGGATTCAAGTGGATTGCAAATTTGGGGAACCAACAGGTCTAAGAATTCAATTTTTCAAGTAGTAGAGCACTTCAAAAGCATTTTCAAAGACATTCAAAGGAAAATTATCAAGAGTTTATTGTAGCATTTCAAGATCATTTCATCATGTCAATGGCATAGTGCATTCATGCATGTCATTGAGCTAAGATAGTTGATGTAGCATTGAAGATCTACATTGCAAGCATTGTTACACATCTTATTTGAGATCAATATCTACATTCTTCATGGCCACTACATGTTAGTTTGCAGATTTATACTCCAAGACAACTTCCAAGGTATCAACATTTCATCATTTCATGTTCATACTTCAATTTCATTATTTCACCATTTGGTTTAATTACCTATAAGGAGTTTGACTTAGGAAAAACCCTATTTGCTAAGAATAAAAAAAAATTCTTCTCTTGAATGTGTGTTTGCAAATTTATAGGTTGAAAATCAAGTGGATAACAAGTTTGAAGTGAAATTTTCAAAGTTGTCAAGTTGCAAAGTTGTCATTCATAGTGCAAGAACACATAAAGAAGATTGCCAAATTTGTTGCAGGTTTTCAAGAGATGATAACTAAGCATTTGAGACTATAGGAATCAAGGAACAAAACCCAAATCTTAGTTTTAGAAACCCTAACAAGGACCCATTCACCACTAAAGGAGAATGAGTCCTTTATGCCCTAAAAATAGGCTTATTGCAGCAAGGTACACGTCATTTTAAGCTCTCAAAACTCCCCTCATAGTGTCTATAATAGTTAGGTTAGTTTCTGATTATTATTTTCACCTTATCACACACAAAATCACATGTTTTTGGTGGAGAATTAGTGGTCTATCATTTTTATTTTTGGTAAACCCTATTTTCCACCTAATCATTATTAAATATAAATTCAAAAATCTTGTTAGTATGTATCTTGTTTGACATATAATTATGTCGTAAAATCTTGATTTAATTGATTTATTCAATAAATGATGATACATGCTAACTAGTAGTATAGTCCTTATCCTTGTTAGTATCCACTACTAAGTTAAAACTGTGAACATATAAAAGAGCATGAAAAATGAGAAATTCAAATATATATTATCAATATAAACATACTTCTAATATTTTAATTCAAAATAAGAATAAAAACTTAAATTTAAGAAGAGAAATTATATATTAAACAATAATTCATAAAAAAAATATCATCCATTCTTATTTAAGTTGATTAATAAAAAAAATTGATCATAAAAAATTTCATATCTTCATAAAAAAAATTATGAACTATGAATATAATAGAAAGATCACATTAATCTAAAAAAGTGTGATGATTATATACATAATCATAACTTCAATTTTTTTTAGGTTGAACGCCAATCCCTAATCCCATACATCATAGTTAACAAAATATCCAAATTAAAGTTTATCTCATATTAGATTATTAAATGTTTATAATAGCCTTAAAAATTAAATCCCACCGCTATCAAAATATTGTGGTATCAATTCTAAGTACAATTTATATATCCCTTCAAAAGAAAATTGTGTATCTTCTTCCGTCATAGACAATGCTATAGATATTTCTTCAAAACTTATCATTAATATGGAATAAGTAGTTCACATTCTAAAATTTAGATTTTGAAAATCTCGAAGAGATAGATAAATCATCTTTACATTATGAAAACCATTTGCATGATGTAATTTTATTGGTCTAAAACTAATTTTTTTAAACTATTGGTTAGATTTGAGTTAATAAATATTGTAATAGGAAGACGTAGAAAAGAAAATGATTACTATGTACATAGTATGCCATTTTGTATCAAAAATTAAGATATTCAAGAAAGCATTCACATACTACATAATAATCTTAAGAAGGAGAATACAAGACATTTGAATGCCCTTTTCTAGATAAAACAAGAGCAGCAAAGTTAAAACAAGAGTTGGAAGTTCCCCCAAAGTGTGCAAGAACGCTTTGGTCTAGTTTTGTTTTGTTTGTTTTGTTTTTTCAGGTGAAGTTTTCAACATTCTTAGCCTTTCCAGTTGTTAATCAGTTTTTAATAATTTGTCAATCAGTTGTCAATCAGTTGCTACTAGTTTATACAACTATCTACCTCCATTTTGAGCAGTGTATTCATTGTACTAGGTGACTGTTACAAAACCAGCTATTTTAATTTGTTAGTCTGCTTTCAATCCTTTAGTCAATAATTTGACTCTGCTTAACAACAACCTCATTTCAGTTCTCAGTAACACTTTACCTATAAAAATCACTTGGATTTACCAGTGTCAGAGACCTCCAATGTTGGAACATTATAAAGCAAAATGTTGTGCTGTAGTGTAAGTAGCTGTCCAATACAACTAGAGTCCACTATTGCATGGTGTCATTGTCACACCATAAGATGCCCCAAGGTCAATTAAATCATGTCATGGTTTGCAGAGGAGTTTGAATTTAAATTGTATGCCTTATACAAACTCAATTTTTTGACTCCGGGTGTAATGCATCCTTGATACCTGCACACAGGAACGAATACAGAAAAGAAAAACAAAGAAATATTGTTTCTTTCCCAAACAAAATTTTAGGAATGGGTTAAGAAATCTATTTAGTCTCTTAGTTGATCTTCAAGGATCTGACACTGGATACTTAGGTGACCATTGTTGCTAAAGAAAGTGAAGTGAAAAAGATAAAGAAAAATGTTGAATTTATCATCTCCACCATCCAATTCATAATGAATCTCTAAGACCCTATTATAAGTGAATATTAAGCATCCATGTGGCAAGCAAACTCTGTGTCACTGTCTCAGGATACAACAATATAGTCAAGTGAATCAATGCTTCATTCAACTCCCTTAGAGAAAGGCCCATAAAGACAGTTTAAGGTGGTGGGAGTGTCTGCATTAAAGAGTAGTGATGGAAAATTGTTATGATTAGGTGAATTTGAAAGTGTCATTTATTCTTTCATGTAAGTGATTTAAGGCGCAAGTGTAGGAAATTAAATGTAAGGAAGCACCTTGGTCTTCAAATTCATTATATTGGTAGCAGTTTGGACTGAAAGGACAACAACTTTATGGGAGTTCATTGGTCCGGCCATTTAGTCTTCTCTGGAAGAATGTAATGAGAATCAGGTGCAAATTGGAAAACAGTTCAGCAACACTTAGTAAATAAACATAAATTTGCCACCTAAAAAGATGGGGATGGAATGGCAGCATGGTCAGGGTTTTAAATGTTCTGTTTATGAAATTCATCTGGCTATTCAGGAAATAAACGTAAGTCAATATTTGTTCAATAACAAGTTTATCTATCAGAGTGGTCCCAACAACAAGCCAAACTATCAATCTTGCCCAAAAACAACACTAAACTTTCAATATGATCCAATAACAGGGTTCGATCCAATAAAATTTCTGCAAGCATAGGAAATTGGAGGGTCTCAGAACTATAGCCGTGTATTTTTAAATAATACTCCCGAACTGCCTGCAGATGCAGATGCCACATGCTCAGGTCAATGACTTAAATTCAAATTGTTCACAACAACCATGCATAGATGTCAACATACCTGCTGGCCACTGAGAATGTGCTAACAAAACCCTTGATCTTTTTTATCTCATGTATGCATATGCATCAATAGGATTCATTCCCTTGTGTGCTACCTACACACCAAATTTGCATATTACACTACTAGACCTAAAAAATTGTGATTCTTCTGTCAAAAGCTGGTCAAAATAAGAACTTTCCTTTCGTACGACATACATATTCAGTGTGGACATATGGTTAAAAATCTACAGAGAATTAGATTCACCTCTAAAACTGTAAAACACATGATTTGCACAGCTACATGCAGTGGAAAAGAACAAAAGCATAAGAAAAAGCGAATAAAAAATGACAAATTACTCTACTTGTGTCAGATATAGAAAGTTAATAGTAAAAACTAATATCCAACTATTACATAAAGTGCCTTCAGCTATAATAAGAACTAATGAGGCAGGTCAGAGGATTGCAAGATCAAAAAACTTCTAAAACATAGGAATTTTTTCATCAATGCATCAACTGAAATGTTTAAGAAGCTAATTCCAAATAATCTCGACTTTTCCATATCTACTTATATCTTCACACAGCAGAAAAACCTGTGTGGGATTGTCCAAAAACAGTCAGTAGGTTCAAGGGGAGAGTTGTTTTGCTCAAACTTGGCGATTGAAAAATGTTTGCAAATGTTATGAAAAGGTTATACTTGTAACTATGTTATGTATTACTGTGTACCGAGCATGAATAAGAAACTACTATTAGTCATTATTAATAAACCAAAATATGAGCAGGAAATCAGTCACTGGGAAAAATGTGAGCAGAGTTATCCAAGCAGCAGAACTTGGAAATACACCAGATTTAATGAGAACAAAACACCCTAAAGTTTAAACTGAAAAATAATAGAGTCAAAAGCACAAAACTCCAATCACCCTATTTAATGTTTCATTAAACATTACCTAAAGTGGACCACACCAGAAACCCTGTATTCAGTAATTTGTTTATTCATTATTAATTCTAGCTGTGTACTTGGCTGAGAAGCCATTTGATTTAATACTGAGACAATGAATTTTGGAAATTATAAAACGAAACAAACATTATAAACATACCAAATAACAGAGAACAATAGTTGTACTACGACCTCGTCCAACTTTACAATGAAGTTGTTTTCCCCATTATCACATGCTCTGGGGAAAAAAGACTAATGAGAAGACAGGATGGAACTCTAAACTTGCAATAACGACAAATTCTAATGGTAAAACCGTAAAAGGAAACCACAACAGCAACAAATCAAAGACCAGTAAAGAACAATATAATCAGGTGCTTCTGCATCAGTAATGAGAAACAGTCCAATGGCTTGTATTGTGTCTGAAATTCCATATCAACCTCAAAATTGAGCATCGGAGGCTCTGCACAAAATTTTCACTTGCCATTAAACACTAACATTGCATCGAAATATTCCAGTTCTATACATTTTCCAAAAGAAACAAAACCCTCCGTACCTATAAAACAGTGTAACTTAGCAGTCATCGGTTTGCATATGAAAGAAATTGTTTATTGCCATGGTTTTAGACCCGTGAATACTATTTGGGGCCGAAGGCGATGCGTGGGGTGGAATAAATCTTCCGTTCCCTGCTTCGAAGCAAAACGTCCATGTACCTCTGATTCTTGATGGCCTGTTTTTAATTTCTTGTGAGTATGCTCAAATACAATCCATTGAAACAAAAACCAACAAACATAGTTAGGGGTTAGGGCCTAATTATTGCTCAATTGATTAAAATTGGTAATATGCACAAAATCGATTTTTTGAAACTAACCAGATTCTGTAACCTTTGACGGCATCCTCCCTGCATGCACCAAAATGAGAGCTTTAGAATAGGCTATGGACGTCCCTCACAGCTGAGAGGCTGGAGGAATTTCATCAAACACAGTTGATCTGCTAGAAATCAGAACACCAGAAATTATTTGCTTTTTCAACTATATGTTCCGAAGGCAACCATGAAAATGCAACCTCCAAGTTTACTCCACGTGTAGCATGTATGCAGAATGTGGAAGCATAGACAAGGCACGTGGTTGCTTCTGTATCTATCCTTGCGTGGATGCAGGCATGTATGCAAAATGTGGAAGGATAGAAAAGACACGTCAACTATTTTGCAAATGCCACCTAAGAACAGTAGTCCAAGAGCATGCAACGACTCTACCCTAGTCGCCAACTGCCCCAGCCCTCTGACAGTCTACAGAGCCTCCTCCGAAATACGTGCGGTCTCTTGCATTGTGAAACGAGAACCATATACTGACATTCTGCAGCTGTTATTCGAGGCCAATAACAGACCACCAAATTTCTGATCAGTTAATTTCCGAGCACATTTGCACCTAGTATCTTGAGAGAGTAGATTAGTATATCTGAAAAACTGAATTCTAATTGGCTAACGCATTGTAGATTAATCACTGTTTACTGTTTGAAGCCTTCGCTATAGTTCCCTGGCAGGAACTAATATTAAATATATACTCAATTTTGTAGCCAAGCCCATACCTCCATCCAAAATTTTATGAATGGTATGATTTAAAAATATATCTTGACATGGGACATGATTTTCTTAGTTGATTTACCAAAATTTTGCTTCTCCTACTAGGAAACAACCATACTAGAAATCATACTTATTTCATAAGGAGAAGGGCTTAAGTTGAGGTAACAACATCACCATTATTTATTGAGAATTTTTTTATGTTTTTCTTTAAATCAATATTAATTAATATATCTATTCTAATAAAATATGACTTCAAAATTCACTTTATTTATATAGTCTTAGGTTTTTTTTTATATTTTTGTATATTTTTAAATATTTAATTATTTTTTTTAAAGATCAAATGAAAGGATTTTCTATTATTTTCATTATAATTATTATCATATTTATTTTTTTATTGATAGTATTCTCATTATAGATATCCCAATAAGAGTTTCCCTCAATTTTTATCTCTGTGAAACTCAAAGCATCTATTCAATGATTTGGAAAGTGATAAATCAAATGTTTACATAGTAATTAAAAATAGATGACAAGAAATAGGTTCTAATAGTCAATATTAATGGTATGATTTGAAATATTATATTCAACAAAATAGGCTACTTCACCAATATAGTATACCTCTCTAGTATTTCAATTAACTTCTTTAAGGAGAAAATTCTCAAATGATTATGGACATTGTATAGTATAATTTAGGAATAATGTATATCCATTTTGTTCAAAGTTTAGCTAGGGACACAAGAAAATATTTCTTGTTTCTTAGCAATGTAATAGGTTCCCATAATTTATGTAATATTTTTGAATAGTATATAATCATCATATTAGTTACCCAGTTTTATCTAAATCAAGAGAAAAAGTCTCCAAAAATTAAGAGAAAAAGTTTCATGTATCTTGACCCCTTCCTATATGGTATTTCTTATCTCTACATCATCTCTTAACCCTTTAGGTTATGCTTCCTTCACACTCAATCTATCCATGTTTCTATTTCCAAAGTGGTTTCTCTAAAAATTGAATTCCCCCTTCTCCACTCTCATGACTAGAATACTCTTTCACCATTTCTTTGGTAATTCACAAATTAGAACTTCAAATGAACTGAAATAATGTCAAATCATCTTACTTTAATAGAATATTCAACTTTATCTAATCATGTCTTCATATTGACATAAAGTAGATGAGTTTCTACCCTAGTAGGTGTTGGTTATTTTTTTAGAACCAAACTTATTCTTACCACAAACCTATGAACTTGCCAAGAACAATTATCAGTAAAGGATTGGCCAACACATAAGTAAATGCTTTTAGGTCTTCACTTCTTCACTTTAGGCTCTGTGAAACCTAGGAGGGTGATCCTAAACAATGTGTTCGTAGATACTGGCATGTATTTAGTATCAAACACAAAATAAACAAATGGTTCTCCTTAAATGTTTTAGAGGCACCATACCTTGAAGATTTGGCTAATCTTCATATTAATGACTAATTTAAACAAGAGAAGATATAATTCATTTAACATCCCCACACATCTAGAGAAAATTTCATAAGTAATTTGATTATATTTTGTGATTAGCAGTCATGTTGGTCACCACAATTGGAGCATGAATACTTTGCAAGACCAATGTTATAACCTGGGAAACAGAGTCAAACCATAAACCTATATGACTAGATAACAATCTTGTATATAGAAAAAATACCCACAGCCTTGAAGATACTACATTACAACACCCCCACTAGTCATTTCCATAATTAACTTCTTACTAGCATCCTAACACACGATTTATATCAAACCCACTGTTACATTCAAGAATTTGCATGCATTCATTGAATGGATAAGCAAGAATAAAACATAACATCTATTGGAATCCAACAGAGACAAATAAGATAACCATTGATTATATTATTCATAGTTTGTATAATTTGTACATAGGAGAGAAATGTACAGAAATTTAGTACTATGGCTATCTGTATTGTTATCAAAACCATATATATCGGCTGACCTTTTCCTAGAACATATTACTAGAAAACTTAGTATCTATTTTCCTTTTGTGCATATCCCTTTTCAGAATGAACTATGTACTGACCCCCTATAACTAACCTTGAAATCCCTTTTATAAGGTAAGGGAGCAACAAGCATCAAACTAAATTACACCTACATTTCACATTTCACTTTCATTCTAAAATGAATTTCAACAAAAAGTGAGAATATTCCCCAATCAACTACAAAACAATCATTTGTAAATCAAATGAGAACAAAAGAAGAACTCAAAAAATCATTAGCCAGAGCAGCCCCTCCATTTTCCAAAATGTGTCGATGTCGTAGCACCACAAACATGTAAATTCACTTCAACCTAAGAAACGTCACCATCAATGCCAAAGACATAAATAAACGAAAACCCATATCATAACACATCAACCAAAGAAAGCAAATTAGTACAAAGGACCGAAAAAACCTGAGCATCCACTGGGAAAAGAAACAAGAAGCTACTTTTCCTTGTCACCAACAAAGTAGGTGTGCCCACTTGGTGTCCTTATTGTTAGCAGAGTATCCATCACTACCCCATCCTTAGAATCAACCCAATCCTTCATAGCCATGAGATATTCATTGTAACCAGAATCAGTCTCGTCTCCACTATCAGAGGAATCTTCCAAGACCTCAATGGGAGAATGATGACGTCCCATGTAAGCTCGGTGATACTTATTCCTTCCTGTAGCTTCCCTTTTTGGACTCTCAATCTTCTTCTCCTTTCCTTTAGCTAATTCCTTTGAGACAATTTGGCCTCTTTGATGATAGGCATGTTTGAGAACACCTCGTGTTGAACTTTTGGTAGCTCTCATTTTCTTCTTTGGTGTCATAGGGATTTCTGGCATATTTCGTTCACCTTGGGGAGAATTGTCCTGAGATTCAAGAGGGTTGAGCCTCTTTGACCTGCGGATCAAGCTGATGTTCACACTCAATTTTCAAATTTTCTTACTTAGCCACTTACCAAATTTTCTCAGAGAAAAGATATCACCCTACTCAAAAATAACAAATTTTAAATCACACCTACTTTCAGACTCCTAATTCTCACAGTTAGATTGTAAGAATAATCAAGCAGGTGATCTTCATTGAATAGAGCAACTAGTGTGTGTCTGTATTAATTTTCCAAGAAATCTTGTGTGAGAGAATTGGCAATCAATTATCCTGGTTTTGAATCTCAACTGTTGTTCATACTTTGAAGCAAATCAATGGTTAGATAGTCCAGATTATTAATGATGACAAAATTAAATGCATTCATTTGATATTTTTTCATAATCCAAACACTCAAGTGAGATAAGCATCCACATAACTTGCACATTAACCATACGCTTAGTGCTTAATCAAACCTATCATGTCATATTTACTTGCTCGTTCATAGGAAATAAATCACTTGTAATTCATTATAGCAAGACAGCGGGGAACGATCATGATTTATCTTCAGAATATCAACCTGTACCCTTTCTTACTTTAATTTCACCTTCCCACATGTACTAGCTTCTGAAAAATTTGAGAACCACAAAAATGTTTACAAATTTCTCATGTGTGCCCAAGAATTAGTTCCAATTTTAGCACTATTTTTATCAGAGCATAGTCTTGGCCACTATCTCTATCTACATCTACCTTTACCAAAAACTTTCTAAGTTCTTAGAAACAGTCTACATGGCATTTTCCCATGTGCCCTTTGGAAGATATGGCATACAAGAGGAGCACTCATGGGATGGCAAGGAGTGGTCAAGACTTTCCCACGTCATTTGTCATCGACTGTTGGTCATTTCTTTCAAAGAAAATGACCATACTCAAGACCTGGCAAGTCCCACAAAAATGACAAGTGTCACTTCACCTGCTAGCCCATGTGACTATCTTTCCTTACTGTTGTAGATGGATAGGAATGTGGGGAATGGATCTGATGAGAAAACTTGCTGTTACATCCATCATTGAAGTTTCTTCAGACTACATCCACTGCCCTTTTGGAGATACTAGTCCCACCTGCTGGCAGTACTACATGGCCATCACCTGCTAGCCAGTGTCTTTAAAATAACATGAAATAAATCAAGACAGGCATGCGAGGAATGGTAGAGATGTGGCCACATCTTCAATCCTTCAACTGTTGATCTTCCTTGAATGGCACCATGTATTTTCACCAAGGAAACTAAGACCACCAACACACCAGACATGTGTCTGAAGCTTGTCATCCCATTTGAATAAAATAAGAAGAAGAAAAATAATGCGGGAATACGGGGAACGACTATGATTAATTCTTGAAGATCGAATGGTCAACATGAAGTCCCAATTCTACACATGCTGCAAAAGTTAGTCTTAAAAAGGGGGCCATCACTAGGAAAATGAGAACCTAACCCATAGAGGATGAAAGCTAAGGATTTAAGTCATTATAAAGTTTTTGATCATAGGAAAAATTAATACTGATCAGGACTAAGGTGATCGACAAACCTAAAATTAGGGGGCCAGTGAAAACAACAACCTCAATGGCATAAGAGGTAACTTAGGCAATCAGAGACTAGGAGTACTAGGTCAATGCAATTTTAAAATGACCAAGGGTTTTTTTTTCAAAGCTTGTAGGCCAATTCTGAAGGGTTTTAAAACATAGGATCCTAACATATTTATAAGGAACAAAACCCTAAACCAGACACAAGGGTTCGAGCCAAATTTTGTACAAATATAGAATGGAACCAAGGATTTTTTGATGGGTTCCATTAGTGGCTCCTGTTGGGGACACATACCTCTCGTAGGTATGGTGAGATCCCAAAATCATGGGAGAGAAGACCAGGTGCCTTATCCATTGGGAAAAAGAGTCCCTTTTGAATTTTCAAACCATAGTTGATAACCCCAACCCACTAAACAAAAAGAAAAACCCATGTTCACCTCTGTCAAATACCAATCTTTTGAATAAACCAATCTCCATTAATCCAAACTCACTTATGTAATACCACAAAAAAATTGAGTGAAAACACTAGTGCTAAGCTTCTTTTGAACTTAGCTTTGTTATCACGTAGTAACTAAATGACATAGGCCCTATCACTGTTATTCATTTTATTTTCTAATTTTATGGAAAGTGATAGAATAAGAGGACAATGATCAAGACTATATGAAGAAACAACCTTATTACATCCACTAACCCCCTCATGATGATCAAGTTCAAAAAATATATCATACCTTACGAATAATGTGCAATCCTCCTATGTGTTGAGAAAAGAGTGCTCACATATTTGAACTCCTTCAACTGAAATGCATTATAAGTAAGTTTACCTCCATCTGAATCACTTTGAATCCCATCCTTTTCAAGATTAACAATATCAAAAAAAGCAATTTTATGTGCATTAATAACTTCATATGCACTGTTTGTTGATAAGTATATTGACCTATGTATCAAAGACTCAAAAAAAAATCATTAGTATTTGAGCAGGCATCCTTTTTTTCATTCACACAAGTGCTCTCTTTATTGGACGAAAAAATGTCCATAATCATACTACAAAGATAAGGAACATCAACAAAGAACTTTGTTTCATAGTTATTGTCATCAGATCCATCATTGTTTGCACTATTTGGCTACTCTACACATGGACCAAAATTTTTTGCAATATCCACACATTTTGAAAACTCATCAAACTGTTTATCAATGGGTAATAGTTTTGATTCAAGAACCATGTTCTTATCATGATGTATACTCTGATCATTCAATAATGAAACCCTTTTTTTGTCCATGAGTACATCATTATCCTCTTTAAGCATAGCCGGTATCTCCATATTTGCTTCATATAAACAATCACAAGCATGTTTATTTGCATCTTCATTACTATGTTCAGGATCAACATACTGAACATACACATTCTTATCTTCAAAGTGATCATCATCCATTGAATCAATATGCTCTAGTGATAGCAAACTAGATCTACATTCTATGTATTCATCATGTGAAACTTGTTCATTTACTTGTGAAAAAGTAACTTCATCATTATTGGCATCACTGCATCCTTCATGTGAAGATAACACCTCTAGCTCATCCTCATAGGAACATTCATAACCATCAAAAGAATAATCAGGTTTTCCTTCATCATGATTTTCATCCTAAGAAACTCATCACTATATAAACTATGCTCAAATTCTTCAAAGTGAATGTTTAAACTCTTATCTTCAATATCTTAATCACTAATTTGTGATGAGAAATCAACAACACTTACAAGTGTATATTTATCTTCATCATTGGTATACAAATCTTGTGCATGGTCATGCTTGGATCCTTCTACACTCTTTATCTAGTCAAGTACCTGATCAAAACTATGAGGTTTCAATTCTTTTGACAAGGTACTTAGACCTGGCTCAAAGATTTCACAAAATAAATCAATGCATGTTGAATCCTTGAGTTTGAAATTTTTGGGGTCTTTCAACAAGCAATCCAAAAATCTTGAGAAAAAATCATAAGGTGATTCTTCCTTATGCCTCTTCATGTTAGATAACTCTTGAACAAATGATATTTGATCAACTTTGCTCAAATTTTGTTGATGTTCAACTTGGAGTTCACTATGATTTGTGTGTTGTAGTGGTGGAAAAATTGAAATAGCAGAAGTATTACCTCCTTGGAAATCATTTCTATTATCTAATTAATGAATTTCATTTGCACGAGGTGTGCTAAGACAACCAACACTTGCAGCCACGTATCCTTATATCATTGAATATTTCATACTATTCTCAATATCCATAGCAACTTGATATGCCTAATGTAATGTTGTAGGCTCTTATCTCTTAGAAAATAATTCATTTCTTCATCAAATGCATCAAAGTATATAATCATACATATTGCATCATTTGGTCTAAGGCTTTCAGGAATGTCACTTAATTTTTTTAAAAATCTAAGATTGAAAGTTGGGACTAACTCGTTTTCTTCTCTCAGAATGTTATTAAGTTTTTGCTTTACAAAATGAAGATTTATCCTTTCTCCAAATTGTTCTATGAATGCTACCTTAAATTCATTCCATGAAGAAATAGAACATACTGGCAAGTATGAATACCAATATCTAGTAGCTTTCTTTAGAGTTTGAACAAAAAACTTCATAACATCTTCTTGTCTTATCTCATAATCTCCCATCAAATTAGAAAATTCTTGGAGATGTTGAGATGCTAATTCTGATTTTTCCCCTTTGAACTTTGGCAAATGTTCCCTAACTTCATTAGGAATAGGGTTTGGGAAACCTTCCATACCATTAAAATTCAATGGTCCATATCTTTCCATAGAGAAACCCTTTTGATGACACGACAAGGGCTGCACAATATTCATGTTTATATTATGCATCCCACAAGGATGTATAAATGAATAATACATCTCCTTACACCCCTTTACCAACTTTTAACATCAACTCTAGAATTGATCATTGCCCTATTTCTTGTTTTTATCATGACCTTAAAATACTTCAATGCATAACTCAAATACTCCTATATCTAAGATCTTTCTAATGGGTAGATTTTCAAAATAGGCATGCTTCTCATTTTAGATATTACAAAATTCCAATTCAAAAGTATGTAGAAAAATATCCTCTATTCAATTTCTTAGTGCTTCAACACACTTACCTGGGAACATAGCATTTCTTTTATATCTCTTAAAAATGGCATCCCTACAGACCTATTTATTTTTGCAAATCAAAATAGGGGAAAATACCTGGATATATTAGCAGGTATCACACTTTATCAGGTTCTTTGCATAGAGTCACTGCCTCCTTTATAGAGGACCAAACTCCAATAATATGAAGTATTTTTCACCAGTTGATTTTCACTTTAAGTTCCCTTTTCTCCAACACTTTCCACTAGTACAAAGTTCTTTGGAGTTTCCACTCACTCTTAGGGAGAACCTTTAATTTAGAACCTCCCAGACTCTATCAAGGCAAGATGATCTACCACAAATATTTCTTCAAATAAGTACCCATCAGAGTTGCCATTTCTATTGGTTATTTTTTTAGAACCAAACTTATTCCTACCACAAACCTATGAACTTTCCAAGAACAGTCATCAGTAAGGGAAAGGATTGTCCTTGACACATAAGTAAAGGCTTTTAGGTCTTCACTCCATCACTTTAGGCTTTGTGAAACCTAGGAGGGTGATCCTAAACAATGTGTTTGTATATGCTGGTGTGTATTTAGTATCAAACACAAATAAACAAATGATTCTCCTTAAATGTTTTAGAGCCACCATACCTTGAAGATTTGGCTAATCTTCACAGTAATGACTAACTTAAACAAGAGAAGATATAATTCATTTAACATTCCCACACACCTAGAGAGAATTTCATAAGTAATTTGATTATATTTTGTGATTAGTAGTCGAGTTGGTCACCACAATTGGAGCATGAATACTTTGCCAGAACAGTGCTATATCCTAGGAAACAGAGTCAAACCATAAACCTATATGACTAGATAGCAATCATGTATTTAGAAAAAGTACCCACAACCTTGAGGATGTTGCATTACAACACCCCCACCAACCATTTCCATAATTAACTTCTTACTAGCATCCTCACACAAGATTTATATCAAACCCACTATTAAGTTCAATCATGTACATACATTCATTGAATGGATAAGCAAGAATAAAACAACAAATCTATTAGAATCCAACAAAGACAAATAAGATAACCATTGATTATATTATTCACAGTTTGTATAATTTGTACACAAGAGAGAAATGTACAGAAATTTAGTACTATTTTGCTATTTGTATTGTTATCAAAACCATATATATCAGCTGACCTTTTCCTAGAACATATTACTAGAAAACTTAGTATCTATTTTTCTTTTGTGCATATCCCTTTTCATAATGAACTACCTATTGACCCCCCTATAACCAACCTTGAAATCCCTTTTATAAGGTAAGGGAGCAGCAAGCATTAGGCTAAATTACAATTACATTTCACATTTCACTTTTATTCCAAAATGAATTTCAACATAAAGTGAGAATATTCCACAATCAGTTGCAAAAAAATTATTTGTAAGTCAAGGGAGAACAAAAGAAAACTCAAAAATTCATTAGCCAGAGCAGCCCCACCATTTTCCAAAATGTGTCGTTGTCGCAGCACCAAAAACATGTAAATTCACTTCAACCCGAGAAATGTCACCATCAGCACCAAAGGAATAATTAAACAAAAACACATATCATAACACATCAATGAAAGAAAAATAATTATCACAAAGGACCCAAAAACCCGAGCATCCACTAGGAAAAGAAACAAGATGCTACTTTTCCTTTTCACTAGCAATGTAGGTATGCCAACTCAGTGTCCTTATTTTCAATAGAGTAGCCATCACCACCTTGTCCTCAAAATCAACCCAATCCTTCATAGCCATGAGATATTCACAGTAACTAGAATCAGTCGCATCTCCACTGTCAGAGGAATCATCTGAGACCTCAATGGGAGAATGATGACATCCCATGTAAGCTCGGTAATACCTATTCCTTCTTGCAGCTTCCCTTTTTGGCCTCTCAATCTTCTTCTACTTTCCTTTGGCACCATGTATTTTCACCAAGGAAACTAAGCCCACCAACACACCAAACATGTGTCTAAAGCTCACCAGCCCATGTGAATAAAATAAGAAGAAGCAAAACAACGCGAGTATATAGGGAACGACTAGGATTAATTCTCAAATATCGAATGGTCATCATGAAGTCCCAATTCTGCACATGCCGCAAAAGTTAGTCTTAAAAAGGGGGCCATCACTAGGCAAACAAGAACCTCACCCACAAAGGACGAAATATAAGGATTTAAGTCATTATAAAGCTTTCAATCATAGGAAAAATTAATACTGAGAATGACTAAGGTGACCGACAGACCTAAAATTAGGGGGCCAGTAAAAACAACGACCTCAATGGCATAAGAGGTAACTTAGGCAACCATAGACTAGGAGTACTAGGTCAATGTAATTTTAAAATGACCAATGGTTTTTTTTCAAAGCTTGTAGGCCAATTCTAAAGGGTTTTAAAACACTGAACCTAACATATTTATAAGGAATACAACCCTAAACCAAACACAAGGGTTCGAGCCAAATTTTGCACAATTATAGAATGGAACCAAGGATTTTTTGAGGGGTTCCATTAGTAGGTATGCATTTTCCCTGTCCTCAGCTTCTAAAATTTAATAAAAGATAGCCCTAGCTTGACTAATACCTTGATATTGAACTAGCTCAAGAATATGTAACTTATACTTTAAAATATCTTAAATAACTATGTTTTCTCTCATTTAAAACTAGGTATAGAAAACCTAGACTCTTCACTCATAGTATTCATGAAAATATTCTTATAATCTTAGAGATTTGGAGCCATAAAAGACAAATAAAATCTTGGAGGACCATCATTAATATTTGGATCCTAATCACACAACATTTCAAGGCTATGGAATAACGTATGTGTGGTCATATTTATTTTTTCTTCCTCTAATACACGTTATTCTTGTCCTCTCCTAATTTCTTTGTCAATTTACTTTATTTTTCCATATATTGTTATTTTTCCTTCTAATTCCACTCCTCTTTGGATATATCATTTTTACCACCTTTTATTACTAGTCTGTTTTCTATTTCCTTCTCCCACCAAACCCTATTTCCCCTTTTTCCATTTTCTTATTTGCAAACACATTAGGATTTATATTTTAATTTCTATTTGTAAGAATTTATTTCAAATTTGGTTATAATATAGTATTTCCACTATTATTTGTATATCCATGTTTGAATTGCCCGTAAAGGGGCTAACAAGGTGGCTTCTCCTTTTACCTGACCATCATGTAGGGTTTCTATAGAAAAATATATTCTATAGATGATTTGTATAATTATTTGGGTGCTTCAAATATGGGAGTAGTAGTAAGAAAATATTAATTAGTCAATACACATATTTCCTTAAAATAATTAGGTCATTCTTTGATATTTTTATATCAATGATAGGATAATACTATTTCATTTCTTTATGCAAAAAATTCTATACTTGAACTTACAATTTTATTCGAGAGATTCCTAATACCTCCATAAGGTCATTTTTAATTTATTTTTCAATTTATAATATCATTTTGGTTTTTTAAATTTTAAATTTCATTTTTTCCATATTGCATGAATTTTCATTTATCCTCTTAAACTATACATCATAATAAGTCACTAATAATTTTCTTATTTATACTTTATAAACACATAGACTTAGTCAATCTAGCATCTCTAACACACTAATTACCATATATAAGAAAATAATAATATTATATTATATGATAGTGGATTAGTTCCCTGCACTAGCATGAATGCACCTTTCCTAGTGTCACTGGACCCCTAGTGCTAGTAAATTTTATTCAAATCAAAGTTATCTAGAAGTTTAGTAGTAGAAGTTTGGTAGTAGCTCCTGATAAATATTTTAGAATTTTTTTACAAACATATCCACTATTACCAAGTTATTTGTACCCCCTTTTTTCTATTTATTATTTATTTGTGCTATTTTTATTGTCTACTTTCTAGTAATATCACCTTATACATTAATTTTGGACAAGTAAGAGATATTTTACACTTCAAAACTAGTTTATTAGGAATATAAAGAGATTAGAGGAGTAATATTTCTCTAATTTTATTTTTCATTTAATAAATCCATTAGATCTTTTTCTTCCTTCTATATGCATACTACAATAGATTTTCATTTTTATAATGTTTATACTATCTTCTCTTTTATCAGATCATAACATCTTATTGTATATATATTTTCTTTATTTTCTTCTCTTTTTCTTTCCTTTGATAAAAGTCCCTGTTACTTTTCTTTATTGTTTGTGTTCATTTTTTTCTTACTTTTATAGCTTTTATTTTCCTTTCCTAGTAGCTAGGAACTTTCTTCCTCTCTTAATAGAATATTCTTAGAACTTTCTATGAATTTTATATGATAATGATTCTCACTTTATTTCTACTCATTTCCTTTTAGTTTAATTGTAGACACTGAAATTTGATCTAACCCTGTGACTTCAATTTCTTCATAATTCATACCATCATTTGTCATGATTAAATAATGTTAATTATTTAATTGTTTTCTAAAGTCCTTTCTAACCTATTAGTTAATTCATTTTAACATTCATTCCTCTATTAATTAAATAACTTTAATTATTTAATTAATTCATATTTATCTTTTAATTCAATCCTGATTAATTAAATAAATGTTATTTCTTTAATTACATCATTAATGGAATTTATCCCCATTCTTAAATTAAATAAATTATTATTTAATCTATTCTTATCACACTTTTAGCTATAATTAAATAAACACTTTAATTATTTAATTATTTAGTAACCTTTTCTCTAGTCAATTAAATAAATCTTAATTTATTTAATTTAATCCTCTAATTTTGAATATTGAATTAAATAATCATTTAATTCAAAAAAGAATCATTCTTGGCATGTTCGTCTATATTTGGATAATCACCTAGTTATCTATTATTCATTTCCACTTGACTTGAGATCTATTTAAATCAGTCATTCATCTCCTAATTTAATATCTAATTATCTTTAACAAAGAGACTTCTTGATTTAATTAGTCAGTTATCTTGTTTTAATTCTTTTTTGTGTACATGCTTATTAATTAAATAATTTTATTTAATTAATTCATTCATTTGTGCATTCGAACAAACCATTTCTTTCATGCAAATCCTCATCTTTACATGCAATCATTATTTTGCTAATTTTTGAATACTTTCAACTAAAGATTAAATCATTATTTAATCTTAATTTCCACATTTCACATTTTATAACTCACGTCACTACTGACACTAATCTCAATGCATGTCGAATCTTTTAATCTAAATTGTCCTTCTATCTTTCAATTTGACCCTATCATTCGAAAACCCTATTTTCTATAAATTGGCTTGACCTTCATCATTGTTACTCCCGAAACTTGATGACTTTTGGAGCACTTTTTTTATAATCTTCAATATTTTGCTATTAACACATCTATTGAGGCTATAGTTGCACACATACTGAAAATATGAGGGAAAGAATACTATCACGGTGAAGTGAAGAATGACAACATAGGTTATTCATGGAACTATATTAATGCTTGGTGAGATCTTTTCATTTATGGTTTCCTATGTGATTTTTTGTTTAGCTTTAGATTACATTCGAGTTTAATTAATTTTTTTTATTGCTTTAATTCACTTTTCATGATGTTACATTGGTGAACCCGACTTGAAGACACGCTCTTGGAAAATCTATAGAAATTTAATTCATTTTTGTAGGTATCATATGGTCTGACACATTTGATGCACAAAACGATGCAATTGATAGTGTGAGACGAATATGATGAGTGAAGTGACACATCTGACAACCTGTGACTAATCCATAGCTTTCCAAGACGTAATTGATTGGTAAAAAATTATGATGCATCCACTGCCTTGCATGATGCATCTGACTAGTATAATTTCTAAGTTTGAATTCTGAGTTTCAATTTTTCAATGTAGTTTTCATTACAACTAATTTCAAGTTTGCAATGTGTTTTTTTGAGGAGTTAGCATAGTGTTTGTAGGACGTTGTGTAGAAGACAAGTTTTCAAAACCTTTTTACAGGACGATTGATGAAGAACAATTTGAAATTACTAATAAATTATTTTGTAGGATGTGTGTCGAAGAATATTTTGAAACAAATTATTTGATTAGATTTGATAGTTGTCATTTTGGATTTAAATTAACTACTATTTACTATTTTTTGGTGGGAAAGAACAATTTGTTATTACTCGATTCAATAATTAAAGTATCCTCTCCCCTTGCACACTTGTGCAATCCTGGGTGCACAAGAAATAGTTATTGACTCTAGAAATTGGGCTTGTCTTGGTGGGAAAAAGTACTCACCCCAAGACGAATCAAATCGACAATGAAGATTTTTAGCCAAGCTACTTCCAACTGGTATATAAATGTAAACCCTAAGGGAAAGCCTAGGGTTACAAGTTCAAATTTTTTATGCAGAGAAGATCATTGTATCTTGCCTCATGCATAGCCACTTGAATGGGTGCCCGAATTAAGAACCATTGTTGTAGTATCCAAAATCCTTATGTTTGTTGTTGCAAGAGGTTAGACCTCTGAAGTCGTCTCACAATCTTATGGTTCTTAGTAGAGATGAAAAGTATGCCATGGGAGTTTCATGAGTACTAAAGCTTGGCTACCTCGTAGAAGTGAGTGTCATGGAGGGGAGCCAGTGAGGTCAAGCTTCTAATAATCTGCTTTGAATAAGCATAGTTGGAAAAACCCAAGTGATAACTCAATAGATATTGTCATTGCCAGCCTAGGATGGTACTTGTCTGTTACTGAAATTAACATTGTCCGTATCAAAACCAAACTAAAATTTTATGTTTTCTATGTTTGTTATTTTCCAAAATTTGATTAAAAAAAAAACTGAGGCAATTTTGTCATTCACCATAAAACCGCATCTATTCACCAGAAAACCACAATTGTCAAAAAAATTCAAATTTGTTAATTAGAAAAGCGCATCTATTAGCTAGAGTCGCATCTATTTACCAGTCAGTCACATCTGTCAAACCAAGTCCAAACTATCATTTACTAGCAAAATTAAGTCACATTTTTTTAACAATTAGCTGCATCTATTACTTAGAGTCACATCTTCCAATTTTCAAACTGCATCTGATATCCTCAATCTCATATGTCAAGTCTACTAACAACCTTGATATTAGAAAACCACATTTGAAACCCTCTATGATGCATTTGATCTAGCAAGTCGCATCTGTAGTCTAGAATGGCGCATATGCCTTGTCACAAAACCAAGCCTTATTTTACCAGTCATTAGTCTCTATTACCAGAAAACCACATCTATTTAATAGTCAGTCACATCTGCCAAATCTCAAGTCACATTTGATACAGTGAGTCACATCTACCTGATACAGACCCAAGACATAGTTTCTCAGAAAACCCCATATGATCTCGAAAACCGTATCTACTTATTTTTGTGATGCATCTGGCTTTTTGAGCCGCAATTTTCTTATTACTAGAAAACTAGAATTTACTATCATAGTCCACACAGTCATACCACTCTTTTATCTATCTTTTCAAGATAGTCCTTGAATAGAAACCTGAATGATTCGCTCAATTTTGGATCCTTAGGTATCATTTAGTCATAGCTATAGTCATCCTAGTTCCAATTTTTAGTTTCATCTTACAAGTACATATTACCTTTAGATCAAACTCTTAGGATAGTCACTTTTGCAAACTTTAGAATAGGTCCACTTTCCACACTTTCGAAAAACCATTGCTTCAACGAAATCTATCATTGAACCTAGTCACATCATCATATCTTTTGTCCTACAATGAATCCTTCTAGCTCATCAATCTAGTTTGCAAGCTCACCTTATCTTTGGTCCTAGTGCTACAAAGGTCCCTTGACATAACTAAATTTATGCCTTGTTTAGACTTTAGGTGGTTGGTAACCTCGTCTCAAGTTCACAAAATAAATTACCTTAGAAGCTTGTTTATATTTTTTCATTAATTAGGCACTGTCATCCTAGGATAGCAGCATTTTAGACATTCCTTATTTCCAAGAAAATACCCAAAAAATATTTGCGTGCATTCCTTATTTGTATCCAGAAAATTCCAAAAAAATAGACTAGATTCATAATATTCATAGACGTAGTTTTGATTTCCTTGAATATTGAGCTTATCTTGCATGGTTTAATCCAGGTCTAAAAGCAAAGAAAGAGAAAAGATGTTAGACCTAAATGAAATCATCAATTCATTCTCAAAACCCTTTTAGGGGACATCCTCATCGAGACCTCATAGAACTTTGTTAGACAAATTCACCACTAGGGGCCCACAAGGACACATAGTTGTGGAAGACTTAGATCCTGCAACACAAGACCCTAAGTTTGCTTCATTTGTAGATGAGTACCTAGAAAATGATCCTCAACTATTCTTAGCAAAATTAGTAGCTAAAGGTGCCACCTTAACTACAAGATTTGATATCAGTACCTTACAAACTCAACCTACACAAGGGACAAACACAACGACTACTAGTACCACTATACCACAAGTGACTACCACTATACCATCTAGAGGACCTACACAGAGTGCCTCAATAATACACACTTCTCCATTTGGTACATCTAGCACGAAACAGGGTCTAAATTTCACCATAGGGGCATCATCTTCCAATCTCTTTGATCCTCTTATTGGGAACAAAAGACCTAAAAAATCAGCTCATATACCTAGTTTCAATGTCACTAGTACCATAGACAATTGTTGTACTAAGTGTTAATGTCACTGGCACCATACCACAGACAATAGTCATACCAAATGTCAAAATTACCAGTACTATACCACAAATTTGGGTCTCACAGATAGGAAACAAACCCTCATTTCAATATGGAAGCCAACCCATCCCTTCACAAATTCCCAATCAAAATCCATTCTCACAAATTCCAAATCAAAATCCATTCTCAAAAATTCCAAATCAAAATCCATTCTCACATATTCCAAATCAAAACCCATTCACTAACACTCCAAATCAAAATCCACTTTACATACCAACACTTTACCAAAACTGATCACAAAATGTTGGAATCCAAAACATGTACATAGACCCAAACAATCCAACTAACTCATCATTAACCGAAGTTGATGTCCTGCAAACACAAATGCAATCCCTATAAACACAGATGGATAACATGGCAATGTCTAACAAAAGAAGCTTTTTAGCAAAGGATTTATGCCCATTTCCCTTCAACGAATCATTATACATGACACCTTTCCCACATGGGTATGTTATGCCTAACTTGCCTAAGTACAACAAAAAGTGTAATCCAATTGAACATATAAGGGAATTCTCCACAATGAGCATAGATGTTGCATATGACCCCACTTATCCCATGAGGTTGTTTCCGAAAACCCTTATTGGTATTGCACTTGAATGGTTTTCTAAACTTCCTTATGGCATAAAATCATGGGGCAAACTGGCTGAAAACTTTATCGAACAATTCTCCTTCAACATCGACAATGAAATTACCATAACAACCTTGTGTTACACTACAAAAGAGGAAGGAGAAAAATTTATCACCTTCCAGAGATGGAGAAGTATAGCTAATCGATGTCCTGTAGAAATACCTGAGAAATAGAAGGTTACTATATTCCAAGAAAACCTCAACTCAAAATTGAGAAGTGAATTGATAGTACACTGTTGTACCACATTCGCGGACCTAGTGGAAAAGGGCTTCATACTAGAAAAAGGTCTCATAAACAAAGGTGAACTCAAAGTACCCAACAAAAATCCAACTGTGTAGAACACCCCTAATGACAGAAACAAGTTTTGGTCTCAAAACAAAAATGTTACCAATGATGGGATCATTGATGCTAAAACCCTACAAGTAGGACCAATCCTCATGCTTAGAGGAAATAACCTCTCTACCAATACAATCAACATCATTAATCAAACTCCAAACACTATCCAAAACACCCAATGACCACAACAACAAAGGAGATTTCCAAAACGTGATTTCACTCCCCTAGGGGAACCCATTGAATCGATCTTGAAACAACTATTGCAACATAACCTCATACAGCTGCCAAAGCCAAGAAAATACGATGCAAGAAAATTTAAACCCTTTTGGTGGGATGCCAATGCCTTTTGTAATTTCCATCAGACTAAGGTACATACCCTACAAAATTGTTGACAACTGAAGTACATCATATAGGATCTTGTCAAGAACAAAACTATTGAAGTTAGTGGACAGAAACTGACATCTTCAAACACTTATCACAAGGTCTTTTCTAATCCAGTACATGACCATGGGAAAGGAAAGGCCCTGAGTTCAGGTAACAATACCAGTAGTGCAGCCAACTATGCTAGTGTCAAGCATGATTATATTGGCCCAATCATAAATCACATCCAATCCACCGATGAGAATGTCAACACAATTACCATAATTAAAACTCTTGACTGTGTTGTCAACACTCGGCAAACCAAAATCACCATCCAAGGACGTCCATCACAACAACCAACATAGACTTCCAAGCCTTGATATAACTTACTTGACCAGTTGGGGAAGACCCCAACTCAAATCTATATCTTGGAACTATTGTGTATCGCACCTAACCACCAAGCTATCCTGGACAAAGCTTTACAAAGCATGATTGTTCCTAATGACCTTGATGTCAATCATTTCCAAGAGATAGGCTACCTGACTAACAATCATCATGCTACCTTCTATGAACAAGATGATGCAACTGAGAAGATAAACCATAACGAGCCTTTACATCTAGAAATCCTTGTTTATAAAATGAAAGTTAGATGATTCTTGGTAGACCGAGGAGAAGGGTTGAATCGTTGCACCTTTAAACCTGGTTAAGGCATTAGGCTTCTTAGAGGCGTGTGTGGACACCACCAAAAGAATTGTCATTAAGGCTTATGATGACGAAGAATGAAAATCAAAGGGAGTTGTAACACTACCTATCATAATTGGTCCTATAGTTATAGAGACAAACTTCCAAGTCTTGGATCTCATCCTCCCCTATAAACATTTGCTAGTAGACCATGGATTCATGCTATGAAGGCAGTTCCTTCCATGTACCATTAATTTCTAAAATTCCCCTACAATGGAACCGAGATTACAATAGATGGTGACCCAAATCCATTCCAATATTGCACCAATCTATGAGACATACCCCAATGCTAGTTTCTTGTAAACCAAGAAGCTTCATCATCTAATTCATCTCACTATTTCAATCCATCCACTCTCTCTAAAACATCCACTTTTCCATCAAGAGCTTCCACTCCTAAGGTTGAGATCCAAGATAAGGGTTGTGGGGAATATCACATGAAGACATCTTACTGTGTTAGCCATCTGGTTCCTCCAAAATCATATAGTTTACCTACAAAAGATAGGAGATAGTCAGTGGTCACTATACACATCCCTCCCACAACAACTTTCAAAACATGGGGAGAATTAAGTAAAGAGGCCATAAATGAAGATGATGTAACCTCCTAGTTATATAAAGAAAACAATAAAGGATCTCCCCCACTTGCTCAGATATCTACAGAACAATATGGAAAAGGTTTCACAATAATGAAGAGCAAAGGATATAATGGACATAGTGGTTTAGGGTTACATCATAATGGGAGGACCGAACTTATCATTGTTTCTAAATGGCCGAAAGGCTTAGGGCTAGGGTTTAAACCGCTCTAGATCATGATTCCCTATCTTCCACCTCTTTCATGGACCTTGATAAAATATTTGGAGAACTTGACTTAATGCTTAAATCCTTGAAAAATCCATCCAATTCCCATCCACAAACATCCTTGAAAATAGAAGAATGGCTTAAACATTACTATTGGAAATCTCTCGATCCTGCCTCTTGGGAACCTTAAAAATCCACTTCAGATAACCAAACCTTGGCAATAGACCCACCTTAGAATCCACCTAGGCCCAACAAAAAGAGTAAGGAGGATTTGGCAATAAGCCTTTGTGATTATTTCAACAACTCATCCTTTACCTTGATTCCTATAAACTTTGACGCTTCTGATGATGAAATTCCCTTAGGATATCCCCAACTCATTGATTGGGACCAACATGACACACCTGTCTTAGATATCTTTGAGAACAATGAAGCAATTGTTAAGTTCCTACGACTACGAGAAGGCATACCTAGTGGTGATCATAAGGCTGGATTTACCATAGATTTGGATAACATGGAATATTTTGGGGAATATGTTCAACCCTCCAGTCGTAAAAGTAAGAAAAGGAATTGAAAAGATAAAAATGACGAGTCCCTAGGTGAAATAGAAAGGCACCTTTGGACAATGAAAAAGCCAAAAATAAGGACACATCTGAGGGTGAAAAAATCTTTGAGGCACCTAAGGATGGAGGTTTGAACATTCTCCCAGTTGCTCAAGAAAATTCACCCATGTTAGTTGAAGAATTTGTGGAAGTCAACATAGGTAATTAAGAGAATCCCCACATAGTCTATTTTGCAGCATCATTGACAAAAACAGAGTAGCCAGAATTTTGAAACTTCTTCACACAAAGATAGATCAACTTTGCATGGCCATATGCCAACATGCCCGGGTTGGATCTTGAATTGGAATTACATCATTTTCCCTTACAACAAGGTGTTAAACTAGTGAAACATAAATTGACAAAAATGCACCCACAGATTGCTCTACTAGTTAAGGCTGAATTAAAGAAACTATTGGATGTTGGCTTCATTAGATCAATTGAATATGTAGATTGGATTTCCAATCTTGTACCAGTGACAAAACCAACTAGGGGCATCCGCATCTATATAGATTTCAGATATATAAGCAAATCATGTCCCAAAGATGACTTTCCCCCGCTGAATATAGACATAATTGTGGACATGACTGTAGGATATGAAATGTTATCCCTTATGGATGGATTTTTAGGATATAATCAGATCAAAATTGTAACTAAAGACAAACCTAAGACAACTTTTACTTGTTCATGGGGAACTTATTGCTGGAATGTCATGCCCTTTGGACTTAAGAATGTCGGAGAACCATATCAACGAGCCATGAAAACTATTTTTCATGACCTCATGCACACTCTCATGGAAGACTATGTGCATGATATAATAGAAAAATGAGTATCCTTTCTATGGACAGGTAAGTTCCAAGAAGAATTTCAATTGATCAAGGATTACCTGCTCACACCACCAGTCTTAATGGCACCTATTGAGGGACAACCATTGATTCTCTATATTTCAACAACCACCTCATCATTAGGAGCATTGGTTGCACAAAATGAAAATGAGGATCATGAAAGGATAGTATACTATATCAACCACACTTTGGTAGGTTATGAGCTCAATTACAGTACCATTGAATGTTCTTGTCTTGTAATAGGTTTTTCTACTCAAAAAATTAGGCACTACATGTTAAACTAGTAAATGATGTTGGTCACAAAGATAGATCCTCTAAAATATCTCCTTAGCAAGGCAAGATTTCAAGACAACTGGATAAATGGGTAATGATACTCAATGAATATGATATCCAGTATGTAGAAAGAAAAGCTATGAAATGTTAAGTCATTGTTGATCAGTTGGTCAATGCACTAATACAAGCAGATCACCATTTAGTTGCATATTTTCTGGATGAGTTCATATTCAATCTTGATGCATGAGAAAGACATGGAAGTTAAACTTTGATGGGTCCCACACAAATCATGGCTCAAGGGCTGGGATATTGTTTATCACACCATAGGGTGACTCTATTCCTAAGTCATTCAGTATTTCTTTTCCATGTACTAATAACATAGTAGAATGTGAGGCTCTTGTGATAGGATTATGCATGGTAGTCAAACAGAAGATCAAGAACCTACAAGTTTATGGTGATTCTCAACTGGTAATTTGACAAGTAAATGATGACTATGAAACTAAAGATGAAAAGTTGGCTCCATATAAACACATGGAAAATAGTTTCAAAGAATATTTTGACAAGGTTGACTTTCATTAAGTACCTCACATTCTAAATAGGGTAACAGATGTCATGACAACTATTTCTTCACTCTTGGACATACCTAGCAACATGCCTAAATTCAAGTTTTTGGTAGAACAACTTTTGGTCCCTTCCTATGACATCCTAGATTCAGAGATGGTGTGTGAGATTGTTGGTCCCAATTCCCCATGGTATAAAGAAATATATGACTACCTCCATGCTAGAATCTTACCCCTTGACCTTTCCAACAACCAACATAGGACATTTATCTATAAGGCATCCAATTATTCCATCATCAGAGACACCCTTTATAGACGTGCCCTAGACAATACCCTATTGATATATCTCAATATTGGAGATGCACAAGAAACCTTGCGTGGGGTACATGAGGTTGTATGTGGATCCCATTCTAGTGGGCCTACCTTAGCTAAGAATATTATGAGTGGGTTATTATTGGACTACAATGGAAAAGGACTAATATGTCTTTTTCAAGAAATATTGCCAATGTTAGGTACACAGAGATTTGATACACGCACCAACACAGGAGCTTCGTACAATAACATCACCATGGCCCTTTTCCCAAGGGGGACTCAATATTATAGGCAAGATACACCCTACATCCTCCAATGGTCATAAGTTCATTATCACTGCAATTGAATACTTTACCAAGTGGATAAAAGCTATTCCTATGACCTACATCATCGGCACATAGATTTCTAATTTTATCTTGAACTATATCATTTGTCAGTATGGTGTCCCTCAATCCATAATCACCGATAATGGCCATCCATTTAAGAACCAAGAAGTTTGTCACCTCTACAAATAATTTCATATTCAACATCACTTTTCCACTCAATATTACCCCCAAGGTGATGGCCAAGCAAAGGAATCTAATAAAATAATCATCAAAATCCTCAAAAATATTTTCAATGACGCTCGGTGTGATCTGCATTTATAGCTTAATCTAGCCTTATGGGCTTACCATACAATCATCTATACTTCCACCGAAACCACTCCATATTCCTTGGTATTTGGTTTTGAGGCCATCTTGCCTATTGAGCTCGAGATTCCTTCCCTAAGGGTATCTTTTAAAGGGCATATTGATGATGTAGAGTACTGTGTGTCAAGAATACATGAGCTAGAGTTCCTAGAAGAATGAAGATAGAAGGCATTAGATCATTTGGAAGCATATCAAAATTGTATTCATCACAACTACAATAGGAAAGTCTTGAATATAAATTTTGACATTGGTGAGCTGGTCTTAATAAAGAATCTAAAGAATCAAGCAAAAAGAGAGAAACTAGGAAATTTTGAACCAAACTGGTTAGGACCCCACATTGTCACAGAAGCCTTTGGATTGGGAGCATATCAAATCTCTACTCTTGAAGGGGAACCAATATCATCACCAATCAAAAACCTTCATCTAAAGAGGTTCTACGCATAGCTTCTGAGAGTCTTGTCTTAATCATCAAAAATACAAAAAATGAAAAAAATGAAAAAAAAATCATTACCTAGGTTGAAACCTAGCGAACAAGCATTTTGGTAACATCAAAAAAATCAAAAAAAATCAAAAAATAGTAAGGAAAAACAAGTCATCCAATAGTGAAAACCACTTCGATGGCACTTTGGATAAGTACCATGGTGAAAACCTGGAAAACATGCACCATGTGTAGTCAAATTTTCTCCTTTGTCTACCATCATTCCAATACGACTTTCCGATACATACCACCTATCCCTGTACATATCACATATCTTTCACATGCATCCCTTGTACATACCATTCATAATAAATGGTTGTCCTTTCCATAACTTGGAACAATTAACATCGAGCACACCTCATATCCCCCTTCCATCTTATTCATAATAAATTGGTCTTATACCTGACTGGGGGTAAGCACTTGGATTGTGTCATATTGGTTCTTACATTGGCTATTCTGAAGACATAATACCATAAAAAAAATTCAAAAACATCATAAAATGTCCTGAAAAAAATCCAAAAATATTAGAAAACTTCAAAAAGACAAAAAAATAAAAACATATCAAAAATCCCAAAATAGAGTCAAAGTCAGTTGCACTTGTTAGTGGTATTGGCATGGTGTGATGGTTTATAGGTGGCATTGTTGTTCTTGCCACCAAGGTTCAAACCCCATTGGGGTGGTATTGTTGAATGGTTGTATCCGGTTCATAGCTCCGGTCAAAAGCGTTTACCCCTTAAATAAAATAAAAAAAAGTTGCACTTGTTAGTCTTTTTTCATTTGTCAAACTGCGTTTCCTTTGTGACTGGACATAGGCAAGGCCATTTGTTGATGTGCCCCTGAGGCATTAGGTTTTTCTGTATAAAATCATGACTCAATCCATTTGTCTGTATGACAAGGTCATTGGTCCTGTTGAACTATGAGGTCTTTGCGTGTATAACATAGGCAAGGCCATCAATTGATGAGCCCCCAAGGCCACACTAGGTCAATCCATTAGGGTTCTTCACATACACTACCACACATGACAAATATCTTCATGCAATTCAAGAATTTGCAGTCACTCTTGTTAGACAAAGTCTAGTCAAACTATGAGGTCTTTGCATGTATAACATAGGCAAGGTCGTCAATCAATGAGCCCCTGAGGCCGCACTAGGCCAGTCCTTTAGGGTCCATCATCACACACAAAACATTTTCAGCACATCACATCACATCAAGTCATGCATCAACAAGATGAATAAGTCAACAATGTCATCAAGTCAAATCAGACAAATTTCCAAAGCAACAACCAAAAAAAATCAACTTATGTCTGCTACAAGACGTGTCCTTCCTGAAAATAGACATCATCAAAACAATCAACCTATGCCTTATACAGGATGAGTCCTTCCTAAATATAGATACTCTCAAACAATCAAAATAGCCTTACACAGGTTATCACATCAATGACATCAGACTCAACATCTTATATGATACATGTCTTTCTAAAACCAAGCTTTTGTTATACCTTATATAGATAGTCATAACATCAAAACCAAACTCAACATCTTATATAGTATGTTTCCTTCCTAAAATCAGGCTCTATCAATCAATCCTCTTATCAATCAAAACAATGAAACAAAAAGATCAACTTTTGGCAAATATTTTACTAGATTTTGACATTGTGGCTTGTTTATCTTATCACTTTTTATGGATTTATCTTTGAATCATGTTACTAGATTTCTTGAGGATGTCCCATGAAGGATTTAGAGAATCAACGATGTATCAAAATTATGTTTTCTTTGATTTGTTGTTTGTCGATTGTCTTTTGGATTTTATTTTTGAGTTATGTTACTAGCTTCCTCAAGGATTTTCCATGAAGGATTTAGAGGAGTGATGACATCTCATGACCCATCTTTTATCTGTTTGTTGTGTGTGGTTTGTCTTGAAAAAAATATTGGGGCAACTGTGCCCTTAGTATGAGTTAGGACATTCCTTGTCTATGACTATCTGTTTTTAGCAGGTGGATGACCTTTCACACCTTGATCTATCTTATATCATAGTGTTTGTCTCCATTTTTATTAGTTACTGCCCAATGACGATTTAATGAAAGGCCTATTGTGTTACAAAAAAAAATCAAAGATTAGTAATACTAACATCCATGTCTTTTATTATTCATCTTTTTCGCACTAATATTTCCTCTTTCTTGCATTATGATAGAGTCCCATGACACACAAAAATATAGAGCATCCTACATATGTATTCATGTTATAGAAACATCATGTAAATATCATTACATTTTAAATCATACATATATGCTACATTTTGAAAACATAAAATTATAGGCATCTATCATATCTAGGAAACCATGACATAATAGGAATTCAGTATCATAAATTACATAAGACATAACATCACATGTATATAGCATTGTAAATACATATATCACATTGTATCCACCATCATAAAATGTATAGTGTTCACATAGAATTGTATATATAAACATCACATTGCATCTCATTATCATCATATAGAATAAACATCACTTCATAAGCTGCATCAACATCATAACTCAAACATCGTCATCCATACCATGTGTATATCATATAAAAAATAACATATCATATGGAACACATATATAAATAGAAGACTACATAATCATAAATAGAAATAGATATCATATAAATCACTACCAAAATAATATATATATATAGCTCAAAAAGTGTCACATCACAATGTCATAATGTATCTAACAAAATAAAGCCCGTGGGCTCTATGGTCATAATATAATCTCTACGAAATAAATATCAGAAGTTGTCCCTAGCTAGAACTCCCACTATTCCCATGTGGGGAATGTTGAGGTTATTGACGAAGAGATGTTGATGATCATTGTGTAGAAAGTGGCCTGTCATATGGTCTTGATCTACAAGGTCCCTCTATCCCCTCTGTACTTATTGTCCTACTATGTGACCTACTGCTATGTACCTAAGAATAATTGGGAGCCCATCTATCAAGAGGTACCTCCTCATATAGGTCCTTGTAATATCTCTCCTAGTCACCAACGCTAACTAACTCCCAAGCCATATCAGCAGCTGGCCCTGTGCAAAGAGCCCTCAACTCTATGAATATTTGTTCGGTCTCCTTCCTCCAAGCTACTACCCGGTATCTATCAAGGTATGCCCTATCCATCTCCATCTGAATGGAATCTCTCTTCATTGTTAGTGCTTTGACTCAGTCCTCTAGAGACTCTACCCTCACTTGTAAGTCTATCAGCCTTTGATTAATAGGACCTCTATCCTCCTATACTAGTGGTCGATCCTCCATCTCCATGTCCCAATCCTCTATGATCATGTCCCATAGATCCCTCTCGTCATCTCCCATCTCCTCCTCATCATCATCCTAGTATCCTACAAGCATACCAAGAGCATCTATCTCTTCCTCCTCCCTAACCGCCTCCTCCTCTAAATGCTCCTCAACAATATCTTCCTTTATTGCATGCTCCTATCCACCAACCTCACCACCAATGTCCTCCCCTCCTCCACCAATCTCCAACATTAGCACATCCTCACCCTCTCCCTCCTCCTCCTGGATGGGTGCAAATGTGGGCCTCGTCCTCTATGACCTCACCAACCCCTATCACCACCCCTCTGACCTCCTCCCCTCCCATCTCCATTAGCACCTCTACCACCTCTACCACCGTGACCTCTACCTCTCCCCTTCCCACCCTAAGGTTCTATCCCATGCCTCTCCATAGGTGCATCGTGCTTTGGATCAGTAAAGGGTACTAGCTTGTGACTCATCCACCAAGCATCATATGCATCCATCATACCAAGATATGTATCTCTACCTCTCAATCCCCAATGAATAGATTGTAGTGCATCAATATCCACCTCGATTATAGCAATAGGAATCTCTGGTCCCCACAGACAAACCTCTCTAGAAGATTGTGCATACTTTGCTCATCCTTGACGATCATCCTAAATCTTGCCAATCTATCTCAAAACCCTATCCATTAGATGCCTCTCAATGATATGTACATGTGAAACTATCCTCCCAATCAAATACTATGTATGTCTACAGAAGGGCAAGTGTCTATCCTCATCCAACCATTGAGCACAATTCGTGTATGGCCTCCATATGAACTACACCATAATGTCAATGGAATGTTTGTGGTACCCTGTGTCTCCTACATGTGACTGGGTATTAGCCTCTGCATATCGAAAGGCATAAGGAGCTCCCTACTCTAGGTCAGTTATAATAGGCAGATGAAATATAGCAATGTGTTCCCACGCCCATACCATAAGCAACGTGGTATCACACCTCATCGACTGTGCCTCTCTATAGGCTATATTATGCAAATGAAAATATAACATGGCAGGAAAACATGGACCCAATGCATATACCACCCATCTCTCCAACATAACAACTAACATCTCCCCCCATCCTACAGGAAAACTATGACCTTAGTGGTCAGGAAAAACTATCCCCAAAATCAATGTACACAATATACATGTGGGTAATATCTACACATCTCACTGAAACCCCTCTACGTATAATACATAACCCTAGTACCTCTAATTGGCAACCTCAAAATCCTATACATGTCCTCTAAAGTAACAGTGGCCTCTCCTATAGGTAGATGAAAAGAAGACATCTTAGAATGCCAATGCTCACATAGAGCAGTCATAAAACCTCAGTTTTCCCGAATCGTGGGCATATAAGTAACATGGTGCAAACCAATGTGCCACAGGAACCATCTCTCCCCACTCCATAGTTGATCTCCAAATTCAAATGTCAATGGCCTAGAATCCCTCATGTAAATCAGATCCAACACAACCTATCATGACATAATGCATATCTAGTGTCAAAAAATAAACAACCTTTTATAGTCCAAAATTTTTAAAAAATTTGGCAGACAAATGCATCATTTTATAGAAATGCGTTGCAAAATCTCAACTGCATCATTCTAATTTCCAAATGTGCCTGTTACTCATTTTTATTTTAGGTCAAATTGAGTGATTTTAAGTGTTTTCAAACTGAAAATGAGATACATTTCATATTAGTCTTCCCTCTATTGCGTTCAAGTGTATAAATATAAGAATAAAAAATTACTTTATTTTTAGTAATAAATTGTTGCATTTATACAGATGTACACAATATTGAAAATATTTACAAAAATATTGCTGAAAGAAAGTATTTATTGATTCAAAAGTTCAAATCTATCTTGCACAAGTTATGAGATATAGCTTTTCCAATGTAGATAAAATGCAATATATACACAAATGGATTGAAAGAATAAAAGATGCATATATAGGGAAAAGGCCAGTCATTGCCTGATGACTAGTCTGAGTCTATTGTCCTGCATGATCCTCAACTCCAAGTTGATTGTTTTGCATCCTCTACAACTCCCAATTTCCATGTCCTGCATCTGAAAGAATTGCAATGGGTTAGAGTAGAGCTCTAAACAATGACGG
This sequence comes from Sequoia sempervirens, assembly GCA_007258455.2. Taxonomy (NCBI): domain Eukaryota; kingdom Viridiplantae; phylum Streptophyta; class Pinopsida; order Cupressales; family Cupressaceae; genus Sequoia; species Sequoia sempervirens. Next base: position 382,791,462 of record VDFB02000015.1, on the reverse strand, counting down.
TCTCTAACACTACATACACATTCATCCACTAATGTATAGACTGTCCTTTACATGCATTAGACAAGTTATAAGCTACTATTTTCCAAAGAAAAGAGAGAAAAGGAATGAGTAAGTCTCTAGACATATGCATATGTTTTCTTTTTTTAACTGTTGATTTCATGTGTAGACACAGGGAAATCAATGTTCTTGTTTTATCAAGTTTCAGCATGTGGGATGAAGCATGGCTCCCATAAGGGTTGAGACTGGCATGCTTATTGACATGTTTTTAATAAGTATGTTGAGATCATTTATCAATTGGATCATTCTTTATGATTCACATAAATCACTATCTATCATTTATGGTAGTGAGCTAACATTCACTATCATAGGTGATACATAATCATTCATGAAAGTTATAAAGTATGAAATTAGATATCAATATTAGAATATTGTATTGAGGAAAAAATTTTCAAAGGAAAAATGGCCACATAAGGCTAGGACATGTATAGAGGTTTTAATCACAAGATGTTCTTTCCTGCAGAGAATTCACATTTCCACAAAGAGTAATGCACATTATGGAAAATGAATACCAATATGGTTTATTTTCATGTCCTAAAGGTAGGAAATGGAGATCATTATTTTATATCATAGTGTCATAAGTGATATTGTATGTGCAATCATACAATTATAGAGAAAAATAATGGAGAGAGTTCAATATTTGCATATTAGTGGAGTTTCTAATCACCAAATGAGAATAAATGGTAAAGGAAATACTATAATACCTGCAGATGGCATTTTAAAGCAACATTTTATTTATGTGCAGCAAATCTTTTATAACAGTCAAAGCCAAAGGTTAGGGATTGTCATATTCTTTACATGAAAAGCATAGTTTTATACAAAAGAAGATTTGATCAAGAATCTAGAATATCAATTACCATGATGTTTAATGGGGATGGAATTTGAAGGCAAAACTACCAATAATAAGAAGAAAATAGAAAACAATGCAACTATAGTTACCTAGTCTGCTCTTAAGGAATTCAAAGGATTAGTTGTTTCAAGATTTTTGGATACAAGTGCCTGACAATAAGGGAAAACACCAGTTTGTGAATCAAATAATAATTCATTTATCTAGGTGATCAATCATCTAAAGGAGGAGAAAATAAGGACTGGATCGAAGGTTTCTACCCACAACTTTCCCAAAGCTAAATGATTAGCTTTTCAAGGACAAGTTAAGAAATAACTACAAAGGTGGAACGTATCTAAGATCTCATTACATCTATCAGCTATGGCTTATATACATTCAGGGGTAGTAGCCTAGACTTCTCAGAAAACATGCTACATCAGTGTTATGAGTTCATCAAATGGAGACAGATTACATCCACAGACACAGGAATTTTTTACAATGATGGAGAATTGGCTTGGAAGATAAAAGTGGCAAGGTGTTTTCCAGATTTAAGACAAAAATTTAATGTTATGAAAAAAGAAGAATCCCTTGGTACCTACAAAAGGGGCTAAATCCTTCTTGGTTTTAAAGGTATAAATTGAAGAAAGATAGACCCTAGTCCAATGGCAATGAGAAGCTCAGAAAAATGTCTGCAGTAAAAGTGAAATTAACAGAGAAAAAAGTCCTCGGCCATAAAAGACATAGGAGAAGAGTTTTGAAAATAGCCAAGCAAGCTTATGAGTTTTTGTTGTAAATATGAGGAACTAAAAATGACTATGAAAATGAAATATATACAATACCCTGGCCACGACCATCAAAAAAAAGAGATGATATAACCCAGGTGGGGTTTTCTCCCAAAACGAAGAAACCATGGCCTCACAGGAGAATTACAAGGCAGTTAAAAGCTGTAAGTTTAAAAACCCACAAGATACCCACTACCTAGAAAAGAAGATGGAGGCTGAGCTACAAAATGAGTAAAATGATGGAAGCCAAGAAAGATAAATGTGTTGGCAGTATTGTCAACAAAGATAGAACCCAGTTATCTATAAAGCATATATGGCAACCTAGAAGATAAGTTCTACATGTTTTTGTTTTGGTTTACTAGAATCCATTAGAGAAACCCTTGTGGGCTTTTATTAAAATCTGGAGTATTAGAACAAAAGAACCAAAAAAAAAAAAAAAGTTATTAAAGCTACAGAAAAGTTATTCAGGATGAATTACCTCATTTAAGCATTTCCAGAAAAGCTTCCATCTCATCTCATCTGTGTTCTAATAGAATTTCACGATGGTGTATTTTGAGAAATCAAAGAAAGCAAAAAGAAATAGAAAATGAATGAGAAACAGTCCTCAAGCCTCAACCATGAGAAGCCTGCTTAGGCAAAAAGAGATAAAAGAAAAACTCAAAGTTTTCTCAAACAAAATTACCGAATGCTTACCTTCTAAGTTCTTATGGAGGAACAACAATTTTTGTACATTTTTCTATTCTCCAGTAGAACATAGAAGTGGAAACTGAAAGAGGTGAAAGGAGGCATTTTAGCTCCCTTCGAGAAGCTTCAAAATATCAAATGAAACATTTTGCATTTTCTCTTTGCTTTTTTCTTAGGGTTTCACCCTAATGAATGCATCGATGAAAGGAGGCATTTTTCCCAAGAGTTAAGTTTTTAATTTAAAACTTTAATTCACATTTACTAGAAACCATGGCCCCTTTATGTCATGTTTAAGTCTTTAAGACTTTATAATGTTTACCTTGGTATTTCTTAATGGTCGAATACATGGTGAGATTTTTATTTTTGCATTAATTTTCATTGTAAAATACTCAAGTAAAGTAATATTTTATGAATCACTTTTTACTTAAAGTATTTCTTTTAGAATGCAAAACTTAAAAAGCATGTGGTCAAATCATGAAGGTTATAGTTACAAGCATATTGGAGGATATTTGGGGTGGTTTGTTTTCAGTTGGCATTAGGGAAATTAATGCATCTTGTTGGTGGTTATGTCTACCTAAGGTATTTGGTTTGACAAAAACCTTATTCCTCACATGTTGGAAGTGATATTGGAGGTATCTAGAGCCTTTTTTCTAGGCTTTTCTTGGGCATTCGACCCAAGGTGGTTATTTTCTCCTACTTTGGTGCAACCACTTGGGGGTGGTGATATATTCACTTTGTAGCTCATTTTGGAGAGTTCTTAATTGGAGTTTTCTAGAGAATTGTTCATCATCAGATTTCAGTGTAGTAACTCATGTAGTCATGCAAACTATGAGTACCTTGAGAAATTAATAGTATTGATTCAATCCACTTTCTCATCACTTGCTTGTTAGTGTACATGCCTTTGAAATTGATCAATACACTTGTGAAATTTGTGCTTTTCCCCATATTTATGTATCTTCAAAAGTATCTTCTTTGCAAGAAAATATCCATTTATAGGTTATGATTTGTGTGAACAATACAAGGATTCAAGTTATGAAATTTGGTTATTTTATTTCTAGAGTCTTGTATAAGCACCTTCTTATAAATCACTTTTGCAATTGATATACAAAGATGAGTTGTGTAGATTTTCTATCAGTCTATTAACTGAAAGTGTAGCAGAATCAAGTTTGCATGCCTTTAGTTAGTTTGATTTTTTTCACCATAGTATCAGAGTTTTAGTTTCATTTTAGTATTTTAGTTTTCTTACCTTTTCCTCAGAAAGACAAGTAGTTTTAGGTAAAATCAATAAGAGCCAGCTTTTATGGAGGTACTTTTCTATTTAGGGTCACTCACAACCCTAGAAAACTTACCATGTTACTCATGATTGGCTATACTTAATCTCAGCCTAGGTGCAAATCATTAGAGCTAACAATTTTGGCATGCCCAATGGGATTGTCGAATAAGACAATTAAACAAAAAAATAAGATATTTCTAGTTTTGATATGCTTCCAACATTTTTAGGCCTTTGAGAGGCAAAATTTTGCATATCTAGCGACATTCATTGTTGGAAGAACTTAAAACCAATACTGTGAAGCTTTACATGAAAAGGATTTAGACTAGAAGTTCAAAAACCTTTGAATACCTGCAGTTATCTCCACCTAGAAGGTAGAGTGGGTCTGTTAAGAGAGTGTCCATTTCAAAGAGGGTTCAATCAACCCCACCAAGCTTTAGACCAACTTTAAAAGCTAGTTCAGCTGTTGTTATAGCCTTTATTCCTATTTTTTCAGCTCAGGTCAATTAGCCTCAAGCTATGCAAATGACTAGAAATCAACCCTTTGTGCCATTCAATGGAGGTGGTCCATTGAATCTAGCCCAACATGATGATATTCCTATAGCAGCCTTGAATATTTTACCTTTTCTCATAGGAGAATATCAAACTACTCCTATTGAACACATAAGAGATGTGGCATCTCTTTGTGGGGTTCACCATATAACCCAAGAGAATGTAGCTATCAAATTTTTTGCAGCCTCCTTTAAGGGAAAAGCATTACAATGGTTTAGAGGTTTGCAAGTCAGGTCAATTGCAACTTGGGATGAATTAGGGGACAAGCTACATAAGCAATTTCAGGATAAACCTGATCACTTGTCATTAGTTGAATAGTTAATGACTATAAAAAGAGCTCCTTGGGAGCAGATGTCAAATTTTAATTTCAAATTTCAAAAAACTTGGGATAGAATTCCAACTACTATGATGCCTTCTCCTAAACATGCCTTTTTGTATTTTTTGAAAGCTATAAATAGTGAAATAGCAGTGATGACATAGTCAATGGGGGGAATCTCTACCTGATGCTTATGAAATAGCAATAAGGGCAGAAAATTGTTTAATTCAGGCAAGTAAGATTTCCCCTAGACCACCAATGCCAATATTTCCTGAGATACAACCTAGTATGCCACTCCAAATACCATCTTTTACACCTTTTCCAGTTGTTCCAATGTCATCAACTACTATAAATCAAGAAAGTGCCTCAACAAGCTCATCTTAGGAACTTCAAGAAATTAAGAATTTATTGGAGACTTTTGGCAATAAACTAGTAAACTTAGAGAAACAACAGTCATATAATAGGCCTCAACAACAACAATATCAGGGTAATAAATAGCCTTATCAAGGAAATTATTAGGGACCAAGACAAAATATTAACCCAAGTCCCTTTCAAGTTTATAACCCTACTCCTATTAATGTAGCCAAGTATATTGTTCCTGTTCAGAATAACTTGGTTGTAGATTATGAATGGTGCTATCCTTGTAACCAACATCATAATCAGGCCTTGATGGTATAGAGTGTTTCAAATTCACAACAGACCCCACCTAATGATTGATCCTTATAGTAGCAAAACCAGTCTACCAGTGAAGCCACTCTTCTAAATTGGCAAGGAGAAGAGTTTCATGGAGTTAATGCAAATGATTCTCCAGTTGCTGCAAACACAAGATCAAAGAAAAGAGCCTTTGAACTTGAACAGACAACTGATAAAGGAAAAGAAGTAGCTACAGAACCATCCACATCACAAGTGCCTCGCATTTTGTAGAGGAATCCACAAATAGTTGTTAGAGAGCAACCTCACTTGCAAATTGAGCCTATTGTTGCAAGAGTACAACATAAGATAAATTCTATAGTTCCTTTTAATATTGTTGAAAATATTAAAAAAATGAACATCACAATGTCTATGTGGGATTCTTTGGCAATCCCAAGTCAAAAGGAGTTGTTGCGGTCTACCTTAACTGAAAAGGTAGCAACTAATGAACCTTCAGTTGATACAATTAAGTTTGTTTTCACAAATGAACAAAAGGAAAATGATGTGCAACAAAATAAATAGCCAGGACAAGAGTTTGAAAAGGGTGTTAAGCCTTCTCCTTTCTATGTGGCATTAATTGTGGGAGAGAAACTAGTTCACAATTGCATGGTTGACAGTGGAGCTAGTAGTTCAATCATTGCAAAGAAGATTGCAGACCAGTTAGGACTGAGATACCAGCCCCTTGAGAAAGGAGTGCTTCAATTAGATGGTATAGTAGTTAACACTATGGGTGTTATCAAATATCTGGGACTCACATTACATGCCTATCTAAACTTTTCTATTCCTCAAGATGTTTTCATTATTGACTTACCTCCTTTCTTTGGCTTGTGCCTATCAAGGGACTTCACTACAAAGATTGGAGGTTATCTATCATCTGATTGGTCCTATATGCTCTTTAGGACCAGATATGGAAAAAGAGTAATAATTAAGTCTAAGTCATTGGCTAAGGATCACATTGAGCCTTATGTGTCAAGTGTAATTAATGTTAATTGTGTTGTTCTTGAGGACAGTGAGCTTGTTGTAGCTCAAGAGCTACAATCTAAATGTATACTAGAGGTGCTGCTAAATGAGTGGGAAAAAGAAAATATCATAGATAATCTAAGTGAACTTATTCAAAAAGCTAGATTAGGAATTTATGTACTTCATGAACCTGAAATAAAGATGCCAAACATTGAAAATAAAGTAGAACAATAGTTGTCACAGAAAGATTAGTTATGACAAATGTACTTTCATGTCTCTAGAAGCAAAAATGGAGCTAGTGGAGGTGCAATTTTGATTTCACCACAGGGTGACAGATATTATGTTGCTTTCATATTTTCCTTTTCCTATTCTAACAATTTTGTTGAGTATGAAGGACTAATATAGGGCTTAGAATGGCAAGGAGAGGAATCAGTTGTTTGCAAGTATTGTGAGATAATGAATTGATTGTTAATCAGGTAAGAGGGTTGCATATAACAAAAATGACGCTTTGAAAGCTTACAATCATAGAGTATGGGATATGATCGATGAATTTGATTCCTTTAATCTGATTTCAGTCCCGAGGAGTCAGAATAAACATGCAAATAGATTGGCTGCAATTGGTGCATAATTTGATATACCTAATGAGATCATAAAAGAAAAAGTATAGCCACATGTTAAGATAATTTTCAGGCCATCTATTCAAGATAACAACATCAATTGGTAAGTCTTTGAAAGTGATGAGAAGATTGTAAGTTTTTTACTTGAGGAAGACTAGTTTTCTATTGTAAATTAGGAAAAGCTAAAACAACAATATGAAGATCTGATTATCTAGCTGAAAACAAATAAGTTTCCTAGGGGCCTAGTTACTTTAGAATCCATTTTCAGTATTGATGATCAGTTGAAAAGGAATAAAACTAGTATTCAAATTAAAGGAGAGCATTATGAAGAGCTAGAGATTTTTAAAGGTAAGCTTCTCAAGATTGGAAAAATTTCTTCTGAATCAGATAAATAGGCTTTCATTTCTTTATGTCAAGAGTTTCAGGATATTTTTGCTTGGGACTATTTTGATTTGAAAGGTTTTGATCCTAGAATTGCTCAACACAGAATAGAACTAGAACCTAATGCTAAGCCTATTAGGAAAAAATAGAGACCTTTGAACCCTAAGCTTGAACCTTTAATGATTAAGGAATTGACTAAGTTAGTTGAGGGTGGGATTATTTTTCCAATTAAGCACACTTCCTAGGTCTCTAATCTAGTTCTAGTTAGAAAGAAAAATGGTGAAATTAAGTTATGTGTAGATTTTAGAGATCTTAATAAAGCCTCTCTAAAAGACCATTATCCTTTACCTTCCATGGATTAGATCCTCCAAGTGGTTGTTGGTTCAGAGAGATTCTCTCTACTTGATGGGTACTCTGGTTACAACCAGGTATTGGTCAAAGAAGAGGACCAATACAAGACTACCTTTAAAACAAAATGGGGCACTATGGCCTACAAGAGAATTCCTTTCAATCTATCCAATGTTGGAGCCACTTTTCAAAGGGCCATGGACATGGCTTTCCAAGGCTTAATCAATAAAATAGTGCTAATATATCTGGATGATCTCACCATATTCTCAAAGAATGCTAATGAACATCTACAAAATTTAAAACAAGTGTTTGAAAGATGTAGGGAATATGGAATCTCCCTTAATCCCAAGAAAAGTATCTTTGTTGTTCATGAGGGTAAGCTATTAGGACACATAGTGTCAAACCAAGGAATCACTATTGACCCTAAGAGAGTCAAAGCTATTCTGGAACTACCTTTACCTAATCACAAGAAATGGTTGCAGAGTTTCTTAGGCATAATTAATTTTTTGAGGAGATTTATACCTGATGTAGCAAAACTTTTATAGTCCTTGACTACTATGTTGAAAAAAAAATGCAGTTTTCAGCTGAACTAGAGAGGCAAAACATAGTTTTGAAGCCATTAAAGAGGCTTTAGCATCAACCCCAACAATGGTGAATCCAAATTTTATAAAATATTTTATCCTGTATGCTTTTGGAAGCATTGACTCTATTTCAACAATGTTGGTTTAGCAGAATAGTGAAGGCTTAGAACAACCCATTGCATTTTTTAGCCAAGGATTGGCCAATTATGAGCAGAGATATTCATTCATAGAGAAGCATGTTCTAGTTGTTGTAAGAAGCCTTAAGAAATTCAAACCATTGATTTCCAATAACAAGATTCACTTGATGGTGGCACATCCAAGTGTGAAAGAACTCTTGCTCAATGAGGATCTTAACGAAAAAATGGCTGGATGGATTACTAAAGTCATGGAGTTTGATGTAGATATCAGGATCACAAAGTTGGTAAGAGGTAAGGGAATTTGTGAAAAATTAGCTTTCACATCAGAAAGTGAACATAAAACAGAGAAAAAAGTTGTTTTAGTTACTGATAATCAAGATCATAATGCTACACCTACACTAGCAGCAAGCTAGATTCAGGATATGACTCATTTTCTGCAAATTGGTCAATGTCCACCACGTTTAGACAAATCCAAGAGGATATATTTTAGGTTAAAATCCATTCCATATGTTCTAGTTGACAATGTTCTATTCAAAGAAGACCTCAATGGTGTTTTGCTAAGGTGTATTGATTATAATCAGATTAAAAAGGTACTTCATGAGTTCCATGATGGAACTTCAGGGGGTCATTTTTCTCCAAAAACAATAGCATGGAAGATTATGAGGGTTGGTTATTACTGGCCAACCATGTTTAAAGATGTCCATGTATGGGCAAGAAAGTGTGTTAAATGTGCAATCTTTGCTGCAAAGGAAAAGCTACCAGCACTACCCTTGCAGCCAATTCAAGTAGAGAAACCCTTTATGAAATGGGGAATTGACTTCATTGGACCCATAAACCCACCTTCCAGTGCTAGGAATAAGTGGGTACTCACCACTATGGATTATTTTACAAGATGGACATAGGTAGTAGCATTGAAAGAAGCCAATGAAACCTTTGTATTAAATTTCTATGATGAGATAATAACTAGATTTGGAGTTCTAGATTCCATCATTTTAGATAATGCCTTGGCATTTTTGGGAATCAGAGTGGCTAATTGGGTAGTGAAAAATGGAATATATCTAAACACTTCTTCAAATTATTACCACCAGGGTAATGGTTTGGATAAGAGCACAAATAAGATTAGAATCATAAAACAAATAATGGAAGACAATCAAAGAACTTGGCACACCAAGCTAAAATTTTCCTTATGGGAAGATATGATAACTCCTAAAAGGTCTATCGAGAATTCTCCATATGTGTTGGTTTATGGTAAGGAAGCCTGACTTCTTATATCTGTAGACCTACCAACTCTTGATTTAATGCATCAGTTGGAGATGTTTGAAGAATAGGATCCCTTAGCAATGAAATTTTCCTAGCTCATGGAGTTGGAAGAGACTAGGGACAAAGCTATGAAGTCTTTGGAGTATCATCAACTCCAAACCAAAAGAGTTTTTGACAAAAGAGCAACTGCTAGAGTTTTCAGAGAAGGTGACATTGTACTTAAATGGGATGAGCTAAAAAGTAGACCAGGGAAGCATACCAAGTTTGATAGCTTCTAGAGTGGTCCATTTATCATCACAGAATGCAAGGAGCATAATGCATTCTAGTTTTCCAAGATGGATGGTGAAATTTTGTCTATCCCAGTCAATGGGATACACCTCAAGTGATGCTTTGAGGTTTGATCTATATAATTTTAGTCAGTTTAGCATTTCATGCTTTCAATAAGTATTGTTGCAACTTAGATTAGTTGTTGTTTTCAGTTTCCCTAAGTTCTTTTAAGCATAGCTAGTTTTGTTGTTGTTTTGGTTTTCAATAAACTCTAGGGAGTTCTGAGTTTTCATGATTGAGCTACAACATTGAAGCAAGTTTTTTGTAGACCTAATATGAGTTTCTAAGTGACCCCATGCTCAATGGACAGTCTAGGCAACTAGTTCTAGTGTTTAGTAGGAAAACATGCAACAAATGTCGCTAGAGATGTTACTCATTTTTATTTTAGGTCAAATTGAGTGAGTTTAAGTGTTTGCAAACAAAAAATGAGGTACATTTCATATTAGTCTTCCCTATATTGCATTCAGTTGTATAAATATAAGAATAAAAAAAATCCTTTATTTTCAGTACTAGATTGTTGCATTTATACAGATGTATACAATATTGAAAATATTTACACAAATATTGTTGAAAGAAAGTCTTTATAGATTCAAAAGTTCAAATATATCTCACACAAGCTGTGAGATATAGCTTGTCCAATGTAGATAAAATGCATTATATACACAAATGGATTGAAAGAATAAAAGATGCATATATAGGGGAAGAGGCCAATCATTCCCTGATAACTGGTCTGAGTCTATTGTCTTGCATGGTCCTCAGCTCTAAGTTGCTTGTTTTGCATCCTCCATAGCTCCTAGTTTCCATGTCCTCCATCTGAAAGAATTGCAATGGGTTAGCGCAGAGCTCTAAACAATGATAGTCTCTAACACTACATACACATTCATCCACTAATGTATAGACTGTCCTTTACATGCATTAGACAAGTTATAAGCTGCTCTTGTTCAAAGAAAAGAGAGAAAATGAACCAGTAAGTCTCCAGACATATCCATATGTTTCCTTTTTCTAACTGTTTATTTCATGTGCAGACATAGGGAAATCAATGTTCTTGTTTTATCAAGTTTCAACACGTGGGATGAAGCGTGGCTCCCACAAGGGTTGAGCCCGATGTACTTATAGGCATGCATTTAATAAGTATGTTGAGATCATTTATCAATTGGATCATACTTTATGATTCCCATAAATCGCTATCTATCATTGATGGTAGTGAGCTAACATTCACTATCATAGGTGATACATAATCATTCATGAAAAATATAAAGTATGAAATCAGATATCCATATTATAAGATTGTATTGAGGACAACATTTTCAAAGGAAAAATGACCACATAAGGCTAGGACATGTATAGAGGTTTTAATCACAAGATGTTCTTTCCTACAAGGAATTCACATTTCCACAAAGATTAATGCACATTATGGAAAATGAATACCAATATGGTTTATGTTCATGTCCTAAAGGCAGGAAATGGAGATCATTGTTTTATTTCATAGTGTCATCAGTGATATTGTATGTGCAATCAGACAATTATAGAGCAAGATAATGGAGAGAGTTCAAGGTTTGCATATTAGTGGAGTTTTTGATCATCAAATGAGAATAAATGGTAAAGGAAATGCTATAATATCTGCAGATGGCATTTTAAAGCAACATTTTATTTCTGTGTAGAAAATCTTTTATAACAGTCAAAGCCAAAGCTTAGGGACTGTCATAGTCTTTACATGAAAAAAATAGTTTTATACAAAAGAAGAGTTGATCAAGAATCTAGAATATCAATTACCATGATGTTTAATGGGGAAGGAATTTCAAGGAAAAGCTGCCAATAATAAGAAGCAAACAAAAAACAATGTAGCTACAATTACATGGTTTGCTCTTAAGGAATTCAAAGGATTAGTTGTTTCAAGATTTTTGAATACAAGTGCTTGACAATAAGGGAAAACACTAGTTTGTGAATCAAATAATCATCCATTTATCCAAGTGATCAGTCATCTAAAGGGGGAGACAATAAGGATTGGATCAAAGGTTTCTGCCCACAACCTTCCCAAAGTTGAATGATTGGATTTTCAGGGACAAGTTAAGAGATAACTATGAAGGTGGAACATCTCTAAGATCTCATTGCATCTATCAGCTATGGCTCATATACATACAAGGGTAGTAGCCCTAGATTTCTCCGCAAACATGCTACATCGGTGTTATTAGTTCATCAAATGGAGACAGATTACATCCACAAACAAGAAATTTTTACAATGATGGAGAATTGGCTTGGAAGATAAAAGTGGCAAGGTGTTTTCTAGATTGAAGACAAATATTTAATGTTATGAAAGAAGAAGAATCCCTTGATATGTGCAAAAGGGGCTAAACCCTTTTGGGTTTTAAAGGTATAAATTAAACCAAGACAAACCCTAGTCCAATGACAATGAGAAGCTCAAAAAAATGTCTGCAATAAAAGTGAAATTAACAGAGAAACAAGTCCTCAGCCATAAAAAGACACATGAGAAGAGTTTTTCAAAGAGCCGAGCAAGCTTATGGGTTTTTGTTGTAAATCTGAGGAACTGAAAATGACTATGAAAATGAAATATATACAATACCCTAGCCGCGACCATCAAAACAGAGAGATGATATAACCCAGGTGGGGTTTTCTCCCATAACGAAGAAACCATGGCCTCACAGGAGAATTACAAGGTGGTTAAAAGCTGTAAGTTTAATAAAAACCCACAAGATACCCACTTCCTAGAAAAGAAGATGTAGGCTGAGCTGTAAAATGAGTAAAATGATGGAAGCCCAGTAAAGATAAATGTGTTGGCAATATTGACAACAAAGACATAACCCAATTATCTGTGAAGCATATATGGCCACAACCTAGAAGATAAGTTCTATATGTTTTTGTTTTGGTTTACTAGAATCTGTTAGAGAAACCCTTGTGGGCTATTATTAAAATCTAGAGTATTAGAACAAGAGAACCAAAAAAAAAAATTGTTAAAGCTATAGAAAAGTTATTCAGGATGAATTACCCCATTTAAGTATTGCCATAAAAGTTTCCATCTCATCTCATTTGTGTTCTAACATAATTTCATGGTGGCGTATTTTGAGAAATCACAGAAAGAAAAAAGAAAAAAAAAATGAATGAGAAACAATCTCAAGCCTCCGGCCATGAGAAGCCTGCTTAGCAAAAAGAGATAAAAGAAAAACTCAAAGTTTTCTCAAACAAAATTACTGAATGCTTACCTTTTGAGTTCTTGTGGAGGAACAACAATTTTTCTACATTTTTCTATTCTCCAGTAGATCACAAAAGTGGAAATTGAAAGAGGTGAAACAGATGCTATAGAAAGATTGATAATTGGTGGATAGAACTCCAGAAACCCTAGCAATGAATGGCGGCTCTAAGCTTGTTCGAGAAGCTTCAAAATATCAAATGAAACATTTTACATTTTCTCTTTGCTTTTGTCTTATGGTTTCATCCTAATGAATGTATCGATGAAAGAAGGCATTTTTTTCCTAAGAGTTAAGTTTTTAATTTAAAACTTTAATTCACATTTGCTAGAAACCATGGCCCCTTTATGTCATGTTTAAGTCTTTAATAGTTTATAATGTTTACCTTGGTATTTCTTAATGGTTGAATACATAGAGATCTTTTTATTTTTGCATTCATTTTCATTGTAAAATACTTAAGTAAAGTGATATTTTATGAATCACTTTTTACTTAAAGTATTTCTTTTAGAATGTAAAACTAAAAAAGCATGTGATCAAATCATGAAGGTTATAGTTGCAAGCATATTGGAGGATATTTGGGGTAGTTTTTTTTCAATTGGAAGACGTATGCCCACATTTGTAGGGATATTAATGCATCTTGTTGGTGGTTATGTCTACCTAAGGTATTTGGTTTGACCAAAACCTTATTCCTCACATGTTGGAAGTGATATTGGAGGTATCTAGAGCCTTTTTTCTAGGCTTTTCTTGGGCATTCGACCCAAGGTGGTTATTTGCTCCTACTTTGGTGCAACCACTTGGGGGTGGTGATATATTCACTTTGTAGCTCATTTTTGAGAGTTCTTAATTGGAGTTTTTTGGAGAATTATTCAAAATCAAATTTTAGTGTATTAACTCATGTAGTCATGCAAACTGTGAGTACCTTGAGAAATTAATAGCATTCATTCGGTCTACTTTCTCATCACTTGCTTGTTAGTGTACAAGAATTTGAAATTGATCAGTATGCTTGTGAAATTTGTGCTTTTCCCTGTATTTCTGTATCTTCAAAAGTACCTTCTTTGCAAGAAAATATCCATTTACTGGTTATGAGTTGTGTGAACAATGCAAGGATTCAAGTTATGAAATTTTGTTCTTTTATTTCTAGAGTCTTGTATAAGCACCTTCTTGTAAATCACTTTTGCAATTGATATACAAAGATGAGTTGTGTAGATTTTCTATTAGTCTATTAACTAAAAGTGTGTAGAATCAAGTTTGCATGCCTTTAGTTAGTTTGGGTTTTTTCACCATAGTATCAGAGTTTTAGTTTCATTTTAGCATTTCAGTTTTCTTACCTTTTCCTCAAAAAGACAAGTAGTTTTAGGTAAAATCAATAAGAGCTAGCTTTTCTGGAGGTACTTTTCTAATATAGGGTCACTCACAACCCTAGAAAAGTTCCCGTGTTACTCATGATTGGTTGTACTTAATCTCAGCCTGGGTGCAAATCATTAGAGCTAACAGTGTCGACAATCTCACATGTGTCAAACAATAATGTGGATGTGTTCCTTTATGCAAATGCATCCAAGCATAAATCAAACCCAACTATCCATGCAAATGCATAGCAAAAATGAAAATGTGATGCAGATCCTAACATGTTCTATAGTTCCTAACAAGTGCATTTTAAATCTACATATGTGGTGCATATAATATCAAATGTGATCATTTAATTATATGCCTACGCTAGCCTAGACGTGATTCTACAAATGCAACATTCCCAAGTCAAATGCATTGATTACCCGTGCATATGCAGTGATTTAAAAGGTGACACATGACTAAAAAATGAATTAAATGCCTAAATATTCTTGAAATTAAAAATTTCAAAAGATGGTGTCCGAGTACTTACCGAGGGTCCCACGTCTGCGATGCTATGAGTGTGGAACTAGCGACATGGTTGCAAAGGGCCCCTGAGCAAAAATCACAATTTTCTAACTTGAGGGGTGAAAATGAATTGGATTTCCACTCAATTTCTATTTATACCTATTGTTTTGGAAGGATTTTTCAAACCCTATGTATTAGGTGCACATTTTTCCAATTTCTGATGACCATTTGACCTATAAAACTTTGTCGAAACTCATTTCTTTCAACACCATCAAACTTTTATCTATCAAATTGACTAATCGGGACTATTTCCAATTTTGTTTGGAATTTTTCAAAAATTTGTCATTTTTCCTAAGGGGCATACCTTTACCTATTTTACATAGGGGCACAACTAGGGCATGTTTCTGATCGATTTTCTTTGACACAATGCTGAAATGGCATTGTATCAAAGAGGGGCAAAATGTAGACACTGAAATTTGGTGTAGGCACGTGACTTCAATTTCTTCATAATTCATACCTTCATTTGTCATGATTAAATAATGTTAATTATTTAATTATTTTCTAAAGCCCTTTCTCACCTATTAATTAAATGAATTTATTTAATTAATTCATTTGAACATTCATTCCTCTATTAATTAAATAATTTTAATTATTTAATTAATTCATATTTATCTTTTAATTCAATATTGATTAATTAAATAAATGCTATTTATTTAATTATGTCACTACTGGACTTTATCCCTGTTCTTAAATTAAATAAACTATTATTTAATTTATTCTTATCACACTTTTAGCTATAATTAAATAAATACTTTAAGTATTTAATTAGTTAGTAACTTTTCTCTAGTCAATTAAATAAATATAAATTTATTTAATTTAATCCTCTAATTTAGAATGTTGAATTAAATAATCATTTAATTCATAAAAGAAGCATTCTTGGCATGTTCATCTATATTTGGATAATTGCCTAGTTATCTAATTATTCATTTCCACTTGACTTGAGATCTATTTAAATTAGTCAGTCATCTTCTGATTTAATATCTGATTGTCTTTAACAAAGAGACTTCCTGATTTAATCAGTCAGTTATCTTATTTTAATTCTTTTGTGTGCACACATTTATTAATTAAATAACTTTAATTAATTTGTGTATTTTAATTTCTTTCATGCAAATCCCCATCTTTACATGCAATTATTACTCTGCTAATTTTTGAATACTTTCAACTAAAGATTAAATCATTATTAAATCTTAATTCCCACCTTTCACATTTTTTCACTCATGTCACTACTTACACTAATCTCAATGCATGTCGAATCTTTTAATTTGAATCATTTGTCTATCTTTCAATATGAACCTTTCATTCAAAAACCCTATTTTCTATAAATTGGCTTGACCTTCATCATTGTTACTCCTCCCAAAATTTGATGACTTTTAGAGCACTTTTTTTATAATCTTTGATATTTCACTATTATTACATCTATTGAGGCTATACTTACACACATACTAAAAATATGAGGGCAAGAATTTACTATCACGGCGAAATGGAGAAGGATAATAGAGGTTATTCATGGAACTATATTGATGCTTGGTGAGATATTTTCATTTATGTGATCCTTTGTGCTTTGTTGTTTAGCTTCAGATTACATTTGAGTTCAATTTCATTTTTTTATTGCTTTAATCCACTTTTGTTTTCATGATGTTACATTGGTGAACCTGACATGAAAACACGCTCTTCACAAATCTGTAGAAATTTTATTCATTTTTGTAGGTATCGTACGGTCCAACACATTTGATGCAAGAAATGGCACAATTGATAGTGTGAGCCACATATGATGAGTGAAGTGACTCATCTAACAACCTACGACAAATTCGTAGCTTTTCAAGATGCAATTGATTTGTAAAATCCTATGACGCATCTACTGCCTTGCGCGATGCATCTGATTGGTATAATTTATGAGTCTAAATTTTTAGTCTCAAATTTTCAGTGTAGTTTTCATTACGACTAATTTCAGGTTTGTAGCGTGTTTTTTTGAGGATTTAACATTGTGTTTGTAGGACGTTGTGTAGAAGACAAGTTTTCAAAACCTTTTTGCAAGACAATCGATGAAGACAAATTTAAAATTATTGATGAATTGTTTTGTAGGACGTGTGTCGAAGACTATTTTGAAATAGAATATTTAAGTAGATTAGATAATTGTCATTTGGGCTTAAAATTAACTACTATCTATTGTGTTTGTTGTGAAAGAAAATTTTTTTATTACCCGATTCAATAATTAAAGCATCCTCTCCCCTTGCGCACTTGTGTGATCCTGGTGCACGAGAAATAGTTATTGACTCTAGAAATTGGGTCTGTCTTGGTGGGAAAAATTATTCACCCCAAGATGAATCAAACCGAAAATAAATATTTTTAGCCAAGCTACTCCCAACCAATATATAAATGTAAACCCTAAGGGAAAGCCTAGGGTTGCAAGTGTAGATTTGTTATGCAAACAAGATCATTGTATATTGCCTCATGCATAGCCACCTGAATGGGTGCCCAAATTAAGAACCATTATTGTTGTATCCAAAATCCTTCTATTTGTTGGTGCGGGAGGTTAGACCTCTAAATCCATCTCACAATATTACGGTTCTTAGTAGAGATGAAAAGTATGCCATGGGAGTTTCATGGGTACTAAAGCTTGGTTGCCCTATAGAAGTGAGTGTCATGGAGGGGAGCTAGTGGGGTCAAACTTCTAATAATCTACTCTGGAGAAGCATAGCTGGGGAAAACCAAGTGAGAACTCAACAGATATTGTCACTGCCAACCTAGGATTGTACTTGTCTGTTACTAAAACTAACATTATTCTTATCAAAACCAAAGTGAAATGTTGTGTTTTCTATGTTTTTTATTTGCCAAAATTTGATCAAAAAACAATCAGAGTCAATTTTTTCATTCACCAAAAAACCACATCTGTTCATCAAAAAACCACAATTGTCAAATAGAGTCGCATTTGTTAACCAAAAAAATGCATGTGTTAGCTAGAGTTGCATCTATTTACTAGTTCGTTGCATCTGTCAAAGCAAGTCCGAACTGTCATTTACCAACAAAATTGAGTCGCATTTGTTTAACAGTTAGCCACATCTGTTACTTAGAGTCACATCTGCTAATTTTCAAACTGTATCTGATATCCCGAGTCACATATGACAAGTCTACTAGCAACCTTGATTCTATAAACCACATTTGAAACCCTCTGTGACACATTTGATCTCGTGAGTCACATATGCAATCTGGAATGATGCATATGCCTTGTCACAGAACCAAGCCCTATTTTACTAGTCATCAGTCTTTGTTACTAGAAAACTTCATCTATTTACCAATTAGTCACATCTACCAAACCCCAAGTCACATCTAAATAGTGAGTTGTGTCTTCTTGATACATACCCAAGACATAGTTTCTCAGGAAACTGCATATGATCCCAAAAACCGTATCTTCTTTTTTCTACAACACATCTGGCTTTCTGAGTCGTAATTGTTTGATTACCAAAAAACCAAATTTTACTATCATAGTCCACACAGTCATACTAGTATCTTATCTATCTTTTCACAATAATCCTTGAATAGAAACTAAATGATTTGCTCAGTTTTTCATCCTTTAGGTATCATTTATTCATAGCTATATTCATCCTAGTTCCAAGTTTTAGTTTCATCTTAGGAGTACATATTACCTTTAGATCAAACTCTTAGGAAAGTCACTTTTGCAAAATTTAGAATAGGTCCACTTTCCACACTTTTGAAAAACCATTGCTTCAACGAATTTTGTCATTGAACCTAGTCACATCATCATATCTTTTGTCCTATAGTGAATCCTTCTAACTCATCTATCTAGTTTGGGAGCTCACCTTATCTTTGGTCCTAGTCCTACAAAGGTTCCTTGACATAACTAAATTGATGCCTTGGTTATACTTTAGGTGTTTGGTAACCTCGTCTTAGGTTCACAAAATAGATTACCTTAGAAGCTTGCTTAGATTTTTACATTACTTAGACAATGTCATCCTAGGATAATATCATTTTAGACATTCCTTATTTGCAAGAAAATAACAAAAAATAGTTGCGTACATTCCTTATTTGTATCCAGAAAATCCCAAAAACATAGAGTAGAGTCATAATATCCATAGACATAGTTTTGCATTCCTTGCATATTGAGCTTATCTTACATTGTTGAAACTAGGTATAAAAGGAAAGAAATAGAAAAGATGTCAAACCCAAACAAATTCATCAATTCATTTTGAAACCCCTTTTAGGAGACAACCTCATTGAGACCTTACAAAACTTTGTTAGAAAAATTCACCACTAGGGACCTACAAGGACACATAGTAGTGGAAGACTTAGATGTTGCAACACAAGACCCTGAGTTTTCTTCCTTTGTAGATGAGTACCTAGAAAATGATCCTCAACGATTCTTAGAAAAATTGCTAGCTAAAGGTGTCACCTTACCTACAGGATTTGATATCAGTACCTTACAAACTCAACCTACATAATGGACAAACACAACGACTACTAGTGCCACTACACCACAAGTGACTATTGCTATACCATCTGGAGGACCTACACAAAGTTCCTCAACAATACAGACTTCTCCATTTAGTACATCTAGCATGACATATGGTCTAAATTTCACCATAGGGGCATCATCATCCAATCCATTCAATGTCACTAGTACCATACCACATAAAGTTGTACTGATGGTTAATGTCACTAGCATAATACCACAAACAAAAACTATACCAAATGTCAATGTCGCCAGTACTATACCATAGATTGGAGTCTCATAGATAGGAAACATACCCTCCTTTCAATATGGAAGCTGACCCATCTCTTCAAAAATTCCCAATCACAATCCATTCTCACAAATTCCAAATCAAAATCCATTCTCACAAATTCCAAATCAAAATCCATTCCCACATATTCCAAATCAAAATCCACATTACATAACAACTCTTAACCAAAACCCATCACAAAATGTTGGATTCCAAAACATTTACATAGACCCAAAAAATCCAACTAACACATCATTAACCTAATTTGACGTCCTACAGACACAAATACAAGCCCTTCAAACACAAATGGATAACATGGCGGTGTCTAACAAAAGAACCTTTTCAACAAAGGATTTATACGCATTTCCCTTTGACAAATCATTATACATAACACCTTTCCCACATGGGTATCTTATGCCTAACTTTCCCAAGTACAACGGAAAGTGTAATCCAATTGAACATATAAGGGAATTCTCCACGATGTGCATAGTTGTGGTTTCCTAAATCCCTTATTGGTATTGCACTTGAATGGTTTTCTAAACTTCCTTATGGCATAAAATCATGGGATGAGCTGGCCAAAAAATTTATCAAACAATTCTCCTTCAACATAAACAATGAAATTACCATAGCAACCTTATGTCACACTACACAAGAGGAAGGAGAAAACTTTATCACCTTCTTCCAGGTGATGGAGAAGTATAGTCAATCAATGTCCTATAGAAATAACTAAGAAATAGAAAGTTACTATATTCCAAGAAAACCTCAACTCAAAATTAAGAAGTGACTTGAGAGTACACTGTTGTACTACATTTGCGAACCTAGTGGAAAAGGGCCTCATACTAGAAAAAGGTCTCATAAACAAAGGTGAACTCAAAGTACCCAATAGAAATCCAACTATGCAAAACACCCCTAATGACAGAAACAAGTTTTGGTCTCAGAACAAAAATGTTACCAATGATGGGGTCATTGATGCTAAAACCATATAAGTAGGACTGATCATCACACTTAGAGGAAATAACCCCTCTACTAATACACTCAACACCATCAATCAAACTCCCAACACTGTCCAAAACACCCAACGACCACAACAACAAAGGAGGTTTCCAAATCGTGAGTTCACTCCCCTAGGGGAACCCATTGAATTGGTCTTCAAAAAACTATTGCAACACAACCTCATATAGCAGCTAGAGCCAAGAGAATACGATCCAAGATAATTTAAACCCCTTTGGTGGGATGACAATGCCTTTTGTAATTTCCATTAGACTAAGAGACATACCCTACAAAATTTTTGACAAGTGAAGAACATCATATAGGATCTTGTCAAGAACAAAACTATTGAAGTTAGTGGACAAAAACTAACATCTTCAAACATTGATCACAAGCTCTTTTCTAATCCACTACATGACCATGGGAAAGGAAAGGCCCCCAGTTCAGGTAACAAAACTAGATGTAGGCAAGGCCATTTTCCAATATGTCCCTGAGGCATTAGTTCAATCCTTTTAGGTTTGTCTGTATAAAATAATGACTCAATCCATTTGTCTATATGACAAGGTCATTGGTTGTGTCGAACTACGAGGTCTCTGTGTGTATAACTTAGGCAAGGCCATCAATCGATGAGCCCCTGAGGCCACACTAGGTCAATCCATTAGGGTTCATCACATACACTACCACACATGTCAGATATCTTCATGCAATTCAAGCCTTTTCAGTCAGTCTCGTAAATCAAATTCTAGTCAAACTACGAGGTCTTTGCGTGTATAACGTAGGAAAGTCCATCAATCGATGAGCCCCCTAGGCCGCACTAGGTCAGTCCTTTAGGGTTCGTCATCACACACAATCAATTGTCAGTACATCACATCAAGTCATGCATCAACAAGATGAATAATTCAACAATTTCATAAAGTCAAATCAAACAAATTTCCAAAGTGACAACCAAAACAAATCAATTTATGTTTGTTATAGGATGTGTCCTTCCTGAAAATAGACATCATCAAAAAAATCAACCTATGTCATATACAGGATGAGTCCTTCCTAAATATAGACACTGTCAAACAATCAAAATAGCCTTAAACAGGTTATCACATCAACAACATCAAACTCAACGTCTTATACGATGTGTCTTTCTGAAACCAGGCTTTTGTCATGCCTTATATAGATAGTCATAACATCGAAACTAGACTCGACGTCTTATACAGTATGTCCTTCCTAAAATCAGGCTCTATCAATCAATCCTCTTATCAATAAAAAAAATCAAACAAACAAATCAAGTTTTGGTAAATACTTCACTCACTTTTGACTTTGTGGCTTGTTTATCTTATCACTTTTTATGGCTTTATCTTGGAATCTTGTTACTAGCTTTCTTGAGGATGTCCCATGAAGGATTTAGAGAATCAATGATGTATTCGAATTCTATTTTCTTTGACTGTTATCTTTCAATTTTATTTTGGATTTAATTTTTGAGTCGCGTTACTAGCTTCCTCAAGGATGTCCCATGAAGGATTTAGAGTGATGACATCTCATGACCCGTCTTTTATTTGTTTTTTGTATGTGGTTTGTCTTAACAAAAATACTGGAGCAATTGTGCCTTTAGTATGAGTTAGGACATTCCTTGTCTACGACTGTCTGTTTTTAGCAAGTGAATGACCTTGCACACCTTGATCTATCTTATATCATGGTGTTTATCTCCATTTGTATTAGTTACCGCCCATGATGATTTAATGCATGGCCTATTGTGTTATAGAAAACATCAAAGATTAGTAATACTAACATCCATGTCTTTTATTATTCATCTTTTTCACACTAAAATTTCTTCTTTCTTGCATTATGAAGATGTCATATGACACACAAAAATATAGAGCATCCTACATATGCATTCATGTTAAAGAAAAATCATGTAATTATTATTGCATTTTAAATCATACATATATGTTGCATTTTGAAAACATAAAAATATAGGCATCTATCGTATCTAGGAAACCATGACATAATAGGAATTCATTATCATAGATTACATATCATATAACATCACATGTATATAGCATTGTAAATACATATATCACATTGTATCCACCATCATAAAATGTATAGTGTTCACATCGAATTGTATATATAAACATCACATTTCATCTCATTATCATTGTATAGAATAAACATCACATCATAGGTTGCATCAACATCATAATTTAAACATCATCAACCATAACATGTGCATATCATATAAAAGATAACATATCATATGGAACACATATAGAAATAGAAGACTACATCATCATAAATAGAAATGCATATGATATAAATTGCCACCAAAATCATATATATATAGCTCAAAAAGTGTCACATCACAATGTAATAATGTATCTGACAAATAAAGCCCACAGGATCTATGGTCATAATATAATGTCTACAAAATAAATATCAGAACATGTCCCTATCCGGAACTCCCACTACTCCCATGTGGAGAATGTGGAGGTGAGTGATGATGAGATGTTGATGATCATTGTGTAGAAGGTGGCATGTCATATGGTCTTGATCTATGAGGTCCCTTGACCCCCTCTGTACTTATTGTCCTACTATGTGACCTGCTGCTATGTACCTGAGAATAACTAGGAGCCCATCTCTCAAGAGGTACCTCCTCCTCATATAGGTTCCTGTAATATCTCTCCCAATCACCAACTCTAACTCCCAAGCCATATCAGTAGTTGGCACTATTCAATGAGCCCTCAACTCTATGAATCTATGCTAGGTCTCCTACCTTCGAGCTACTGCTTAGTCTCTATCAAGGTATGACCTATCCATTTCCATCTAAATGGAATCTCTCTCTGATGTTAGTGCTTTGAATCGATCCTCTAGAGACTCTACCCTCACCTATAAGTCTATCAGCCTTTGATAAATAGGACTTGTATCCTCATGTCATGGTCGATCCTCCATCTCCATGTCTGAATCCTCTATGATTATGTCCCATAGATCCCTCTCCTCATCTCTCATCTCCTCCTCCTCATCATCCTGGTATCCTAAAATCATACTAAGAGCATCTATCTTTTCCTTCTCCTCTGCATGCTCCTCAACAATTTCCTACTCAGTTGCATGCTCCTATCCACCAACCTCACCACCAATGCCCTTCCCTCTTTTACCAATCTCCAACATTAGCACATCCTCACCCTCTCCCTCCTCCTCCTAAATGGGTGAAAAATGTGGGCATCAACCTCTGTGACCTCCTCAACCCCTACCATGACCATTTCGACCTCCTCCTCTTCCATCTCCATCATCACCTCTACCACCTCTACCACCTCTACCACCACGACCTCTACCTCTCCCCCACTAGCCCCAAGGTCCTGTCCCATGCCTCTCCACATGTGCATTCTACTTTGGATCAATAAAGGGCACTGGCCTATGACTCGCCCACCAAGCATCATATGCATCTATCGTACCTAGATCTATTGCTCTGGCTCTCCATCCCCATTGAATGGGTTCTAATACATCAATATCCACCTTAGTTGTAGTAATAAAAACCTCTAGTCCCCATAGAGGAACCTCTCTAGAAGATTGTGGATACTCTACTTGTCCTCGAGGCTCATCCTAAATCTCGCCAAACTGTCTCAAAACCCTATCTGACAGATGCCTCTCAATGATATGTACATGTGAAACTGTCCTCCCTACCAAATACTATGTTTTTCTATAGAAGGGCAGGTGTCGATCCTCATCTGGCCATTGAGCACAATACATCTATGGCCTCCATATGAACTACACCATAGTATCAACTGAATGTCTATGGTACCTTGTGTCTCCTATATGTGACTAGGTATTAGCCCCCACATATCAGAAAGCATAAAGGAGATCCCTACTCTAGCTCAGTTGTAATAGGTGGATGGAATATAGCAATGTGTTCCTAGGCCCATACCATAAGCAACATGGTACAACAGCTCATCGACTATGCCTCTCTATAGGCTATATCATGCAAATGAAAATATAATATGGCAAGTAAACATGGGCCCTATGCAAATACCACCCGTCTCTCTAGCATACCAACTAAGATCTCCCCCATCCTACAGGAAAACCATGACCTTGGCGGTCAGGTAGAACTATTCCCCCAATCAATGTACATAACATACAATCTATCCTATCATATCTACCAACCAATACATGCCATCTAATCTCATAATGATCTATGAATAACTATCTAATATCATCATGTGGGTAATATCTACACATCTCACTGAAACCCCTTTGCATATCATACATAACCCTAGCACCCATAATCGGCAACCCCAAAATCCTATACACATCCTCTAAAATAACACTGGCTTCTCCTATAGGAAGATGAAAAGAAGATGTCTCAGAACGCCAATGCTCCCAGAGAGTAGTCAACAAACCTCTATTTTCCTAAATAGTGGGCATATAAGTAACATGATGCAAACCTAGGTGCCACATGAATTATCTCTCCCCACTCCACAGCTAATCTCAAAAGTCAAATGTCAATGGCCTAGACTCCCTCATGTAAATCAGATCTAACACAACCTCCAATGGCATAATACATATCTAGTGATAGAAAATAAACAACCTTTTACAGTCCAAAATTTCAAAAAAAATTGGCAGACAAATGTATTAGTTTATATCAAATGCGTTGCAAAATCCCAATTGTATCATTCTAATTTGCAAATGCGTCGACAATGTTGCATGCATCAAACAATAATGTGGATGTGTTCTTTTATGCAAATGTGTCCAAACATAAATCAAACCCAACTATCCATGCAAATGCAAATGCGATGTAGATCCTAACATGTGTTATAGTTCCTAACAAGTGCGTTTCAAATCTACATATGCGGTGCATATAATATCAAATGTGATCCTTTAATTATATTCCTATGCTAGCCTAGACATAATTCTACAAATGTGGCACTCTGAAGTCAAATACATTGATTACGCATGCATATGCGGTGATTTAAAAAGTGGCGCATGACAAAAAATGAATTAAATGCCTAAAAATGCATGAAATTAAAAATTCCAAAAGACGATGTCTGAGTACTTACTAGGGGTTCCACGTCTGCAAGGTGTCTAAACATCTGAATCTGATATTCGCGATGAGTCAGGAACTAGCGACATGGTTGTAGAGGGCTCTAGAGCAAAACTCACAATTTTCTAACTTGAGGGGCGAAAATGAATTGGATTTCCACTCAAGTTCTATTTATAACTAGGGTTTTGGAGGGATTTTTCAAACCTTGTGTATTGGGTGCACATTTTTCCAACTTCTAATGGCCATTTGACCTATCAAACTTCACTGAAACTCATTTCTTTCAACACCATCAAATTTTTAGCTATCAAATTGACTAATCATGACTCTTTCCAAATTTGTTTGGAATTTTTTTAAAATTTGTCATTTTTCCTGAGGGGGAATATCTTTACCTATTTTACATTGGGGAATGTTTTTGATCGATTTTCTTTGACACAATGTTGAAATGACATTGTATTAAAGAGGGGCAAAATGTAGACACTAAAATTTGGTCTAGGCCTGTGACTTCAATTTCTGCATAATTCATACCTTCATTTGTTATAATTAAATAATGTTAATTATTTAATTATTTTCTAAAGTCCTTTCTCACCTATTAATTAAATAACTTTATTTAATTAATTCATTTTAACATTCATTCCTCTATTAATTAAATAACTTTAATTATTTAATTAATCCATATTTATCCTTTAATTCAATCCTAATTAATCAAATAAATGTTCTTTATTTAATTATGTCACTAATGGACTTTATCCCCATTCTTAACTTAAATAAATTATTATTTAATTTATTCTTATCACACTTTCAGCTATAATTAAATAAACACTTTAATTATTTAATTATACAGTAACCTTTTCTCCAGTCAATTAAATAAATCTTAATTTATTTAATTTAATCCTCTAATTTTGAATGTTGAATTAAATAATCATTTAGTTCATAAAAGAATGATTTTTGGCATGTTCATCTATATTTGGATAATCACCTAGTTATCTAATTATTCATTTCCACTTGACTCGAGATCTATTTAAATTAGTCAGTCATCTCCTAATTTAATATCTAATTGTCTTTAACAAAGAGACTTCTTAATTTAATCAGTCAATTATCTTTTTTTAATTCTTTTGCATGCACACATTTATTAATTAAATAAATTTAATTCATTCATTCATTCATTTGTGCATTTGAACATACTGTTTTTTTCATGCAAATCCTCATCTTTACATGCAATCATTATTCTGCTAATTTTTAAATACTTTCAACTAAAGATTAAATCATTATTTAATCGTACTTCCCACCTTTCATGTTTTATCACTCATGTCACTACTGGCACTAATCTCAATGCATGTTGAATCTTTTAATCTAAATCGCCTGTCTATCTTTCAATCTGAGCCTATCATTTGAAAACCCTATTTTCTATAAATTGGCTTGACCTTCATCATTGTTACTCCTCCCAAATTCTTATGAATTTTGGAGCACTTGTTTTATAATCTTCAATATTTTGCTATTATCACATTTATTGAGGCTATACTTGCACACATACTAAAAATTTGAGGGCAAAATTACTATCACGGCAAAATGGAGAAGGACAATAGAGGTTATTCATGGAACTATATTGATGCTTGGTGAGATCTTTTCATTTATGCTTTCCTTTGTGCTTTGTTGTTTAGCTTTATATTACATTCGAGTTTAATTGCATTTTTTTATTTCTTTAATCCGCTTTTGTTTTCATGATATTACATTAGTATCTCCTCACCTTCTTTAATATAAAAGTCTCCCCTCTCTCTACTAGGTTTATTTGGTTTTTTCTTACTCATGTTACCTTTTTCACTAGTTTCCTCTATAGATATCCATGTGATATATTATTTATTGACCATATATAATTATGAAAGTGCTCCTAACCCTATCTCACCCATTTCACCTCCACCTCTTTATTTTAGTGAGTGCCATGATAGTGACTTGTCAATTATTATTTTTCTTTTATTTCTTGATACCTAATTTAAATATTCATTTTCCATTTATTTTTCTAAAGATGCTCATCCCCCTCCACCTTTTCATAATTTTTCTTACTACGATCTCACTAAAAGATAAATTTACATCATCATATAATATAATATACCACTCTTTCTCATTTCCTATGGGATTATCTCATCTCCCTTATTAATATGTATGACTTTGATGATGTGAACCTATCCACGGATTTAATCCATTACGTTTGGATTTCTTAAATATTCTTTTACTTTTTCTTATATAGAGAAAATGTTAGACACAAAAGAATAAAATGTAGTTTAGATTGTAGAGAACCAAGTCAAAATGCCACTTGCAGTAGAAAACTTACAAGAATAACATAATAGCAACAATTACATAAACAACAATAGCATCAACTGTTTGATGAGTTACATTCCAAAATAGCAGCAATAATAACATTCTTTTACTTTATTTTATTATATCATCCATGAGTGTCCTTTTTCTTTAGGAGATTTTTTTGACTTTATGACTCCCCCCAACCCATTTCAGCATCACAATCTTAATAATAATCTGAACAAAATATCATTTGAAATAATATTATGTCTTTATTAAAAATAATTATTTTTATTTTCATAAAATTATTATTTTAGAATATAATTCTTAATTTTTATTCCTTTTACATTGAATTATATAAATCATAAATTGTAATCTCATGAAGAGAACCCCACATGACTCAAATCTCCTCCAACACTTCCAATAAGCCCTCAACAAAAACAAGAGGATTCATTAGGGTATTTAGAACAAAAAAATATTTAAATTATAGAATTATTTTTGATATTTAGGGAGTTCATAGAAAACCTCCATGACATGCATCACTTGTAATTAAATTGAAATTAATGACTAAGAAATTTCACATAGTGACAAGTAAAAACAACCAATGGAAAACTCATAGAGAGCTATGTTGCAACTTTTATGTGATAAAGTGTCATATGATGAAGTGAAAGAAAATATATGAGAAAGGGAAAATTTGTACTCTTTTCATTGATCTAAAATTTAATGCACTAGATATTATGAATTTGAAGAAATTATCTATCCATTGGTGCAATCCAATTGATATAAAAAAAAAAAAAACATTTTTAGAATAGGTGGTGAATGTTGTTTTACCAACCTCTTTATAAAGAATATAAATTTTTACTATATTTTCTAAGAAAAAATTACCATGATTTTATACTTGATGAAATTCTAAATTATCTTGATTTGAGGGAGTTATAGGGTGGAGGTGTAGGCTCTATCCAAGATAAAGTGGGATCTTGTTGTGTATCAAAGCATCAATGAAAATTGCTAGCACAAAAATCTATCCATCATGTGATTGTACCTTAGATCATTAAGGAGACAATAGAAGTGTAGACCCTTTATGTGAATACTAGTCTCATATCCTTGTACATAGTTTCATTCAAATATTCCAATCTTGTGGTTTAATGAATGACTATGTAATAGGACCATCAAGTTATAGTGCTATTGTTCACCCTTATGCTATAGTTGTTATCATATTTTCTTTCAAGGAGATCCTATTCCATATGGTATGACAATGTCACCTCCCAAAAGTGTACTCTGTAACATGCCCATTGTTCTAGAACCCATAAATTTTTCTATGTTTTACCCACAAGTGAATAGTTTATGCATCTAGCATTATGATCAATAAAATTTTTCTTTCCTTTCAATAATAAATTCATCATTTGAAACATAACCTTTCCAAACTTTTCCATTGCATAATCAAAGAATCATTTCATCAATCAAGTATGATTTCACTTTTCATATTTTCAAGATAATATTTCACATTTAGAATTTCCATATAGATGGATACATGATTAAATACATAGCTTAAACAAGCTTACATGAACTAGAAATACATACTGATCTAGATGTCCCAACATTGGTGCATACATTCTAGATTTCCCCTTTCCTTGGTGCATACCCTCTAGTTGTCCCCAACACTAGCACATGCATCTTCCAAAACTTGAATTAGAAATACCAATGGTCCAAAATGTCCTCCCAAATCTTGGTGGCCAACTACATGAGAAGTATCACTCAAGCACTTTTTCATCAATCATGGACTTACTGCAGTACCTCACACATCTACCAAAATTGGTAAGATGACCCTCCTTTCAATAAAGAGATTATTTTTCTAACCTCATCCTTTATCTTTTTCTGAGCATAGTGATGTGTCTTACATATCTAGAGATACTATAATGTGGCTACAACTACATGTATGATATTCTTAGCCTAGAATGTAAATTGGAAAACAATATGTAACTATGGAATAAGTAAACAAGTAAAACAACTAAAAAAACTTCTTAATGAAACATTATATCAAGATTTAACATCAATTAACTAATTTAAAGCACAAAAAACTTGAAAGCATCCCATTGTTTCCTATCTCCAAAGATTTATTAAATCACAGAGGGATCTCAAATTTGGTAAGCACTGTGACTATTAAAATACCTATCTAGAGAATGGAATGATGCTAAATGCAATGATCTACTTCTATATGGTGATTTATAAATAATATTGATGCTACTATAATCTATACTAACATGAAATCTAATAAATGGAAGCTACAGTAAAACTATGATGCAGCTGAGATTATGATTCTACAAATGTTATGATTTCTATGATGCTAAAATGCTATTACTATTGATTGATTGCTTGATTGCTTGGTTGCTATTCCTGTAGAGTAAGTATGTACAAAGTTGGGATCCATTCTTTGCTTTAGAAGGATGTATATATAGATTTACGACAACACAACAAAGGATTGGATTCAATCTAGAAAATTGAATGGTTAGAGATTGTGAAGCTTGAGATGATCATCGGAATGGTTTCTCCCCATGAAAACATCAGGCCAAATGATAGGAAGAATCAGAGGAAGGAGATTGAGGAGGATTTCCTACAAGTTTATCTCCAAAGCTTTTCTGTGAATTCCAGTTGAATTAAATTGGATATTTGATATCTAATTTGGTAGGTGGGTGAATAGAGGAAATTTCCTTTATGCCTTTATTTGAATAATTTATTATTTTATTCAAATTAGTAAAAGGGGATAAATAATTTAATAAAACAAACTATGAAATTTATTTATTAAATAAATATAAAAGGTATATGATAATTAAACAACAAAGTATTTAATCTTGTTTAATTAATTAAGATTGAATGATGCGATAATTAAATAACACAAACTATTGAAGTTGTATATTTAATTAAAATTGAAGAATAGAAGAATTAGAATGTGAACAATTTAAATAAATATTTCTATTTATTTAATAGTAGATGAAATAAAGATTAATTAATCAAATACATCATATTTAATTAATTATATTCTCCAGACCATTTTTAGGTGTATACATTTTTCCCCTCTTTGAAGTGATGTGTTTGCACATTGCTTCAAAGAAAATTTTGTTGTTGCTAGTAGTATCAGCGAAAAAAATTCAATATGCCCCTAACTTGCCCCAGACATTGATTTTGTTGTGATGATGGATATATGCCCCCTCGGGAGATAAATTGATGAATTTTTTACTTTTTGGGATTTTTTCAAAAAAAAAAAATTTTTTATGATTTTCTAATGGTTTTTGATGATTTGGTGTTGTAAATTTTTTTTATCTCCTGATAAAGAATGTAGAATATTGCCCTTCAATGAATTTGAATTAATCTCTTAAAAAAATAAATTAATCCCATAAAAATCCCCACCAAAAATAACCTATAAAAGGTCAAAAGGTAATTTTCAAACTCATTTGTGCATTTGAGTTTTGTAAATTTTGTGAGAGAGAGCTATTTGAACAACTTGGAGAAAGATGCAAATCCCATACCATACTCACCGATTTGAGTGCATGTGATGACACAACTTCCCAGCTACCTACAGACCTCCAATACGTACCCTTGAACTTCCTCGTGTTTTGTGCATTTCTCACTTTTTTGTGCTTTTTCGGATTTTAAAATTTAGGTTTCTTTTAGTGCTTTTCCCTTCCATTGTAGCGCTTAGGTTAAATATTTTAGCACTTCCAAAACATTAGTGCTTAGGTCAATTTTTTTAGCACTTAGATAGGATAAATTAGTGCTTTCAAAGTTTTAGCACTTTGACTCTTTGTTTTAGCGCTTTGATTAGTTTAGCACATCAACCTAATAGATTAGCACTGTGACCTAATAGAATAGCGCTTTTGATGAAATGGCACTTTGACTGCTTGAATTAGCACTTTTGATTGATGAAATGGCACATGTAGTGATTTAGCACTTTGAATGCCTGTTTTAGTGTTTTCAAGTGTTTGAATGGCGCTTTTGATATTTTGGCACATAGAAACTCTATTTCAGTGCATCCAAGTTAGATTGATAAAGTTTGTCAAATTTCTCCTTGATTTTGTTGATTTTTGATCATGTCAGCCATTGGTTTGATATGATTGATGATCCTAATCAAGTAGATGATGTTCAACCTCATGATAGGTGAGGTTTGATGTTTGATTGATTATAATTATCCTCATGATAGGTGAGGAATAATTATAGTTTGAATGATGTACCTCATGATAAGCGAGATTGATTTGATGTATTGATGATTGACCTCATGATAGGTGAGGTTCAATGATGTTCACTCACAAGATTTGATCAAAATTCTCACCAAGAGCTGATTAGATTTGATAGGATAATTGATGCTTGATGATTTAACAAAGAGTACCAACTTTGAATATTTCCTGATAATAGGAGGGGTTGGAGAACCTTTAGGTTCGAGAGTATTTCCCATGGACATTTGATTTGATAACATAGTTAGCACAGCCTAAGACAACAATCATTGTACAATGTGGGTTGCCTTCTCTTTTATTCATGTCCTAGATTAGGATTAATCGGGGTCTCTTGATAGCTTTGGTTGAGAGGTGGCATAGTGAGCATAACACCTTCAACCTTCCCACCAGTGAGATGATAGTAACCTCTAAGAATGTCTGGCAGATTTTGCAGATTCCCATTGTTGGAGAGGTGGTTGTCTATGATTCTACAAAGTAGGGCAGGACTGATGCTCTTTGCAGAGTATTTTAGGGTGATCATATTTTTGGGTATTGGATTCCATGGTGTGAGATGGTGGATGCTTATGCGACCCTTCAGTTCTGGCTGGTTTCATTGGAGGGTTCCTTTGTCCTGATCACAGGTCAAAGGGAATTTCTATTGGTTAGGGTTGTGTGTTGAAGAACATGATTGTTCATGAGATGAGATATTCTTGGGGCATGTGTATGCTTGCCCATTTGTATCATGATTTGCATTCAATTGTTTACCTTCGAGGTCACAATTTTTCATCTAGAGCTACTTTATTATAGGTGTGGGCGTGGGAGCACATAGTTGTCACACATCTAGTGCCAGTGATACAAAGACCAGTTATGAGACTATATGTGTACAAATATGTAGGTCACCTTACTCAGTCCAGACTATGTAAGTTAGAGCACTAGAGTAGGGTGATGGATGATATAGAGTCTGTGACATGGCATCCCTACCTAGATTGTGAGCATTGGGACAAGGATGATATTCAGGTGCCTTTTCTCTGTTAGTATATGTTAGTGATTGGTCGGACTCATTGGGTGTTAGAGAGATTTTTTATTAGACGAGTGCATAGACAGTATGGTTTGGTGCAGGGCATGCCCCAGGGTGTTGCCCATTATGCCCATTGTCAGGAAGATTCTATAGAGTGGGGGTATGTTTTGTCATATGATGTTTTTGTTGAGGAGTATCAATATTTGCAACCGTTAGAGTGGGATATTCATCCTGACACTGTTGAACCACCTATGAAAGTAGATTCTGCTGAGTATCTAGATTTGCATCATTTTCCATGCATTACTATTCATGATGAGCCTACTCCACTACGTGTAGAGGAGGATGTTGTGGAACATGGTCGTAGGTGGAGGAGATAGGAGGTTGGTGAGGTTGACATGGAGGATGTTGAGGTTAGTGGTGATGAGAAGGGTAGTGGAGATGAGGAGGTTTTGATAGTGGAGATGTTGTAGGTGGGTTGGGTCTAGCGTTAGATGTGGATGAGCATACAGTGCCTTGTAAGAGGCAAGCAGTGGGAGATCTTACAAAGTAGTTATAGATTGTGAGCTTTCAAGTGCAGTTAGAACTATAAAGGCTCAGCTTGTTCAGGCTCAGGGTTTATTATCATAGACTCAGGCTCAGATGTAGGCACAAGCCTAGTCACATGCATAGGCTTTAGCATCAATACAAGCTTAGTTGGTTGCAACTCAAGCTCATATCATAGCATTGACAACCAAGAGGGATGTCACTAGGTAGACTGTGAGGGAAGTTCAGGGTCAAATTGCATCATTGACAACTGAGAGGGATGCTACCAGATTTACTATAGAGGGGGATCAGGCTGCAATGGAAAGATTGTAGAGATTGGCAGATGGTACCACCATAGAATATTATATGTGAGAGGTTGTCCTTATTGGTGGGGAGGTAGAGTATTATAGAGGTAAATTCTATGATGTCATCCCTTCAGAGTAGAGAGTGAGCTACAGGAAATCCTGATCTAGAAAGACTCGTTCTAGGACTATTAGTGCGGGTGTGACTCAGCCTATCCCTAGAGACCCAAGAGATCCCGATACATCCGGTGGTGGTGGAGGTATTGGTCCTGTGATGCCTACACCATCTGGAGCTAGTAGCACTTCATTTTCATGATGTGATTCCTCTATTGTATTTTTAGATGATGATGTACATTCTGATTACAGCCATTTTTTTACGTTATATCTCTCTTCATTTCAGACATCACTGTATACTTGAAATTTATGATTTTAAGATCTATATGATATGCAACAAATTTTATCGATCTATCATGTGTGTTATATGATTCTATGTTGGATGCATTTATTTCTATGTTCTATATGCCATGTGATGATCTTTATATTATGATGTTATGGATGCAAATTATAATCATGATGACATGCTTTATGATTTATGATGTTCCACCTATGATGTGTATTATAACGATCTATGCATGCATGATTTGTGGATGTATGATGTATGGATGTAATTTATAATCATGATGCATGTATGCCTATATGTATGATGATGGATATAATGTTTTAATGTTAAATGAAATATGATGTAAATGGGATATGTGCACTTCATTCTTGTGACATCAATGCAAATTATGATGCAATGAATGAATGATGAAAATAATGAATGATATATATGATGTTATTTTGAATGTACAATATATGATGTGATGAATAGATAAATGAAGATGCATCTACATAGTGATTGTTTTTCATAGTTTCTTATGCAATTTATGATGTGATGTAAATTGAATAAATGACATGATTAATGCAAATTATATGATTTAAATGATAAATGATGAAATGATAATTTAAATTTTTCCAATGAATGCAATGAAAATGATTATGCAGCTATATGATAATGATGATTTTTTTGTTAATGTCAAGTATACTCAATCCTTTAATGAGAGAAGATAACATCATCATTGAATGATTCACCAATTTTGTAAAAAATACTCTACAGATGTAACACTTTTATGAATGCAATCTATTTTACCATGCAAATCTACATGCAAACATTGGCATCTTAATAGTCCTTTTATCGTGCTTGTATCATCATGGAGCTTTTAAAATGTTGAAAGTGAGTACAAGCATCAATGGTAAAATGTAAACCAATAATGACCTAAGTATTACTTTCATGATTTTTGATATTGCAAGTGAACACAAGCATCGAGGTATAATTAAACCGAGATGACCTAAGCATTTCTTGCATACATAGATAAGAATTAATCACTTTCCCATGTGAATTAGAATGTCATTAGTGATACTTTGTAGAGCACGTCTCACGATAATTCACACAATAATGATAATTAACTCATAGACAGTAGACAAAGAAAATACCATTCTTCTTCTTAGCTTCTCTAGTTCAATACATCATTGAGTTGCTCCAAAGAAATGATAACAATGATCAAAGTACAAATATCCAACCTTTGCTTAAAGTATTTCAATCATTATTCATATTAGATCATCCATCTTGATTTTGATTTTCTAATGTTTTTTGTGATTTTCTGAGATTTTGGATCAAACCTAACCTAAAGACCTATCCTAGGGGCCTCAAGGGATGATCAAAGATTATCCTTGCCTATTTTATACATGTAGAGACCACGTAGTTTGACTGACACAACCTCATGTTTTTGACTTTTTGATATTGAATTTTTTACTTTTTTTTGGATTTTCTATTATGATATGGATGTCCAATGTATTTTCGATGTTGATTGATGTTCCATGTTGGGTTGTATTTTGATCATTGTTTTTGTTGCATTTTTCTTCCTATTGTTTGTCTATTTTGTTAAGCTCAATGTTTATTGCCCCCAG
This sequence comes from Sequoia sempervirens, assembly GCA_007258455.2. Classification (NCBI taxonomy): domain Eukaryota; kingdom Viridiplantae; phylum Streptophyta; class Pinopsida; order Cupressales; family Cupressaceae; genus Sequoia; species Sequoia sempervirens. Next base: position 382,755,471 of record VDFB02000015.1, on the reverse strand, counting down.
TGATGTCCAGATGTTGCCCCCAAGCTAGGGTGAGACATGACCACTTGCGATGATATGATAATGAATGTAAAATGATGGTGAAAGTAACGACCATGACATGTGTCCAATAGATGAAAAAGATGGTTAAATCACAAATAACGCTTGTTTCTAGGTTTTCACTATATGTTTTTATTGCACTTTTCAATCTTTTTTTATTTTTCTATTTTTGTGATTTTCTGTATTTTTTTGTTTTTCTAATTTTTTGTATTTTTTTGTTTTTATGATTTTTTGTATTTTTGTATTTTTCTGATTTTTTTTGTATTTTTCCATTTTTATAAAAAAAATTGTATTTTTCTGTCACCAAGACACCTATTTGCCAGGTTTTTATTAAGGTAACCCTTTTCAAAAACTAATTTGTGCACTAGGTGATTCAAGCATATAATTTTCTGAGATGGATACTATTGATTGGTTCATTAAATAGATCCCCTTCAGGTGTAGATAGTCGATAAGCTCTAGATCCATAAACTAATATGAAGACAAAAGGACCTAGCCAATTAGGCTCAAACTTCCCTTTATTTTCTCTACCCTACTGATTTCTAGGGTTTTCCTTTAGGACCAAGTCTCCAACCTGAAAGACTCTAGGTTTTACCCTGTGATTGTAGCTCCTTGACATCCTCTATTGATATGTTGTCAGATGGTTGACAGCTTGTTGATGATGTTCATCTAGAAATTCTAGTTCTTGTATTCTAGAGATTCTATAATCCTCATTTGTAATGATATCCTTCAGTGAGACATGAAGTGATGGTATCTCTACCTCAATAGGTAGTATGGCCCCTAATCCATATACCAAGGCATATGGTGTAGCTCCTGTTGGTGTTCTAATGTTGGTTCTATAGGCTCATAATGCTAGCTTTTAGCTGAACATGCCAATCATGTCCAACATCATTAACCATTTTCTTTAGTATTTTTAAAATTATCTTGTTTGAGACCTCTGCTTGGCCGTTTCCCTGAGGATAGTACGGTGTTGAGAAATGATGTTGGATATGAAATTTTTCACATAATTCCTAGACATCCTAGTTCTTAAAAGTTCTACCATTATCTATTACAATGGAATGGGGTATTCCATACCTACATATGAGGTAGTTTAGTATGAAAGATGATATATGTTTCCTTGTGATTGTTGTTAAGGGAACTTCTTCTATCCATTTTGTAAAGTATTTTGTTGTTGTGATTATGAACTTGTGTCCATTTGATGAAGATGAATTTATCTTTCCTACTAGGTCTAGTCCCCACTGACAAAAGGATAATGTTGCTATGAATGGGTGTAATTCTTGTGTTGATGCATGGATTAAATTACCATGTATCTGACATTTCTAGCATTTCTTAACAAAATGATAGGACTCCATCTCCATATTTGGCTAGTAATACCCCAAACAAAGGAGTTTCTTTGTTAGGGTTAGCCCACTTGAGTGAGTTCCACAAATACCTTCATGGACCTCACGTAAGGTTGTTTTAGATTCATGATGTTCTAGACACCGAAGAAGAGTACCATCTAGACCTCGACAATAAAGGATGTCAACAATCAATGTATGTTGTGCAGATTGGTGGATAAAGTTGCGTTTTTTGGTTTTTAGAAAGATCAAGAAGAAGGATATTATCCTTGAGGTATGCATAGATCTCTACATAGAGTGAGGTTTGAATTTTAGTTATTTGGCATATGGTCTATGATTCAGGATTGTTATAGGGCAGGTTAGATACTTGTTCTACCATAAACTCATAACGACCTTGCTATTCTGGTAATTGCAAGAGATAAGCAATTGTTGCCATAGCATCCACAACTTTGTTCTTTGCCCTTGGTATCTGTTTGAACTTGATCTCCATAAAGTAATTTTTAAGATCATCTATCATTTTCTTATATGGCATGATCTTTTCATCCTTTTTCTGATACTCGTCATTTACCTGATAGATGACAAGCTGTGAGTCCCCATACACTTGTATTTCTATGATGTTCCATTCAATAGCCACTTTGATGTTAATAATCAATGCCTCATACTCAGCCACATTATTGGTACATGGAAACATTAGTCTATAGGACCTTCGGATGTTGTGTCCTTGGGGTGTAACAAATAGAATTCTCGCACCAGATCCCCTTTGTGTGTATGATCCATCAAAATAAATTATCCATTATTGTGTGGTAATATTCAAAATGTCTACATCTAGAAATTCAATGCTCATTGGATGATTATCCTGTAATGGAGCTTTAGCTAATTGATAAACTATCACTTGTCCTTTGATGGCGTTCCATTCTACATACTGGATATCGAACTCACTTAAGATCATAACCCATTTTGCTAGTCTCCCTATTAGAGCAGCTTTGTTGAGTAGATATTTTAATGGACCTATTTTTGCAATGAGCCTAACTGTATGATTCAACATGTAGTGTTGCAATTGTTGGGTCACAAATACCACTACCTAACAAGATTTTTTTATGAATGTGCAATTTATTTCATAACTGTTGAGAGTCCTATTGATGTAGTAAATATCTTGTTCTTTTCCTTCAAAATCTTCTTGTGCTAAGAGAGCTCCTAAAGAAATGTTAGTTGTTGCGATATATAGTAACAATGGTCTTTCTGTTGTAGGTGGCATGAGTATGGGAGGCGACATCAAATATTTCTTTATCTAGTTAAAAGTTGTTTCACGGTCATGATCCCACTTGAATGAAACATTCTTATTAAGTAGATGATTGAATGGATGGCTTTTTTTTGCCAATTGGGAGATAAATCTCATGATGGATTGTAGCTTGCCTTGTAGAGACCACAATTGACTGATATTTTTAGGTGGAAGCATCTCCATTATTGCTTTGACCTTAGTTGGATCCTATTCAGTTCCTTTTTCTAACACTATGTATCCAATATTTCTTAGGGTTCAATTTGACATTGAACTTTTCCAGTCTAGTAAATATTTTTCTGAGGATTTCCAGATGTCCTTCTCTAGTGTATGATTTTGCTAAGATTTCATCCACATAATCTTCCATGAAAGTATGCATCATGTCATGAAAAATAGTGGCCATTACCTGTTAATATGTTGCACCTACATTTTTCAACCCAAATGGCATGACATTCCAATAGAATGTACCCCAAGGACAAGTGAATGTTGTCTTTTCCTGATCTTCATGTGCTATATTTATTTGGTTGTACCCTAAGAAACCATCCATTAATGACAACATGGCATGCCCTACTATTAGATCCACAATGATGTCAATGCTTTGTAGAGGAAAATCATCTTTCAGGAATGCCTTATTTAGATCTCTAAAATTTGTGCATATCCTGATGCTATTATTCAGTTTAGATATAGGCACAATATTTGAAATCCACTTTGCATAATTGATAGACCTAATAAATCCTGCATCCAACAACTTCTTCAGCTCAACTTTTACCATCGGGGCAATGTGGGGACGCATTTTTCTAAAAAAATTCTTTACTGGTTTGATTCCAAATGGTAGAGATAGATGATGCATTAGGAGATTTGGATCTAATCCTGGCATATCAAAATAAGACCAAGCAAAATTGATATGTTTCTCTTCAAATAATTTGGTGAATGTGGGCTTCTATTCTATCATAGATGTTGCCAGATGTAGAATCTTTGTCTTTTCTATTCTTCCAAGGTTTATGGACTACATAGGCTCCACTAGTATGGATGATCTGTCATGGTAATTCTCTAAAAGGGTGTCAAATCTTCCATCTTTCAGTGCCTTAGAAAGGTTTTCATTGTTAGATATGTTCATTATTTTTTCTTTTTCAAAATCTAATGCTGCCTTAGAAAGGTTTTCACCATTAGGTCATTTTTTCTTGTTGTCATTTTTGCAACTGGAAGATTTGGCACCTTCTTGATTTGAAGTGTTGTTATGAGTGTTATGGGTAGAATTTGTATCTAGTTCATCATTGCAAATAAAATTTATGATGGCCTCATCATTTGAAAAGACTGGTATATTAATAGGTTTGGTTTGTTCCCAGTCAATAAGTTTGGGATGGATCAAGGGTAATAAGTCATCAAGTTGAGTAAGGTTGATGGTTGTAAGTATTCCAATAGCCATGTGGTCAATTTTTTCAATGGGAAGGTTGAGGTCTATGATATTACCCTCCTTTGAGTCATCTATTACACTCAATGTTTGTTCATCCTTGCTTGAGTAATCGATATTTATGTTGATGGTGTTTTCTACACAACAACAACTTAGACAGAATGTGGAAATCCTATCTCTCTTGAAAGATAAGTCTCTATCAATAAGCCTCAAGAGATAAACCCAAGGTCTCTAATGTTAGGTCTTGACAATGCATAAACAACTCAATGATAAATGTGAAAATGTTGGTAATCACAAGGGGACCTTACAAACAAATGTTGAATCTTAGAAATTATCAGATTTTGCAATTTGATGATACTCCAAGTCCTAAATCTAACCCAAATGATAAAATAAATAGCAAAAGATAAGGGTTTAAGAGAGATTCCTAAAATTAACACTAATCCTAGGATTAACAATGCAAATGAAAAAATACTTGAAATGGACCAATCCCCCAAAACTAATTCTTGCTTAACCTAGATGAATATGCAATCTTATAGAAATAGTGCAATCTTCTAAGGCATTAAATATTTTTAGATCATGAAAATTCATTCAAACCAACCCTATTGCAATTGAAATGAACAAACCTTCACAATTGAACTAAGCATAGTGAATACAAGGTCTAGGCTAACTTTACAAAGCAACTCACAATCAGCCAACTGCAAGAAGTATGGACCAGGGATTGCTACAAACACTTCAAGCATCAAATCACAAACACCATTGAACAATCTAACCTTAAATCTAACATATATTAGATAACTTTGAGCAATTTTAAAAGATGAACAATAAGAACCATACAAGATAAGTCAACACAAGAGAGATCACCAAAAGCACAATGTCTTCAATTGTATTGAATCATCCAAGAATAGCAACAATTCCAGTGTTTTGTGTTACAACACTTGCTCTAAAATAAAATTAACTCCTAACACTAGCTCTTTTCTCTATTACTCTATTTTCTCCTAAGTCTAATTCTTCTAGTCTTTTGACTTCTACTACTCTAGTCTCACCCCTACAAATGAGAGGGTACTGGAACTTTATAGAAAATTACATTTTGAATCAATGGCCAGGATTAAATTGATCTAGTGGCATAGATGGAACATCTAGAAGCATCATTAGGGTTTGACAATTCTAGGTACATCATCACCCAATAAAAAAATTTAGTTACATCCATGAGTAATGAGAAAACAAGACTCTGCCAACTTTTCCTTGAAGAAAATGTTGATTGGAGAGTAGAAACAACATCACATGTGACAAGCATACTCTAGAAAACTTCTCCAACTGGTGCAACTATGGCATAGATTCATAAGTAGGTGCACATTTAATATTTGAGTTGCAATTGAACCACAAATTTGAAAATATTCTTGGCATGCTTCCTTATGTGGGACATCCTGAATAGTTTGAAAATTTATTCCCCTTTCTTAGCATAGTTCCATATGTAGGTCCTTATGTGATCTCAGTTTTGTATTCAAGCAAAGTTCAGGTGGCATTGAAATATCCTAAAAAATAGATTAAGACATAATACTGATCAAATTTAAATACAAGCATTAAATGTTTATCATTATAAACATTATTGCTTAGGATGTTAATCAATGGTTATATGCTCTATCGTGTTAGCATTTACAAATCACAAGAGAAATATTGTAAAATTCTTATAATAGAACCCGACATAGGAAATTAGCCTCTCTATAACATGATCATTAATATTGCAAGCATGCTTTGGCATCATAGACCATCCTCAATCTGACAGACCACAGTAGCCCACCATCCTCAACTTACTTGTACCATCAAGTTCTATTATTTCTTTTTTTACAAATGTAATCATCAGGCATTGTATAGGCCACCACTTAAATACCAGTTCAAATAGTTTTCCTTGTGACCTCCTTGTGTTTGACTTTCATATTTTATTTTCCTTTTGACTCCATAGTCCCAACACATTTTAGACACCTCTTGAAAGCACTATCTCTGCAAGTGATGGAACCCTTTGTCATAATATATTAACTAACATTTTGCCTATGTTTCCATGGGAATCGAGCATATTTACATGGAGTGCCATCATATTCACCAATTCCTTCTTTCATTTGTAGGGATTCGTAATAAGCCTCTCAAGCCACCTTTAGCAACAATGCGATCCATATAGAGCCTTGAGGTTTCATGCCCTATAACTGCCCAAAATATTTCTTAGTCACATTTTCTTTCTCATAAACTCAATCTACTAGAGACATTATCTGAAGATAAAATTTTCCTTGAAACTTCCCTGAAATGACAAGCTATTAGAATCCATTTTAAACCGATTGTTGCTTTTGGATAGAACACCATTTACAAAAACTCATTCTTTACCGAGCTCCTTATCACCATATTTAATCTTTCCAAATCGTTTATGCCCCAGGGTGCTCATGTCACAACCAATATGTAAGAATCTTAAGGAATTTCAATATTTTGAAAACTTCATGGAACTTTTCCCCCAATGGACTCTAATCACGCTAGCCTTGAGTTCAATTTAGACCTTTTACACATCATGAAATACACGTCCAATTTGTATTATTCCCACTTCTTCACCATTCTCATTTCCTTAGGGATTTTGGTGGCCTCAAGAATTTTAAGTCTTTAGGGATTTTCAACTGCTTGAGAATTCTCTGAAACATTCAAACTCCCGAGGTTTTATCTCAATGGAGAATTTATCAAGTTTGTGAATTCCTTTGACAACCCAATTTTCTAAAATTCACCTTCTCTTTTTCTTTACTTAATCATGCCTAGCCAAACCTTGAGCTTACTGCTTCATGACTTACATCCTCCACCTTATACAAAATTAGGTCTTCATGCATGGATGGATGATTCTCACTGGCAAGCCTCCTCTTCAAAATGATTATCTTTTAAATCTCTAAGACATTATCATTGCAAAATAAAACTGTGAATTGTCATCTCGGCTCTATTTTTAACTCCATTTTGACTAAAAGCATACATCTCTCTTTTTTTCTCTAGGATAAGCATGATAAATGGAACTCGTGCAACCTGCAAAATCATGATCAATGCTAAATCCTAAAGTTAAGGTAACAGATTGCATAAAAAAATTCATTCTAACAATCCAATATGCAATCAAGTCCATCATTTCAAGAATTAGATGATATTTGTATAAGGCTAATATATAGCATGATGTCATGACTCAGGAGAACAATTACTGGTAGCAAGCAGATGTGAATGAGGCACAAGAAACATCACCAAAAATAGCAATTCACATCCCCAACACCAAATCACACTCAACACTCAAAATCAACTTCTTTAGATCGATGCAAGGCAAATGATAGCAACTTATCAATATAAAATCCCTCAAAAATACATTAAATGTAGAAATCATACAACAAGCACAAATGCAATGGCAAGATGGCCCAATACACATTTCAGGAGTCCAAGGAGGTGAAGGAATTTTGGGAAAATCTAGCGGATTCAGAATTTTGCGAGGTGTCAAAATCTCTGAATTACAGTGTTGAATTCCTCTTCATCGGGTTTTCAAGAAAACCAAGGAATTTTGCTGGAGGAAATTCTCGAAATCAGAGGTAAACCTAGATTTTGTCTAAAACTTAGGATTTTCAATGAATAACTTAAAGGGATCATTTGTGCAAGAAAAATGAACATCCAAGGACACTTGAAAGCAATCAAATTTCACAATCAAAGGATCAAAAAGCACCAGAGACTAGAGAAAGAGAGGGTCCCTCCTTTTAGTGGGGCATGTGTAACGCCTCGCTAAGGGACCTAGTGGATAACACAAAAGATATACAAGATCATGCCAATAAATTTTTTTTGAGACTAAAGTGACATTAACTAATGCAACTCAACAAATTAATACAAATGACAGAATGACCTAAAAGTAACATTAATCATAACCCATTTATACACCTATCCACTATGGTCCCCTAACATCGCTACTATGATACACCCACACTAACTTAGCCTATAAAATACATTGATACACCAAAACACATATAATTAATATTTTGAATGTAAATTATATTTCATACAACAAATTACATATGGTAACATTACTTAATTATATTTAAACCTTGTTTAACACTATGTTTATATGAACCTATTTCTAATCAATACTATGAAAGAGGTGCAAAGAGACATATCACATTTACTACTAAATTAAGTTTATATATATCATAAATACAATATTCTTATGCTAACATTTCCATTACATAATAAACAACAATAAATAGGTCTTCAAGACTTCAATCTATTTACATTTTCATTACAAGAATGCTACAACGTACAAAATATATTCATCTAAAAGGAATATATATAATACATATTGAATACAATTTTCATGGAATATCACCTGCACATAAATTTAACCATAGAATGAAGTGAGGAAAAAAACTCTCCATGTTGTGCATGAATTGCACTACCTAAACCCCAATGGATGGTTCGGAAATACCACCCTACCACATGGAACCCTGAGGCCCACTCCCTCCATGCTAGGAGACAACACTAGGCCCCACACACAAGAAAACAAAGAAACAAGTGGTTGACACTAGCCATCTAGAGGAGACTACCAAAACAAGAATTAACCAAAGATTACGAGGACTTCCACAATGACTTCTAGGTACTTCTAAAGACTCAATCACATAACACAACAGATAGAAAACCTAAAAAAATTTAACATTATACCACAACACCACAATGATGGATATTACATTATTTTCACAATATTATAACATGATAATCAACTTTAACTTAGTAGTTCATAGCTATGACCAACAATGCATAACCTTGGTACAAATGATCTTTACACATGCGGAAGCTTCAACAAAAGATCTCACAAATATGAAGGGATTTATAACATGCAAATAGTAAACATATTTAAATAAAAATGGTACAACACAATACAAATCAAATAATACAGTTATACCCTCTAATACAACTTTTAAAATTAAACTAATTCACTTGACAATAGTCAAATCTATCAACAATAAAACAGCCATAAAATAGTCATATCAATTCGAAATCAAAATCTGTAAAAAAATATCTATTTTAGATTTAGCCATCAACTAATCAGCAACGCGGAAGAAATTGACTAAAAATGAATAATAATTTCATAAAATTCAAAAGAACAGACGGATCTCATAAAACCCTCTTTTCAACAATACTCGAATATAGTCATATGATAAAATGAGTAACTCAACAACCAGATTTTATTCAAAATAAAATATTAAAATTAATTTAAGCTCATTCAAACCCCTATAAATCTAAAATCTCAATCTTCTATTGGCTGGTTATAGGGAGAAATAAAGATATTTGTAGTCATAGAGGAGCAACTTGATAGCAGCCCCGTGTTTCAACCATATCTCACAAACTACAATCTGGGTTTCTGAGATTTTTGGACAAAACTTAAACAACAACAAGATGAAAAAACCCATTAAAAATATCACCAACCTAGTTTGTAAAAATATATTTATAAGCAACGCAATTAAACCCTTTTACTGGTAAAGAACAAGAATAACAAATATGTATTGATTTTTATTGTAGAATAAATAACTGTTTCATTCACACACAGAAATTAAACTATCCAATATTTATTTTCCAAAAATTAAAGAGAAAAGAAATCAATCAAATTATTCCTACCCACAAAAACAAAATTAAACAAAATATCTCAAAATCCAACCTAGATCCATCGCTTGGCAATGATATAAATTTGATGCCGAGCTCCGAAAACTTTAACTTTCAAAATCTCCAAATTGCAACAACTTTTTCATGCTTCTTCCTCTTTGCAAGCATGGAAAAAACCCTCAAAAAATGAAGAATCCCCCAGCAAAATCTATTTCCCTCCAATCTCAATTGAATTCCCAAATTTTCATTCAAAACCACTCCCAATTTCTCAAAAAAACTTTTGAAAACTTCTCCTAGAACTATCCAAAATCCCTATTTTTTCTTAATCCTCTAAAATTTCTTGCCCGAAAAAGAGTGAAACTCATTTTCCATATTTTTCATAAATAAAATTAATTAAATTCCAAAAAAAGAAGGAAAAACAAAAATGGAAGCAACTTTCTTTCTTTTTCTTAAAAAGACTTTTTTTTCAAAATAAAATAAGGAAATAAAATCCTCTCATAAAATAAATTACTAAAATATTAAATTAAAACACATATCCTCAACCCATTAATAAAATAATTAAAATAAATTAAATAATTAAATTAACTCATATAATTAACTCATTTGTTTAAAGTTTCCCATTAAATAAATTCAAAAAAAATTACAAGAGATAAAGAAAACCCCCATAAAATAATCACTCTACCAAAATAGTAAATCAAAACCTAAATATAACCTATACTTACATATTAATATTTAAATATTTACTAATAAACATTAATATTTAATAAATAACATTAAAATATGTTAATATTTATAACTTTATTTTCATAAAACGTAATATACATATAATCATAATAATATTAACAATTAAATAATAACTAACATATTGATCCAATATCTAACTTCACTCAAATAATCCATAAACTAAAGCTAGACATATACTGTTAAATAACTCCACATGAAAGAAATATTCACATCAAAACATAAATAACATAAATAACATTAATCACAATCACAACAACCCAACGAACCACAGGGTTTAATACCAATAGGTTGGGATCTAAAATTAAGACAAAACAACAAAATCAAACAATTACATAACCCACAAGAAACATTCACATACATGCAACACTCCAACCGTAAGGTAAAAGAGATCGGACATTGTCCGATGACAACCCGAAAAAGGTGGTCACACACTGAATCAATTGTCCCTAATTGGGGACAATGGCTAAGGTCAGGTTATAACTTGGGTCTAGATGTTATCTCCTCAACCACCATTGGGATTAAAGGCACGCTCAGACCTACTAATTCAGGTGGAGACGTATCCTAGTACCTATTCACTCAACATACAAATTAGAACACATGTGCATAATAGCCGAAGCACTAGGAAAGAAACTCTAGCAATCGTATCTCATGTTTGTATGTCTTTCATACGCCCAATGGTACGATGTCGCCCTTTCCACTTATCCTAACAAACATACTACTGCATCACTTAACTATCCAAGTAAATCTTTGCATAATAATACTAACATGACAATATACATCATACTCACCAAAGCACTACCCAAAGCTCATGTCCCATATTGCAACCACAAGGTTTGAACACAAGTCAGTACATCTTTATGACAATAAACATAATCATAATCAAAATCATAATAACATGTCAACACAATAATAATATTTTATAATCAAATAAAAACTTCAAAGGTAATCAAACGCTCTCATCACATCAATATGTCCATAAATTCATAATATACAACATCAATTGCTTAACATTATTAGCTCATACCTTTAAATGTCCCTATTATTTTACTTTCGTCTCCAAGTTTCAAGGCCAAATTTCCTGCACATCCATAGTGGGAATGGAGGGGCACTATAGCATGTGTGCAAAAGCTACACAACAATTTATTAATCCCAAAATAAGTGGTCTAGCTCTTAACTCTATCCCTCCTCTCATGTGGGTGTATACACTTGGATGACATCAATTTGTTTGTCAATGTATGATGTTGCAAATAAATGATCCCATTCATATTCATTTGAATTTGTTTTAGACCCATCCCTCATTTGTAGAATCCTTTCTACCACTTTCTGAGTTACTTCTTCTCTTGATTCCCATGTATAGCCTAAACTTGTTTTGTCCTTAGGCTAAAGTGTTAAAGGTTGAATAGGTCCTATAATACCATATTTTCTCTTGCCAATTGGTCCTTGCCCCTCATAGCCCATTTTTTCTAAGATAGCCTTTCCTTTTCCATATTGATCTATTTGTATGCTGATGTTTGCTGATGTTGAAGCTTATTTGTCTTTGTAGAGCCAATTTAGAATGGCCTTGTCTTCTAATTCATCTTCTAGAGTTCCTAATTTTACAAACCTTTCATCAAGAACTGTGATGGGTTGTGATGATTGTTGTTTGTTGGTTGTGGGCTTCCCATATGATTTTGGAGATGGGAGCAATTGTGAAAGACACAAATATTTCTCAATGGTATATTCTCCCAAACCCTTTTTCTTTATCTGGATTTTGTTTGTAAATTGTTGTGATAGAGTATTCATGGGACCATTGTTGTTTGATAAAGTTGAGTCAACAACAGTTGTTTCCTTTACCTAGTCCTTTTTCTCCACCCATTTGGATATAAAATTGAGTTTCTTCTCACCACTAGATGAAGTAGATGTGCTAGTGTCTCTATTGTGAGCTACCAAAGTGTCCTGATTTTCCTTAAGTATGTTACAAGTCTAGGGATTATTGTTGTTTGCTGAAATTGTGACCTCTTGTCCATTGACAGGAAATTTCAAACATTGATGATATGTCAAAGGTACTACTTGCATCTCATGGATCCATGGATGTCCCAAGAGTATGTCATATGTTAGCTCCTTGTCTAGCACTTGGAAAATAATATTTTTGACAATCAATCCCACTTGAACTGGTAGTACAATCAACCCTTTGAAAGACCTTTCCTATTCATCATATGATTTTATTGTTATCTTTCTTCTGTCATCAATGGCATTGTTGGAATAGCCTAGTGGATGAATTAGTTTTAAAGTACAAATATTTAATCCAGCTCTACCATCCATTAAGACATGCTTGACACAGTGTTTATGGATTAAAACCTCTATATGCAAGGTCGCATTGTGTGGGTGATTTAGTGACACATCATCTTGTTCAAAGAATGACATAAAATGAGGTGTGGTTAGATGTCCCACCATAGCTTGAAATTAACAGACATCCAAATTATTGGGTACCGTAGTGGCGACTAGAGCCTATTCAAGAACCTCTTTATGTGATGGTGAAATTTTAAGAAGTTTCGGAATGGATATCTACGTGGGTATCTTTTGTAGTTGATCCACAATGTTGTACTAATGTGATGGGGGAGTAGTGATTTTAGGTGAAACTCCTTTCAATATCACTTTGGACTACCTCCTTATTGTTGCATTGACCAGTTGGTAGTCTTGTGCTTCCTTGATTTTTATGACATTGATTTGGTTGTCAGATGTGTTTATGTTTGGAATCATCTTTAGGAATACAATGTCATTGATGTTAATCTTATCTATTTGATTATCAATGACATTATTTTTCTCAACCTCATAAATTTCAAAGAATGGTGGTGTCATAGATATAGTTTACACTTTTTCCCTTACTATTTGAAGAAGATTCTCATTTTTTCATAAATGGGTAAAGGATTTGTAAACATAGTGTGATCGTTGTTTGTTTGAGGTCCTTCAGCAAATACCTTCTTTGCTTCAAGTCTTGTATTAGATGTTTTAATTGCATACAGACATTTTTTTTATGTCCTTTATTTTTTTGAATTTTGAAATAGTCAGCATTGTTCCACCAAGATGGTTTCACTTTCAACTCCCAATTTCTTGCTTCTGGTAGAGTAATAAGTCCATTTGCAGTAATCTTTCTCATTGTTGATTCCAAAGTTTGTCCTAATGATGTAAATCTTCGTCGATTGGACTGTCTTTGATATGGTGGTGGTTGAGATTCTCCATTATTTGGGTTATTGCTTTGAATGGTACCTTGATTGTTGTTCTGGTTGTCATTTTGATTTATTTTCACAGTTGTTTCCATTAAATTGAATACTAGTTTTGTATCTTGTGTGTCAGTTGTAGCATCACTATTTCTAGTATTCTTGTTTTTCTGCCAAAATTTAGGCTTGTCATTGTTTCCATAGTGATTTGAGGAATTTGTGTTGTTTGATGTGTCATCATAATGTTTAATCACTCCTCTTTTGACTAAGGCTTCTTTGATTTTAAGCCTATTTTCAATCACCTTTTCAAATGTCAGGGGACCTTGTAGTTCTAGTCTATAATTTATGTCATCATTTAAGTTTTCAATAAATAATTCAATTTTTTCCTCTTCAGGAATAGATTGAGGATATCTAGCAAAAAAAATTTTCCAACGTTGTAAGAATGATAGGAATGTATCTCCCCTCTTTTATTTCATGTTGTATAGATATTTTATGGTTACATCATGTTGAATGTTGAAGGAGAACTATGTGATAAATCTGTTGACCAGTTCTTCAAAGGATCGAATCCCCAGTTGTAATTTGGAGAACCATTACATACAGTGTGCTCCTAAACTTCTAGGAAACAACCTCATTAGGTAAGTGTCTTCCTGTGCAAACTCCAAACTCATTGCTCTAAATTCCCTTACATGGTCAATTGGATCTATTTTGTTGTATTTATCATATTTGGGAAATTCACAATGTCTTAGAAATGGTATCATGTCTACACACGAATGAAAAGGGTAAGGACAAGTGTCCTTTAATGAGTACCTCTTTGTCGTTCCCTTATGCATTTCTTGGAGTTGTTGTTGCAAGTTTTGCATTTGGTATGTTAAGGAAACCACTTGATCAGTGTTTTTCATGTTGTTTGGTTCAGTTTCAACTAGTGTAGGTGTTCCTTCAGTTGATTGATGTTGAAGTATTTTGGAATTTCGGCACCTAGCTCAGCAAGCATCAAAAGACATTTTTCTATATCCTATTCTAAGACCTTTTCCATGAATTTGTGGAAATTTGGATCTTGTTATGTTGTGTTGACATCTTCTTGGGTTATCTCTTTTGTATCAGCTTGATGAAACCTGTGAAAAGGATTTTCTTCAGCCATGACGTTTGTTGTTTCGATTTCCTTTTCCCTAAGTTTTTGACTTTGTAACCTTGTCAAAATTGGCTTACAAATGTTTTTTTTTTCTCCCTAAACTTTGATCTTTTGTGTTTGGATAAGTGTCAAATGGATTTTAACAAAGCGAAATAGGATGATGTATTCTATTGATGAGACTAAGTTAAAAATCTACTTATTATGTTTCATTTCATGATGGTAGGATGGTAATATCATGATGAGGAAACTTAACCTACTAACCAAAATTTTGTGTTTGATTTGTGGACACTTTAAAGTTTGCAAGATCTAGGTTTAATTTGAAAATGTTTGATTTGTATGATCCTATTTGTTTTAGGTTTAAGACACTATTGAGACTGTGGAAAATGTTTCTGACTGGTAAAAACTTGAGTTTCTAATGTCTGTAGTCTGACAGATGTTTTTAACAATTCTCTACTTTCTTGTCTTGTGGATGTGCTATTCCAAAAGGTAGAAGCGCTAAAATAGACACTGTATGTGCTAAAAAATCTAGTAAAAGTGTTTTCAAATAGTGTATATGTGTTACAACAAAGTGTGTAAGTGCTAAATTTTCTAGTATTTTAGTCACTGGTAAAAAAAAAAATTGGCAGACTATAGATGCGCTATGATTTTTTTTAGATGCACTGAAACAGACTATGTAAATGCTAAAAGAAACTATGAATGCACTAATAGATAGGGTGTATGTGCTAAGATAGATCGCAGATGCACTAAAGTATATGGTATTTTTTGATATTGATGGGTGTTTTATGACAGATTGTAGATGCATTATTACAATGGTTAGAAGTGCTAAAATAGATAGTGGATGTGCTATTTCAGGACATATCAATGTTTGTATGGTTTTTCTCTTCTTAATGAAATGACTAATTTTTGGACGAAATCTGGGGTATTTTGACAAAGTATTCTTTCTGGTAAATTTTTGATTTTGATAACAAGCCTAATGTTTTCAAATGTTTCCTCTATTGTATGAATTGATTTGGCCTGTTGGAATACTCTTCTTTGAAAGTAGGCTTGCGAATATAAGGGCTCTAAGGCATAATCATCTGTGTATCCTCTAGAAAAATCATGAAACCTATGGATAAAATTTTTATGTTGAAGTAGGACTTTCCTACTTTGATATAAGAATTTTCTTCTTTCCAATAGTTTCTTGTGATTAAGTTGTTTTTTTGGTTTTCTGACTCTTTTTGCAAGGGATTTCTTAACAAAGTTTGTTAACTTCCAATCCCTAATCATAAGTTTTCATGGACTAAATTGTCAACATTTTGTGTTCTTTTTGGATGATTTTTATCTAATTTAATGATTTGAAGACACAACAAGCAATTGTAGAACAAGTATTTTTAAGTCTTAGAATCTAAACAGTAAGTGTATGTTTAAGGATCAACAGATCCTTTTTTATTTTCACAGGTTTTTGACAAGAAATACACTTCAGACAGACTCACTCTTAAGGACAAAAGGTCATCATTATACTCAAACAAACCACATCTTAAAATTGTGTTGACTCACACAGTCGTGTCGCCCCCTAGAGGGTGCCTATGTTTTTGTCTTTTTCAGGTGCGTACTCAAGGTTAGATTTTTCAATCCCTTGATCAAACAGTCCTTGGAAATTATATGGTGAGTGTCTTGGGGGTAGATTCTTCCCTTCCCCAACACTGCTAAGTATTACAATATTTAGAAAATGACAAGTTGGATACTACACTATGGTTCGTAGATAGGGTTTCCATTTAGAGCGGTAAATGATAAACTCCCTCAGAAGACCTCCCAATCTTTAGAACACAGATTTTGTCGATGATTATCTTGCACACTTCTTTTAAATGAGGATTTGTCCAGATTTACTTTTATTTTATAGTGGGTTGGAAAACCTGGCTTTGGTTGTTCCCACTCAGGTCGTTCTCGTAGGGTGAGTACTTTTTCCCACTACAACAGGCCTTCTAAAGGATTTAATAAAGTATGAAATGCATAAAAAATAAAAGATGAGTCTGGCATTTTGATCACCCAGTTAAGCGGAGAGCATATGCTTAGCACCACACAATCACAGTAATCAATTGTTTAATTTTTAGAGCCCAAACAACAATTTTCTATCTATGTGAAGATGTTGCTTCACAAAAGAATTGATGTCAATTTTAATCCCAAATAGAAATGTGTGGTGACTACCCTAGGCTTGATATATTTTAAATCAAGTGACTACCCTAGGATTGGTTCATTTTATTCCAACTATAAAAATGAAGTTACTAGCCGCAGTCATGTCAGATCTAGATAACGGTTTATAGAAGTGCTATAACAGAGGTTAGAAGTGCTATAGAAATGCTTAGATGTGTTGTAGAAATAGTTGTAAGCACTGCAGAATTTGGTAGAAGTAATGTAGAATTTGTTGGATGCGCTAAAACATATTTGAACTAAACTGTCTATCTGTGCTAAAAGCTTTTGATCGAAGCACTAAAAAATCTTCCAAAGTTAAAACAGTTAGAAGCGCTATAGTTTGTGCCAGATGTGCTATAGAATCTTTTGATTGTGTTAAAATAAAATATGCATGTATCCTGTATGAACACTTTTCAGAAAAATTGTTAAAAACATGGGGTTAGGCCCCACGGTGGGTGCTAGATTGTAAGTGTGGAATAAGTAAATAAGTAAAACAACTAAAAACACTTCTTAATGAAACATTATATCAATATTTAGCATCAATTAACTAATTTAAAGCATAGAAAACTTGAAAGTGTCTCATTGTTTCCTATCTCCAAAGATTTATTAAATCATAGAGGGCTCTCAGATTTGGTAAGCACTGTGACTGTTAAAATGCCTATCTAGAGAATGGAATGATGCTAAATGCAATGATCTACTTCTATATGGTGATTTCTAAATGATATTGATGCTACTGTAATCTATACTGACATGAAATAAGATAAATGAAAGCTATAGTAAAACTATGATGCAACCGAGATTATGATTCTATAGATTCTATGATTGCTATGATGCTAAAATGCTATTTCTATTGCTTGATTGCTTGATTTCTTGATTGCTATTCCTATAGAGTAAGTTTGTACAAAGTTGGGATCCATTCTTTTTGTTAGAAGGTTATATATATAGATTTACGGCAACACATTGTGATGAGGTAGCACAACAAAGGCTTGGATTCAATCTAGAGAATTGAATGGTGAGAGATTGAGAAGCTTGAGCTGATCATGGGAATGGTTTCTCCCCATGAAAACATCAAGACAAATGATAGGAAGAATCAAATGAAGGAGATTGAGGAGGATTTCCTACAATTTTGTCTCCAAAGCTTTCACGTGAATGCCAGTTGAATTAAATTGGATATTTGATATCTAATTTGGTAGGTGAGTGAATAGAGGAAATTTCCTTTATGCCTTTATTTGAATAATTTGTGATTTTAGTCAAACTAGTAAAAGGGGATAAATAATTTAATAAAAAAAACTATAGAATTTTTTTATTAAATAAATATAAAAGGAATATGATAATTAAACAACAATGTATTTAATCTTGTTTAATTAATTAAGATTGAATGATGTGATAATTAAATAACACAGACTATTGAAGTTGTAAATTTAATTAAAATTGATGAATAGAAGAATTAGAATGTGAACTATTTAAATAAATATTTCTATTTATTTAATAGTAGATGAATTTAATTATGATAGTTAAATAAAACCAAGTGAAACTCGTTTATTTAATTAAGATGAAAATAATAGAATAAAGATTGAAGAATTTAAAATGAACTATATAAATAAATATTTCTATTTATTTAATAGTAGATAAAATAAAGGTTAATTAATCAAATACATCATATTTAATTAATATATTCTCCAGACCATTTTAGGTGTATACACAATGAACTAATTGTGAATGCCAATCTACAACTAGCTAACAAGAGACAAAAAAAGCAAGGTTAGTCATCATAGAAAGCACAAAAAAGCATTCTCTATGAGATTCTTGATCAAACAAAGATGAAAACATGAAATAAAATCCTAAAAGAAAGCAAATAAGAGCATGTCATCAAACTAAATAGACCAAACCTCCATCCCATATGGGGATTGGCACCACTTTGATGTGGAAAGTAGCCCTTTCTCAATCCCTTTGATAAGTTCCAAGATGTAAGTGATTCCAAGTGTATGAGATTGATGCAAAGTGATAATGAAAACAACCCAAAATGTGATGAAAATGAGTGTAAATGAGTGATTGCTATGAGTGAAAATTCCTATAGTGAGATTGCATGAGATTGTGGATCCATTTCATGTAGAAGAGGCCTCTACTTATAGGACTCAAGGTTTGAAGAGTGAGTGCAATTGGTGAATGTGGGACAAAAAGGGGAGCCGATACGAGTGTGACACTTGTCACAAGGCTAATGGATGGGTGTGGAGCACATTTTGGAGAATATGTTGAGTTAATGTGTGTAGGTGGATTTGTAAGAGGATGTAAGGGAATTGAATGCATATGATTGAGATGTAAGAGGGATAAGATGGCATGTAAGAGGCCATTTAAGGAAAAGGTGGCTCTTGTAAGAGCATTTAAGAACTTTGTAAGAGGTATTTATGAGTTTGTAAGAGGCTTTCCAAGCCATTTGGACGGAAATTGAATGAAGAGGTGGTTGGGAGGAATATTCCTAAGAATATGCCTTTGTGAGAGAAAATAGGTTAATTAGTTAATTAAAATAAATGATTTTCATGTGCAACTTGGTTAGTTGACCATGGGTTGATTTAACTTTGGTGAAGTTAAAAGCTAGAGAAATGGGGAATGAGGATTAAGGAGTGATTATAGTTAATTAATTCAGAATTAATCAACTTTAGTGGATTAGGGGATTTACGACATTTAATTAAATAGTTTGATTTATTTAATCAAATGAGAGGACTTGGGGGAATTTAATTAAATGATTTTATTTTAATTAAATAGGATGAACATTAGTCAAAAGAAAGTGAATTGATCCAATAAAGTTAATTATTTTTTTAATAGTAGAAGTTGATGATTTTAAATTTAAAATAATAAAGATTATTTAATTAATTGGTTAGTTTGAAGTGATTTAGGAAGAAATGATGTTAGTTAATTAGAATCAAATGCATAATATTGATCATGACTTTTTGAGTGTCTACATTTTTCCCCTATTTGAAGCGAGGTACATGTTGCATTGGTTCAAAAAATAACACTATCGAGATCAAAATTCAATTTTTTTTGGATGCCCCACTATTGCTCCAATGGAAGGAATTACACTCCTACACTACCCCCTCAAGAGATCAAGTGAAAACTTTAAATTTTGGGTCAAGCTCGCAAAAAAGATTCAATAATGGTTCCATCATAGAAAATAGCCTACGAGATGTGAAAATGGGCTCAAGATGATAAAAAAATAGTTAAAATAGGCTTCATTGCTCACAAAATAGATGAATGGGCTCAAAAAACCCTAATTGTATCTTCAAAACCCCTAAATTTTTAGTTTAAATAAGAGGGTTGGGGTCATTTTCAATTCATTTGTACATTTTGCCTTCTAGGATTCTTGTGATTTTTCTCTGAGGTGCTAATGGAATGGCTACTTTCATGCTTCATAGACATCGGATGGAGTGGGTTGATGAGTTCCAGCAGCCTCTAGAGATAGGACCCCCAGTACACAAATTGAAACCTTCCTTGTTTTTCATGTTTTTGATGCATTTATTAGGGTCCTAGTAGGTCATCCAAAATCATATTTGTAGGGCCTTGCTTATGCTCTTGTCAGCATTGCTTTTGTCTATATAGCATCGTCTTTGCGGTATAACGTCATGCAACATAGTTGGGGTCTAGGTTCGTGCCTCCAATGTTGACTTGCCTTTGCAATGAAGTGTCATGTGACCCAGGGTGGGTAGAGCGCCATGAAAAAATGTAGATTTTCCTTTGTTATGGAATTTCATGCAAGCCTAGGTGGGTAGATCTCCACCGAAGGATGTTGATTCGCATTTGTAATAGGGCATTGCTTTTGTATTTGGTGTTATTTTTGTAAAATGTATAACACTTCCTTTGGTAATATTGACTTGCCTTTGAATTTTAGGGTTTTCTAATTTTTTGAATTTGTGTCATTTTGGTAAAATTTTGACATGGTGTGCATTTTGAGTGTAGGGGGTCATTCATCTGCTTCATTAAAAGGAGCATAGACACCAAATATTGTGTCAAGCAAGGCTCTTGATAGATGATGCACTATTTTTCTTGGCATGATTGGGTTTGTACATGTAGTGCAGATGCCAATGATATGCACACACATGGCAATGATGAAAACCCTGGTGGAGTGATGGCAGAGTGAGACTTTGTCATTCCATCTACCAACTAGACAGGCCATAGTGAGCCTTGAGGATGTATGGTGGATCTTGTGAATCTCCATCAATACTGAGCAAATCATTTATTATGTTGAGGCGGGTGGTGATTCCATGTTCTAGTTGCTCTGGTTTGATGAGTATATTACAGATAGTGGGAAGATTGACCTACATCATTATGAGGGAATTGCCCTAGATTTGAATTTGTTCGTTGGTGTACTTATCTCAGGGGTGTTAGTACTTGACAGATGAGCGAGGGGTTGCAGCATTGGATGGGGCATAGTATAGGTTTGCAAGATGGAGGAGATGAAATTTTATGCCTAAGGTCCAATTGTCCTTGCCTTGCTATATCATGACATGTACCAGGTGGCATATTGTGGGCCTGCAACATTAGAGCTAGAGTGACATTACTCCACATCTGGACCTATGAGCATATAGTAGTTTTGCAGCCCACTATCACACTAGTAAATCTAGATTGTGACTAGCTCATGGTGTATAGATATGGTGGGATGACCACATTATATTATGCAAGTATCATAGGCATCCCACACTGGAGGCAGGTTATCAACAAGATGACATTGTTTAGGTGGAGGCCCTAGATCCATGCCAACAGATTGTATGATGATGATGAGCAATTATTCTATTACCATCGCACTAGATACATGTAGGGTTAGGATTACCTGATGATCAAAGGATAGCCTGTCAGTTTGGAGAGGTGCAGGATGCACCTGATGATGCTTACAAAGCCATATTTTCCAAGAGATCCTAAGAGAAGCTTAGGGATAGTGGATCTAGTCTCAGCTTGTGATAAATGAGTTTAGGCAGCTTGTGATGCTATTGTGGGTATATTTGGATGCGCCTGAGGATGTAGGGATGACACAAGTGTACAATGCATATTGGCAGGTGCATGCCCCGATATGGCTAACATTACCTATTGTTCTAGTTATAGGAAAAGGATAATAGAGAGGTCCTCAAATTGGTCAAGATTAGCAGAAACCACTATAGAGGCCACTTGGGGGAAAATATGGGTGGGATGGACACATTCCATTAGTACAACTGGTGGACCAAAGGACACCATAGTAGCTGCCACAGGGTCCATCGTCAGATCCTGATCCACAGGATGCACAAATAGCAGCATTGCAAACACAAGTGTGGTTATTGACAGGGAAGTTATAGTAGGCTACAACATAGATACAAGTGCTAACATAGGAGAGGTACCAAGTGAGATAGGAGGTAGCACAGGAGATACATATGCCATAGGATTTTGACCTCGCTTTGACACAGGAGACGAGGCATTGGTAGTAGTTAGAGGCTATAGCATAATAGGCATAGGGGCAATTGATGGTCCCCGCATAGATGTATGGGATATCCATGTAGAAGGTTGCTTATTATAGGATGTGTTATTACCGAGTGTGCCCATAGGAGTGGCAAGAGCTGGATTTTTCACACATGAGCTAGGTAGCATTGAGTAGGTCCCACAAAGCACCATTAGGTTGTAGGTATCCCTTGAGTTCACATCATAGTGATCATCAGAGCCAAGGGAGCTTTGGCTTCTAGTACTAATAGACACTTTTTGGATGTACAGCCTGATTATGTGATGTATATACATTCATTGGCTGAGTTTTGATAGCCTCATATATATTATTTTGATGATATTACACATTCATCCCGATTTGTACCATGACATTCGATTTTTTTGATATATATGAGATGGCTTCGTTGCAGTATTCTATGATGTGATGCTATTTTATTTTATGATTTATGGACACATGGATGCATATGATATTTATGGATGTGAATTATGTTTATGCTATGACATTTTATATTTTATGATGCAATGTATGTGATGTTATGGATGTATGACATGGGTGCACATGTGATGTATGTTTTACCCTTCTTTTTCAATATTTTTTTTATATGGTATATGTTGATGTAGGAAGTATGTATGGATAAATTTATATATGTATATGTTTCTACATGTGATAAATGATTATGTCTATGAAATTATCTAGATTATTAGATCTATATTATGATGATAATGTAAAATTTGATGGTTTTAAGATGGTTAGAATAGAAAATCTATATTATGCTAAACAACTTAAATGATAATGCAATGAGATGGATGATTATATATATGATGTTTATGCTGAAATTTTTATGAATGTAGGATGGATGCGTCTATATTTTTGTTGAATGTCATGATACCATGTTAGTAAAAGGAGAAGATAGAAGAATGAGAGGGATCAACCTTTGATTCTGAGAAGATGTAGAAATCCAACAATTCTATGAGTCATCAAGACTTTATTAGTTATGATGATGAGTGATGATTATTTGCTTATTCATGGATTGGGGTTATAAATGACACTACTTTCCTTATGTTTGATAACACACATAGATACGATGCATCAAGGTATAGAAAACTAGGATGGCATGGTATCTAGTGCAATGGAATTTGACTCAACAAACAGATAGGAGTATCCTTGTTCACACTCGACATACGAAACCTTGTTAGGATGTACTTCAGACATTTCAAACACCTTAGACCAAAACACAAAAAGGAAATCCCTCACAATCTAATAGTCAACAAGACATCCAAAACATCCTCCCTACACACCTAACAAAGCAAGTATCACTAAGGTTACATTACAAGAATATCTAACAGGCACAATAGAAAAAAGATAATAATCAATGCCGCAGTCCTTTCTCTCTAAATCTTTTAGATACACACCATCAAGAAGTCATGGAAATAGGTAAAATAATATAAATAATAAGAAAAGGCCAAGCAAAAAAATAAGCTAATGTTCTTCATACCTGTAGCCAAGACTACACTACGGTGATGCCTAATGTTGATGTCCATTGGAGGAAAGATGTATCCTAGGACATGATTTTATCAGGTGATTTTGAGAGTAATGGGATGATGGGCTATTGATACCAAGAGTTAACCAAATTTTTGACCTACTAACCTATACTTAAGACCTTTTCATTTTGAGTTTACTCTTTGTAAATTTTCCATACTTGTTTCCACTTGTTTTTCCAAAGGTTTGAAGATGACAATTGATTTATTGTGAGTGGATGTTTATTGTGGGTGAATGAGAAATGGGATTGATGATTTTTGGTTTTTTGAATGTTTTTGGTATTTTGAAATGTTTTGAGATTGTTTTGGGTTTTTAAGATGTTTTATAAATGCTTGAATTTTCCAATTTTCTAACGTTTTGGTGTTTCTAATATTTTGACCATGAACCTAACCTAAGAACCTATCCTAGGGGCCTTGGGGGCTAATTAAATATTATCCTTTCCTATGTTATACATGTAGAGACCATGTAGTTTGACTGACACATACTCGTTTATTGATGATAATTATGAACATGTGTGGATTTTCGGTTTATTGTGATGGACACCTAAAGGACCTATCCTAGGGGCCTCGAGGGTTGATCAAAGATTAATCTTTCCTATGTTATACACATAGAAGCCTCATATTTCAACATGGTAACTATTTTTTTGAAATTTTCTTTTTTCAACCTATTTTTTGGATTTTCTATATGTTTTGGATGTTTTTGGATTTTCTTGATTTTATGAATACTTTTGGATTTTTTGATGTTATGGAAGATTTCAAGGATATACATGAATCTGATTTGATGTAGGTATAGGGAAATCCCCCAACGTGATGCAATAGACTACCTTGATGTGGGCAAGGCAAACTGACCTGAGGAATGTCCCAAGTAGTTCTAGGATGGAACATGATGCATACACAAGACTGCTTGCGATGCATATGTAGCTGGGGTGGATGGAAAGAATAATAGAATGCAAAGGCGGAATGATGGCGAGGAAAAATGGCCAAAGGATCCATGGTGTGGATGGTAAGCATTTCCATTTGGTTATTAAGGTGGCCTCGGACATTGTCAAGCTACCAAGGTACTTTCCTAATGTGCCAAAAGTACCTTCACTTAGAGGACAATTTTTTCTTTATCATTTCAATCCTTTACTAATTTTTTGGATTTGTGACCATTTTTTTATTTTTTTGTATTTTGGATTTATACCTTGCAAGCTTAGGCAAAAAACTTTTTGAGATGGGAGCTATTGATGGGCTCCTGCAGAGGTTCACCTCCTAGTGTGGATAACTGATACACTCTTGACTTGTAGCTTGTCATGATGATGAATGATTCCAACAAATTAGGCTCAAATTTTCATTTTCTATCTAGGTTTGGCACTTTTTTTTATTTTCTTTCAATACAAGCTCTTTGACTTGGAAGGACCAACTTTTGATCTTTTTTTATATCTTTTTTTGAGATTGTTCTAATAAACCGGTAAGTGGTTCAAAGCATCCATGTGTCGCTCGTCCAATAATTCCAGCTCATTCAACTGTGACACCTGATACTCCTCATCAGTAATAAGATTCTGCAGTGATATTCTTAGGGATGGTAGCTTAACCTCAATAAATAGGATGGCTTCTAATCCATAGACCAAGGAGAAATAGGTTGCACTAGATACTTTTTTGGTATGCCCATAAGGTGGGATTTAGCTATAGGTTCCAGTCACGACCAACTTCATTGACCGTTTTCTTTGGAAGTTTTAGAATGGTCTTATTGGAAGCCTCGGCTTGGCCATTACCCTGGGGGTAATATAGGGTGGACAAGCGATGATGGATATTAATTTTTCTACATAGCTCACAAACATCCTAGTTTTTGAAGGTTGTTGCATTATCGAAGATAAGGGCTTGTGGAACACCGTAACAGTAAATGAGGTAATTCAAGATGAATTTAGAGATATGCTTCCCTATGATATAGGTCATCGAGATGGCTTCTACCCACTTTGTGAAGTATTTAGTGGTGGTGATAATGAACTTGTGTCCATTAGATGAGGTAGGTGTGATTTTCCTAATGAGATCAAGTCCCTACTGTGACAAGGTCCAAGGTGTGGTGGTTAGAGCTCCTGAGATGGTGCAGGATGAGGTCCCCATGTTAAAACTGCTTAGATTTTTGGACATAGTCGTGAGCTTCTCATTCCATAGTGGGCTAGTAGTACCCCATCCTCAACAATTTGTTGGCCAAGGTCATACCACTTGATTGTGAACCATAAATTCCAGTGTACCTCAATTAAGGTAGTCAAAGCTTCCTTGGGAATAAGGCATCATAATAGGGTTCCTTCAATACTTCTATGGTAGAGGGTGTCAGTTAAGATGACAAAGCAGGATGACTTTTAATGAAGTTTTTCTTGAGATTTAGGGTGATGTCCATAGGGAGGACTCCTATTTTTAAGTAGGTGAATATATCATGTTACAAGGGTCACTAGGACCAACAAATTCATACATGAACTTAGATTTTGGTGCCTCAAAAGCTGGTATGAAAAGTTTCTCTACAAGAAATTTGTGCTTATGGAAGTTTCTTTGGATATATAGCAATGATCCAATCATAGCCCTAGCATCAGCTGCTTTGTTGTTTACCCTTGGTACCTGCTCAAATGTTATGTCAATGAAGAACCCTTTGATATCCTCAACCATCTTTAGGTATGAGGTAATTTGATCATCCTTATTTTGATATTCATTTTTGACTTGATTGATAACTAGTTGTGACTCAATAGACCTTGAGTGCCATTATTTTCCATTGTACTGTGATTCAAAGTCCTATGACAAGAGCTTCATACTCTGCAATGTTATTGGTGCAATGGAACGAAAAACTTTATGATTTCAGGATACAATCCCCTTGTGGTGTGATGAATAGAATTCCTACTCTTGACCCATGTTGTGTGTATGACCTATCAAATTATACCTTCCAATGGTATGTGACATTCAGAAGGAAGATTGACTTGTTTGGAAACTCAAATACCAGTGGGCTCTCTACATATATGGGAGGGGCAAGCAATGCTAATAGTGGCTTTTGGCAAATTCCCCAGAGGTGAATGAATTTTATCAAATCAGCATGTATTTTAGAAATATATGATTTAAGCCTTTAAAAAAGTTCCAGAATGTAAGGATTCCGAGCCGAAGAGGGGCCTGACCAAATCCTTTGATCAAACCTTGATAGAACCCCTGCTAGTTTTAAAACCATACCTATAATTCATCTCCTTCCATCAAAATGCTGATGCAAACACTTTGATTTCCATTTTGGGTGAATCCAAAGTCTTGAATTCATTTAAAAAACTTATTTAAATGATTGGTATTCCCAGGAACAAGCTATCCAATGAATATAATTTTAACATGCTCTTTATTTTGTTATGTATTTATTTTAAAGCTCAAAATACAGGTTTTCTTCATCTAAAATGAATTTCTCATTCTTCAGTTATTACAGTGGTATACTAGAGATTTATCAAAAAAAATTCGAAAAGCTATGAGTGCACCCGACATTGGAAGTCCTTGATCCAATAAAAACAAAATAAAATTTTGAGATATATACAAAAAAAAATGCTATAGCCTGACAGGTCTGAATTCAATCAGCTCGGACTTTTGAAACTTGATTTGGTTAAAAAATATTCAATAAAAACTATCTAACCAAGTGTAAGCACTAGATATTAGAGTTAAAAATCTAAATTTGAGAATTAGAATTTTATCCCTCTGAAAAAAGTTGGTGCATTATACAGGCTACCACTTTTTAAAAACAAATGCTTCTAAAAATCTATTTCTTAGAGGAAAAGAAGGCAAATTGATTCCCAAAGTACCAGAAAAAATATTTTTAGAATCAATGTAAGAAAACCTCATGAGATCAGAAGGCTTGCACCATCTTCAAATCTCATTAGTTTAGTCATGAGAAAGCCCCAAGAAGATTTCAGTTAAAAAATAATAATTTCAAAATGTCCACTTTTGGCCAAAATTGTAAACCACTATTGCAGATCACCCGGTCTAGCTTCAACTAATTAATTTGTAATAACTTTTCCTTTGATGGATTTTTGTTCTAAATATTAAATTTCATACTTTGTCAAGATCATGACCCACTTAGCCATTCGTCCTATGAGTGTTTCCTTAGAAATTATATACTTTAGTGGGTCTATCTTGGTGATGACCTTAATTTGAAGAGAAATATTTTAGTGTCTAAGCTTCTATGAAGGAAACACTACTGTAAGACAAGCCTTATCAATGAAAATGTAGTTGATTTCATGTCCCACTAGTTTTCCACTAATGTAGTAGATGGCTCTCTCTTTCCCTATTTCATTATGTTGATCCAAAAGACCACCAAGAGTTCCCAGCATAGCTGAAATGTAAAGGATTAATGGTTTGTTCTAGATTGGAAACATGAGGACTAGTGGTGTTAGCAAATATTACTTCATTTGATTAAATGCCTGATCACATTTCTCATCCCACTTATAGGTTACTCCCTTATAGAGTAGATGAGAATAGGGGACAATTTTATCGGCCAACTGTGCTATGAATCTTCTAATTGATTGGAGTCTTCCCTATAGACCCCTCAATTTTTTAAATGCCATGGTGCTTCCATGTCAAGGATTGCTTTGACTTTTGTAGGATCAATCTTGATCCCCCTCATTGACATAATCTATCCCAAGAGCTTTCTTGAAGTTATTCCAAAGACACATTTCTTGGGATTGAATCATACCTTATATTATTCTAGTCCATTGAAGATTGCGCCTAGTGTTACTATGTGGTCTTGGAATTTCCTTGATTTGGTAATGATATCATCTATATAGTCTTCCAAAGTCTTGTGGATCATGTCATCAAAGGTCAAGTTCATAGCCCTTTGATATGTAGCTCTAGAACTTTTAAGCCCAAATGGCATCATATTCCAATAGTAGGTTCCCTATGAACAAGTGAAGGTTGTTTTATGTTGGTCATCCTTTGCAATCATAATATGGTTGTATCCTAAGAAATCATCCATTAATGATATCATTTCATGCCCTATTGTTTGATCTATGATCATATCTATGTTGGGGAGGGGAAAATCATCCTTAGAACATGCTCTATTCAGTCTCTTAAGTCGGTGAAAATTTGGATGCCCCCAATGGACTTGGAAATGGGTACAAGGTTAGAAATCCATTCTAGATAATAAATGGGTCGAATGAAGCTGGCATCAAGGATTTTCTACATCTTGAATTTGATGAGTAGGGTGATCTATAGATGCATCTTTCTTAATTTTTGTCTTACAGACTTTTCCCCTGAATACATTGGTAGATGATGAACTACCACTTCAAGATCAAGGCCTAGCATATCAACATATGTCCATGCAAATTTCTCCTTCCTTTCTTTCAGACCAAATTTTCTTATTCCTCAGTCAAAATTGACTCTTCATAGAAGGTAATTTGTGGTGCCTCTTCATTCCCAACGTTCACTAGGTTGCATTTCTCTGCTAGGACTGTTGATTTCTCTTAATGGATGGCACTAAGAGGAAGATTGAATCCCTCATCCTTTGGCACCTCAGAGAGGTTTTCAACATTGGATACATCCTTTACTTTTACTATTTTTGGATTGGAAAGTGCCACAATGTGGTTTTCACTTAAAGATTGAGATGCTACTCTTAGATTTTCAATTTTGTGACTAAGAGATTCAATCATTTCCCTATAGGACGCATTGGTATCTAGATCAATTTCAAACCATGATTTTTGATCTCCATGTGGTGATTATCCCTTAGTCCCATGAATTTTAAGAGAACCTCATCATTTTTTAATGTATTTAAGATTGGTGGTCCTCATTGGCCACAGTCAATGAGTTGGCAGTAAATGAGTTTTAGCTCAATGACTAGGTTACTTGACTCAAATGACATGGAGGTTATCATGAAAAGGGAGGAATCCTCAAATAGCATCGGTAGGTCAAAGATGGGATCCTCAAAGGGACTACTAAGCAAGAAAGGGATTGAAGAGGAAGATTTGAACTTTTTAATATGAGCACCTTTGCCAAGTATGGTTATATTTATAGTGGTACTTCCAAGTACAAGATTCTTAGGGCACTTCATTGGAATAATAGGTTCTAACAAGCCATTGTCATTTTGTCTAAGATTTTCATTTTTTATTGTATCCCCAGCCAAACATTAACTGTAGACCCTTTTTTTCCTCATTCATTGGGAGAACGGTTGCAGATCAATTATCTTGATATAGGAGACCTAAGACATCTTCATCCACAACTTCTTTGCTCATATCCCACCACTTTTGAAGGTGGTAGGAGATGACGTGAATGTCTAGGATGCGCCTTCACTAGGTTTTGGTATTCATTGATATTTAAGAGATTGAGGTAACTCTCCCACCACATACGTGCCTTTCTATAGATTATAGTCCCTACAGCCATTGTCTCTGATTATGAATTTGATATATAAGATGTTCTAGATGATAGGTGCCTTTGTCCCAACAGTGGAGGCCAAAGTAGATGGGTTGATATAGGAATATGTGGGTCCCTCATCATTTTTTGGAACTTGGGGGATCTTGTAATATTTGGCATCCTAATTCTTGCAATAATAGAAAGGTTTGGGGACACCATGGATCGTGACTTCTTGATTTTGATAAGGGAATTTTACACATTGGTGGAATGTAGATGCAATAGCTTGCATCCCATGGATCTATGGATTCCCTAGGAGAATATTGTAGTGAAGCTCAAGGTCAAGGACCTCACAAGTGGTTTCCCTGAATGTTGGTTCGACTTGGATGGGGAGTTGAATAGTGCCTTGGGACACCCATTCTTGGTCATCATAGGCCCTGATGGTGATACCTTTTCCTTCTTCAATGATATCCTTCAAGAATCCTATATTCTTTATTAGCTGCAAGGTACAAATATTCAAGCATGCAACCCCATCCACCAAGACCTATTTGACTTTGTTCTTATGAACCAAGGCCTCAAGGTGGAGTGCGCAGTTATGTGATGGTTTGGTTGGGATGTAATGCTTAGAAAATTTAAGGAGATGTGGTGTAGTAATGTGTCTGACCACTGATTGAAATTGGTCTACATCAATGTCCATGTGAATGGAGGATGCGGCCAAGGCTTTCTCTAGGATGTCCCTATGTGCAGGTGATATTTTAAGCAACTCCATGATGGAGATTTGGGCCAGGGATGTTTTCAATTGTTCCAAAACACTATAACCCTAGGGTTTGATTTCAAATTGGCAGGTGGTGCCCCAGGTGGTGGTGATGGTCTTTGGATAGAAATCTTGTTGCTACACATGGTGACTCCACACTCAACAATAGGCCCTTTCATGTTGACGATCATTTCAAACTCATCCAATGATGCTACAACATGGTCATAGGTATGGTTTACATTGGTGTAATTCTTTCCTTTTCCATTGTTGTTCCCTTTGTTGTGATCTAGCATTGGATTCGTGTATATCTTGAGATCTTAATTTCCTACTGGTTGGTCAATGGTTATGACTTTATCATTGATGAGGTCTTGGATAATATTTTTGAGTCTCGTACAACTAGTTGTTGTGAGTCCCTTGATTTTATGAAAATCACAAAGGTTCTTCTCATTACACTAGGGTGGTTTAACTTGAGGCTCTTGGTAATTTTGATAAATAGGGAGTGTGATGAGGTTTGCTTGTACTAGCTATTGCATAATAGATTCAATGGGTTCCCCTAGTGGTATATACTTTCATTTCAATGGATATTTGTTCCTTGGGGGTGGTCTTCCTTGAGTATTCACATTGTTGACTATTTGATTATTTGGTTGTTGTTGTGATGGGTATGTTTGTGGGGTGTTTTGGTGAATGGGTTGTTGTGTGTTGATTTTCAGTTGATGAGTGTTCTATTGTGGGTATTTTTGTTGTTGTGTGTTTTGCCTTGGAGCACTAATAACAACTTTGGCATCAACAACACCATCATTGGAAATGTTTTTATTTTTATCACATGTGCATGGTTTGTCATTGTAGCTTGTTGATGGTCTATTTTCTGGGTACATGGGTTTGTGCACTTGGCTATAAGGGATCTCTCAATGTTGAGAGCTTCAGGGATTAATTGATTGTACATCATGATGCATTATATTTTTATATGGAAGGAAAACTACCCTTTGAGATTAGAGATGATGGTTCTAATTTTTGTTCCTCTAGCATGGACCATTTGCTTCTACTAGCTCTAGATCTCCATCATTGTAAGAAAGTTGTAAATTTCTCTCCCTTAGCTTGTTTGAGGCTGGATAGTTCCTCCAAGCTTACCTCCATGTCTAGGTTAAATAAATAATTTTCTATGAATAGGTCCACAACTTCTTGGAAATTTTTCATTCCAAGGGGTAAGCGAGAGAACCATTCCATCTTAGGACCAATCAAGCTTCAGGGGAAGATTTGCATCAAATAGGAATCATCATATGCTACTTCCATGCAATGTATGTGAAATTCTCTTATATGATCCTCAGGATTTCCTTTTCCTCATTATTTATTGAATTTTGGTATTTCAAATCCTAGTGGGAATGAAACCATAGCAATATTCCTATCAAAGGGATAGGGGCACATATCTCATTGGGTGTATGATTTTTTTTTCCAAATTGAATTTCCTATATTTGTTGTGAGAGTAATTTTTCCTATGTGGAATGATCGGTTTGTGGATCGGGTGGTGAAATGTGTGTTTTTTGGGATGGTATGGTTTGTTGGGTAAATGACAGGGTGGCATTTGTTACTTGTGTGTTAAGGTTTAAGAAATTTTGTTGCATGTTCATGAAGGGTTTCTGAAAGCTTTTTGTGTGAGCAATGCTTGTTGGTACACCTATTTTTTTTGTTGTTCCAACAATTCTTATTGTTGGGCTTGTTGTTGTTGCTGTTGTTGTGCCAATAGCACCTACTATTTGGCATGTTGTGTTGTTTGTTGCTATTGTGCTATCAATGCTTTTTGTTGTGTGATGTTATTGTAGAGATTTTTGATAGGATTGTTGTTGTAACAAGGCTTGTGTCTATGCTTGTTGTGCTTGGTATTGAGATAGTGCTTGGGCTTGATTGAGCTTGTTGTTATTCCTATTGTGTAGCTTGTGATGTGCCTACTCTGTGGCTTGTTGTTGTGCCTGCTATGTGGATTATTTTCATTGTACCACAGCTTAGGCTTGTACTTGTGCTTGGGATTTAGCTTGAGCTTGGACTTGGGCTTGTGCTTAAGCTTATTGGGCTTGTAATTACTGCAAGGCCTTTTGTTAAGCTTGTTGAACTGCTTTCAATGTGATATTATACTGATTTGTTGCATTGAGATTTGGAGGTGGAGGTGGGGGGTTGTTGAGGGATGGTGTGAGATGATGTAACAAGAGGTTATTTGGGCAGTTTTTGAGGTGTTTTTTGAGTGATGACGAGGGGTTGAGTGGTGGATGGTGGATTAGGAATCTTATTTGATGTGCCAATCCTTTGTGAGACTAGATTTTGGGATTTTTGAGGTGTTTTAGATGATGTGATTAGTGATTGAGATATTTTGGATGATGCCACTTGGTTTTTCAAAATTAATGGTACATTTGTATGATTTGGTGTGATAGATGTGTTGATTTGATATGTTCTTAGGGGGTTGACTTGATTTGATTGATTTTGGATTAATTTTTTCAATGAAGTGATTTGTCCTATACCTTGAATTGGTGTGGGTGATGGTATCAAGATAGGGAATGGTGGGTAAATTTGTGATGTGGTCCCTTGTGGAAGTGAAGATGAAGCATTGAAGGTACCCACTTGTCCAAATAGATCAACTTATCCTTGTGAGATGTTGGGGGTTGTAACCTTGTGTATCAAGGGCATAGGTGGGTGTGTCATAGAAAGTGGATGATATGTTCATCTTGGAAGACAAGTGACACATATGGGTGTTTAGGGTCTTGTGGGACGATGGTAGGCATACCCAAGGTCATGTTGGCCTACAAATTTTGATTGTTGACAAGTGGGTGTTCTTGAAGACCTTAAAATAGTGAGCTTCCCTCTGTGATCATGGGTTGACTTGATTCATGAGATGATTATGGTTGAGAGATAGGTTGGATTATGCTTAGGAATGAGGGTGTGAATAATGTTGTGGGATGTTCACTAAATTTTTTTCCATAATGGTGCTTACATCAAAATTGAAAGGGATTTTAGCTCCTTTTGCCAATGCCAACATGTATTGGGTGGGATTTAGATTTAGTTTCATGACCATTTTGACAAGTTTGTGGGATTTTATATTTTGTACTAATTTGAGCAATTCATCTTGGGACATCTCTTTTTAATTGGTTGTGACATCCTCCACATGGAAACCTCCCTCTTGAAGATCTTGTGGTAGTTGAGGGGGATTAAGTGGAGGGTTAGTAGATACCCTAGGGTCAAATTTTGTTTGGCTTAAACCACTTGTGGTTGATGTTTCTTCATTTTTCTCCATGATCTTATTGTGTTATGACCTTGTGAATTCCAATCTGTAACTAGCTAACAAGAGACAAATCAAGCAAGGTTAGTCATGTTAGAAAGAATAAACAAAGCATTCCCTATGAGATTCTTGATCAAACAAAGATAAAAACATGAAATAAAAGCCTAAAAGAAAGCAAATAATAACATGTAATCAAACTTGTAGACACCTAAAAATGACCTAGGCCTGCAAACTTCATTTTTACCACTTTCGTCCTAGCATAATTATGACATTTAATCTAGGCCTCTGATTTTAGGTCTCCATCAAAAGTCAATCTCATATGTCCATTCAAAATGGAATTTTCTTTAAAATGCCATTTTCCTCTCATTTTTCGATTACACAGACACATTACATACTTATGCACTGACATACTTAAAAAAAATTCATAGCAATTGCAACATTTATTGTCTTTATTTTATTAAGTCTTAGCATGTTTAGGCATAGGCATTGTCAATCATAGTCATAGGCATAGACATTTGTTCAAATCCTTCAAAGCTTGGTGTAGGACTTAGACTTGTATTTCCATATTGCTCGCACATCAAATCTGAGGGCAACACATCAGCCAGCAAGCTAGAAGGTGTTACAAAAGTATATCATGGAGGTCTCAGCAATTAACAGGTATAATTGTTCTTTTGTTTACTTCCATTTTGTTTTGTAATTGCTTTGGGATTTGTGATTTATATTGATTTTCTAACCTTTAATCAAACCTGAAAAATAACCCTTAGTTACATTGGTGAACCCGACTCTATTTTTTGTTATTTTTTTCGTATGATTTTGTGTTTTTTTTGTCATTTTTGCAGGTACAAGTACGGAGTGACGCAGTAGTTTTTTTTAAATCATGATGCATCTGATGCGTCGCAACGCATTTGCAGACCCCAACATTGCAATCACTCTGTCATGCCGCAATCGTTCTCTGGAAAGCCGTAGTTGAATTCCTGAGCCGCATTCAACTGGTAATGTTTTCTGTTGATTTTACATTCAACTTTTTGTTGTTTTTTGTGTTCTTTTTATTCTGGTTATTTTTTGCATTCTTCTTCGCATAGGTTTGGTGTTACTAATCAAGATTTGCAAGGCGGTTACTTTTCATGGGTCAAAGGAAAACATTCAAACTACTAATGTGTGGTCTTGCAGGTTTGAATGACGAAGAATAAACATCAAAACAATGTGCTTATCTTTTTCTTAGTATAATACACATTTCCTTTTGGTGCAATTAAAATGAACTTGTGTTTCTACTATGTCTGAGTGTGTTTGCAAAATGGTAGGTGAGTATGCTCTCACCTTGTGAAAACTTAGTGATCAGAAAACCAAACCTATTTTTATCTATTTTTACCCTCACGATTTGGTATATCGAAGTATTCTCTCCCCTTGCACTCTTGGGCAATCTTGGGTGTAAGAGAAACAGTTACCAACTCTAGAAATTGGGCCTGCCTGGGGATTTCATCACCCCAACGTGACTCAAACCAGCAATGGAGCTAAAGCCAAGCTACCGCCAACCAATATATAAATGTGAATCTTAAGGGGAAAACCTAAGATTATGAGTGCGGATGTGTCATACAGACAGAGTAGTACTCCCATAACACCTGTTGAGCTTAACCTCTTCAAGCTGGAGTGCCACCTAATTGGTGATTAATCTCTTGCCCCATGTATGGCCACTCGAACGAGGGTCCCGAATTAAAAACTAATGTTTAGTGGCCAAAAACCTTCTATTTGCTCGCATAGCACTAGTCGGTGTGAAGGCATCCACACTTTTGCAGTCTATAGTAGAGGTGATCAATTTTCCATGGGAGTTTCATGGGGGATGGAAGCTTGGTTGGCCTAAGAAGAGAGTGCATTGTAAGGGGGAGCCCATGCAGCCAAGCTTCTGAATTCACATGCTACCGATATGCGGTTGGGGAAACCCACGTGGAATCTAGCAAATATTGTCCTTGCCTAACCTAGGATCGTACTTGTCTTATGTGTGCTTGCTTACATTCAAAACATTGTGCTTGTCAAGTACTTTCTGGCTTCATCACATATACAGTTCTGAACAAAACATTCACTAATAGATAGATCAAATGTTCCATCAAAATGACAAGAAACTAAATTTTCACAAACTGTGTCACATCTGTTAAAACACATTTGAGTTTCTAAGCCACAATCACTCTATTAAACCGCATTCGACATTTCAAACAATGCATCTGTATGCGTCACGATGCATTTGAAACTTGCAAAGCTGCATATGCCAAACTGAGTCGTATTTGTCATTCCCCAAGCCACATTCACTCAAACTGAGCTACACTCGCAAAACTGTGACACATTAGCAGCCTCAAATGATGCATTTTCCTGTCACAAGTAAAATGTCATACAAAGTAAAATCTGAAGTCTACACCTTGTCAATCATTTTTCAAACATTGTTTCCAAGGAGATTCTGTCAGACACCAATTTTGAAATTGCTCAAATTTTTGATCATTATTTTGCATTCTTGACCATAGGTTTCATCCTTCATTTTTTAGTTGCATACATTAGGCGTTAGTTTGTCCCTAGGTTTTAAATCTCGCATACTTTGGATTAGGAAAATCTCAGCATAATTTGCAACGTCATTGCTTTCGAAACTAGGTTCTCTTGGACTAAGTTATCAATCCCTTTTTTAGTCATTGTCCCTTTTGTGAGATTTTCCAACTCAACAGTCTAGTTAGGAAAACTCACTAGTCATTTAGACCTTATCATCTTGTCCTTTTCAACAAAGTCCTTTAGTAACTAAAATCAAAAAAAAAGATTGAGCTTAGAAGTGCTTAGGTATCCTTGTCTTAAATTGCATCATAGGTTTGGACATTGCATATTTTATTCCCAAAAATCCAAAAATATTATTCATCCTAGTCATCATTTTGAACTTAGACTTTGCATAGTTTCATCCTTGCATTTAGTTGTCATTTTCATTTGAGCAATCTCATTTTATGGTGGAAACTAGACTCCAAAAATAGTAACAACAAATGGACAACTTTCGACAAGACCCCACTTCCACTGTCAATAATCCCACATATGACCCAAATTAGACTTTCAATGACCCATTTGGCAATACAAACAATCAAAATCTCACAACAATAACTTCATCATCAAATAGTCCATTTGAACCATTCTTGCGTAAGGATGAATATGGTCAAATACTTGAGGAAAACATAGAGGTATTGGCACAAGATCCAAAGGCCTCCCAATTCGTTGAACAAATGGTCCTATATGATTGAGACAGATACTTAGCCATACTCCTAAGTCAAGGAGCTAAGTTACCACAAGGATTCGACATCAACACGTTAAGACCAACATCTCCCAACCCTAATATCAACAATGCACATAACATGACAAATAGCGGTCAACCTCCAAACACTATGAGCAATACTTTCTTTGACACCACAACGACAGTGCATGCTACCTCTAACATCCCAAACACCTCCAATACGATAAACATTACATCTATTGGAGGATCACAATTTGCCACAATGCCCACAACATCCACAATACTATCACAATCAACTAGAACCACCTTTGGCTCCTTGGCAATGTTAGAAAATTATTCAAACCCTCTCTCTACCATGACAGTAAATGGCATAGGGGCATCATCAAGTCACAACAATCCCCCCTTGACACCTACATCTACTACCATGAGCACACCTTCGACATATCTGCTCATTGGTACTTCACAAAATCCTTTAGGAGGAGGAAAAAGATGTATCTTTATCCAAGGACAACAACAAAATGTTAACACGACAACACAGTCACATGTCATTGCCTCCCAAGGACAAAATACAAACATTCCCCTTGGTCAAACCCAACAATTCACACAAGGTGGCCAAATAACACAACCCATGGAATCACTAATACATCACAGCATTCATGGTCACCATATTCCCCAAGTAACGACACACATGGCTGGGGGAAACATCCCAACCTACTCATCTCATGTTCATACTCACCAACATACACCCAATCCTAACTTTCAGTACCAACAACATGCCAATCCACACACATCATACATGTCACAACAATCCATACCACCACAATACACCAATATTCATGCAAAACAAACAGGGACCTATGGTGTACCAAGCAATCCAACATACGGGACCACAAATGACCCTGTTATGGATGCCTTCCAAACAAGATTGATGGGTTTAGAGAAAACTATCCAAAACATATACATTTCAGGAAAGAAATCAAAAATATCATATGATCTAAACATATACCCATTCGACATGAGCTTATACATGCCTCCATTTCCTCTGGGATATGTGTCACCCAATTTCACAAAATACAGAGGAAAGACAAACCCCATTGAACATGTTTGCGAATTTGCAACCAATTGTATGGATGTCGCCTATGAACAAACATACTTGATGAGACTTTTTTCTAAAAGTCTAGCGAGTCCTGCCCTTGAATGGTTTTCCACTCAAAAGGATATCCAAACATGGGATGAGCTTAAAAAAAAATTCATAAAAAATTACGCATACAACATTGACATGGACACCTCTATCACTAGCTTGTGCAATCTCACACAGGAGGATGTTGGTGAGACATTCATCCCATTCTTTCAAAAATGGAGAATTTTAACTAGTCGGTGTCACATTGACATGCCCAAAAGGGAAAAGGTTGACATGTTTGTGCAAACACTTCTGGGGCCCCTAAAATATGCATTGCAAGTACATTGCTGCACAAACTTCACAGACTTAGTCAAAAAAGGGGTCCAGATTGAGAAATCCCTTATCGCAAAGGGAGAACTAAGATACGGTCCCAAAAACACAAATGCCAATCCACCCACTAACAAAAATAAATATTGGGTCAAAAATAAACACGTTACAAATTATGGTGTTGTTGACGCAAAGACTACAAACATTGTGGGTCCTGTATTGGCCCTAAAAGGAGTTCAATAGCAAAACAGACCAACAACGACATTGACACCCCCTACCAATGTCCCTTCAAATAACCAGAGCAGCCAAAATAATCAGGGACAATATCGTCAGATGAGACAATTTCCTAGGGGTCACACATACACTTCTTTGGGTGAACCCATTGAAGAAGTCCTCAAGAAATGCCTCCAGAATGGGGTCATCACACTTGAAGAACCCAAACCATATGACCCAGGACAATTCAAACCCGCATGGTGGAATGATAATGCATTTTGCGAATACCATCGGGCAAAAGGACATAAAACTTCTAATTGTCGACAACTAAAAAACATAGTACAAGATCTTATTGAAAGTCGTATCATTGAAGTAGGTGGATCACAATTCACCTCCAATTCAGATCATACTATCCATAAGAATCCACTGCAAGACCATGGTTCTCATAATGCTTCCACTTCAGGTCCACAGATGAACAATAATCAAGCTAACTTTGCTCGAGCCAAGTATGACTATTCTGGTGGACCAATTATAAATAATGTCCGAACTGACAACGAATACATCAATACCATTACGGTCAAGAGAGCACCTCAATGCAATGCTACTACTCGAAGTGGCAAGGTCACCATATCTGGTCCACCGCCCGCTAGACAACCCAAAATCACCATACCTGGCCCATCTACTAAATAGTCAAAACTTGTCCCAACCACAAAGTAGTGGAAACCCAAAAGTCAGTTCAACCTTATCGACCAGCTAGGCAAGACTCCCACGCAAATCTCTATACTTGAGCTGCTTCGTATCTCTCCTGCGCACAAAGATATACTGATAAAACCTTACAAGAGTCGTTAGTCCCCAAGGACATTGATGTCAATCACTTTGAGACCATGGTGGGATATCCCACCATGCCTCACCATGTCACCTTCTCGGATCAAGACTACTCATCACCTAAGACCAACCACAATGATGCATTACACATAGAAACTTTTGTCCACAAGCACAAAGTTAGACAGGTTTTAGTAGATGATGGAGTAGGATTGAACATATGCTCCCTCAAACTGGTTAAGGCTCTAGGATTCTCTGATGCATGCATAGACCCGACAAAGAGTATAGTGATCAAAGCATATGATGATGAAGAACGCTCTTCACGTGGCATTATCTCTCTCCCTATCAGAGTGGGACTAGTCATTGTGGATACAACCTACCAGGTCCTAGATTTGGAACTACCATATAACATCTTGTTTGGCCATCCATGGATTCATGCCTTAAAATTCATTCCGTCCACATATCACTAATGCCTAAAGTTTCCATTTGATGGCACAAAAATAACCATATATGGAAATCCCAACCCTTTCCAATATTATACCAACCTAAGGGGTATTTCTAAAAACTGAGTGCCTATTAACCAAGAAACACCTGGCTCATCATCATCCAAATACATTGACCCATCCACACTCACATCATCTTCCACATCCGCTCCATCCACGTCTTCTGCCACACCACCACCCTCCGCAAACCCTAAGGTTGAATCCATTGTCAAGATGAAGGACCTTGGTTGTGGGGAGTTCAAACTACATACAACATATAGCATAACAACAATACCCAAGCCTCCAAAGGTATATGGTCGGCCATGTTTCAGAATGGAACCCAAGGAAACTTTCAAAGTTCCACCAAAAATAGTTTTTATCAAATGGGGAGACATGAGTAACGAGGACCTTGCTAATATCACAGGACGGATCTATAAGGATACTGTCGCACTAGCCCCATTACCAGTTCAAAAATATGGCAAGGGTTATGACATAATGAAGGTTAAGGGCTACGACGGTACTAGTGTCCTAGGAAAAAATAAAACTAGATGAAGAGAACCCATAGAACCTTTCCAAATTCCAAAGTTTCTTGGATTAGGGTTTGGATCTCCTAACAATGACGATCGACGTACCATTGGACTTTTGAGTGAGTGAGTACATGCTTCAAAAAGTGTCGAGACCATGAAGGAAACCCTCACCAAAACTAACTCCCAAGAGTGGGAATTTGGCTCAGATTGATCCTTAAGTGATTGTTGCCTTGATGATTTGTTTGTCAAAACAGGGGAACTGACCTCTGAACAAAGATTTTGGCAAACATTTAAAATTGAACAAGCACCAAATAGTCAAAATACCATTACCACTCCCCATGACATACAAGACCCACCATCTGAATCCCTTCACTCCAATCCATCTGAAGTACCAAACGACACTGGTAACCAGAACTCTAAGTCCTTCAACCCTTATTTTTCCAACGAATATGAGACTAGTGAAGGGGAATATTCGATAGAGTCTGATGTGGAGTTGGATGATGATAATATCATCTACAACATCACTGAATTCATAAACATGCTTTCCGCATCCTCCCCTCAATTCACCAACACTGACAATGGCATTTCCTTAGTTTATCCTCAGTTAGTCAATTGGGACCAACAAGGCCTGCCAGTCTTGGATACATTTCAGAATGATGAGGCAATTGTAGAATTTATGGGATTACATGAGGGCATACCCAGTGGTGATCATAAGTCAGGATTCGCCATTGATTTACATTGCACGACATACTTCGGTGAGACTGCTCTATCCTCCAGTCACAAAATTAAAAATAAAAATAAAATAAAAAATGAAACGTCTCTAGGTGAAAACTGAAAGGCACCTTTTGATGAAAAAATAGTAAAAACAAAGGACATATCTGCGGGTGAAAACCTCTCTGAGGCACCCAAAGA
Source organism: Sequoia sempervirens (assembly GCA_007258455.2). NCBI lineage: Eukaryota > Viridiplantae > Streptophyta > Pinopsida > Cupressales > Cupressaceae > Sequoia > Sequoia sempervirens. The sequence goes on along the minus strand of VDFB02000015.1, from coordinate 382,713,537 downwards.
TGGAGGACTGGACTTTCTTCCCGTACAACAAGAGAAATCGACTATGCTTATAGAAGACACCATAGAGGATAACATATCAACTATAGAAGATCCTAAAATGGTCCTCTTTGCTGCATCATTGACTGAAGAAGAGAGACCGAAATTTCATAAATTCTTTACAGAACGTAAAATCAACTTCGCATGGTCCTATGATGACATGCCAAGATTAGACCTAGAACTGGTTCTGCACCATCTACCACTACTACCTAATGCCAAACTAGTCAAGTAGAAGTTACGCAAAATGCACCCTCAAGTTGCTCTATTGGTCAAGGCCGAGTTAAAGAAACTACTAGACACTGGATTCATACGGTCTATTGACTACGTCGAATGGATATCTAACCTAGTGCCAGTAACAAAGCCAAATGGGTTGATCCACATCTATACAGATTTTAGAGACCTAAATAAAGCATGCCCAAAAGATGACTTTCCTTTATCGAACATTGATATCATAGTTGACCTCACAGTAGGATATGAGATGATGTCCCTCATGGATGGTTTCTCCAGCTATAATCAGATTCGCATTGCCCCTGAAGACTAGCACAAAATGGCATTTACTTTCCCATGGGGTACATATTGTTGGAATGTCATGCCATTTGGTCTCAAAAATGTAGGTGCCACATATCAAAGGGCTATGACCACAATATTCCATGACATGATGCATAAAATAATGGAAGATTATGCAAATGACCTATTGGCCAAATCAGTAACTAGGAAAGATCATGTCAGGGTTTTAGACACAATTTTCAAGAGACTGGAAGAATACAAAGTCTGGCTAAATCCTAAGAAATGTGTCTTCGGGGTCACATCAGGTAAACTCTTGGGATACATAGTTTCTCGAAGATGCATTGAGGTCGATCCAGCAAAGGTCAAATCCATCATAGACATGCCTCCGCCCAAAGGAATTAGTGAACTCAGAACTCTACAAGGCAGGGTACAATCTATTCGGTGGTTCATAGCCCAATTGGCAGACAAGTGTCACCCAATCCAATATCTGTTGTGCAAGGGTATCCCCTTTGTGTGGATAGATAAATGTCAAGAATCCTTTCAGAAAATCAAACATTACCTACTATCAATACCAGTCCTCATGCCTCCCATTCACGAAAAGTCATTGATCCTATACATATTGACAACTAGTTCAGCATTAGGGGCATTACTAGCACAGAATGACCACGAAGAAAAAGAAAGAGCTATATATTACCTTAGTCGGACATTGGTCGAGTATGAACTGAACTACACACCAATTGAACGAGCTTGTCCAGTCGTGGTCTTTGCAGCATAGAAGCTAAGACATTATTTGTTAAGCCATCAGACACAACTAGTAGTAAAGATCAACCCCCTCAGATATTTGTTAAGTTGGGTAGCATTAATAGGATGCTTGGCAAAATGGGTCATGATTCTGAGCAAGTACGACATTCAATATGTATAAAGAAAGGAAATAAAAGGACAAGTCATAGCGGACCAGTTGGCAGACGCACCTTTGCAAAGTGATCACCCGTTAGTGGCAGATTTTCCAGATGAGTCGATATTCCATACGAAACCTTAGGCACCTTGGCGACTCTACTTTGATGGATCACACACAAATCATGACTTGGGGGTAGGAATTCTGTTCATCACCCCTCAAGGAGACTCCATTCCTAAGTCCTTCTGCATTGCCTTCCCATGCACAAACAATGTGGCAAAATATGAGGCATTAGTCATAGGACTAAGAATGGCAATAAAATGGAAAATCAAAACACTACATGTCTATGGGGATTCTCAACTCGTCATCAACCAGGTTAATGATGACTATGACACAAAAGATGAGAAGTTGATTCCCTACAAATGGATGGTTGACAGTTTCCACACATACTTTCATATGGTAACCTTTGAACAAGTTCCAAGAGCACAGAACAAAGCGGCAGATGCTATGGCTACAATAGGCTCTCTCCTTGACATACCAAGCAATCTGCCTCAGTTGGAATTCCTAATAGAGTAATTGTTGGTCCCTGCCTATGACATTCCAGAGTTAGAAATGGTTTGCAAACTTGTTGGTCCTGACTCTCCCTGGTACCAGGATATTTATAACTACCTTAAGTCTCAAACCCTTCCACTGAACCTGTCCAATAACCAAAGGAAGTCCTTTATCTGAAAAGCCGCAAGGTATGCCATTGTTAGTGACACCCTTTACCACCGTAGCTTTGACGACACCCTCCTTAGATGTCTCGACACCAACGAAGCACGTACAACCTTACGTGAAGTACATGATGGTATATGCGGGTCTCATTCGAGTGGTCCTACTCTAGCCAAGAAAGTAATGAGACTTGGGTACTATTGGCTAACCATTGAAAAGGATGCAATAGAATATGTTAGGGCTTGTCGCAAATTCTAGATTCATAGTGATTTGATCCATGCTTCAGCACAGGAACTTCGACCGATCACCTCTCCTTGGCCCTTCGCTCAATGGGGACTCAACCTCGTGGGTAAGATACACCCAACCTCATCCAATGGCCACAAATTCATCATCACTGCCACTGAGTATTTTACGAAGTGGATCAAAGCCATCCCGCTGACATACATAACCGGCAAGAAAATATCCAAGTTCATTCTTAACTACATCATTTGTTGGTATCGCCTTTTGCAATCCATCATCACTAACAATGAACATCCATTCAAAAAGCAAGATGTTCATGAGTTATGTGAGAAATTTCACATCCAACACCATTTTTCATCTCTGTATTACCCACAAGGAAATGGTCAAGCTAAGGCGTCAAATAAAACCATTGTTAAAATCCTTAAAAACACTGTTAATGACACTAGTCGTGACTGGCACATACAACTCAACCCTGCTCTGTGGGCCTACTGCACTAGCATTCGTAGCCTATAGGAGCCACTCCATTTTCCCTGGTCTTTGGAGCTAAGGCCATCTTTCCCATTGAGGTTGAAATTCCTTTGTTACGAGTCTCCCTGAAGGGTTTAACTGATGACGAGGACTATAGAAAATCACACTTGCACGAGCCAGAGATGCTAGAAGAAAGAAGGAAAAACTCACTAAACCATTTTCAAGCATATCAGAACTGTCTTTGTCGTAGCTACAATAAAAAGGTTATGGTTAGGAAGTTTGACATTGGTGACCTAGTTCTCATGCAGAACCCTAAAAACTAGGCTGATAGAGAAAAGCTGAGAAAGTTTGAACCAAACTGGTTGGGTCCTTACATCATCGTATCTTCTTTTGGTTTTGGAGCCTATCAGCTAGAAAATCTAGATGGAGAACAATTGATAGAGCCTATCAATAGTCTACATCTCTGAAGGTTCTACGCATAGCATTAGAAGATCAAGCTGAAAACCGTAAAATACAAAAAAAATTGAAAAATGATAAAAGAATTGTTCCCTTGATGAAAACCTAGAAAATAGGTGTCTTGGCAACACCAAAAAAATAAGAAAAATGACAAAAATAGTAAAGAGAAAAATTTCGTCCAACAGTGAAAACCTAGCAAACAGGCACTTTGGACAAGTACCATGGTGAAAACCTGGCAAATAGGTGCCATGCATAATCAATCATTTCTCTACCATCTACTGTCACTTTGTCTATTGTGGTCTAGGATGAAATACATTTTCGGTCACCACCACATTATACCTTTCCTTTCATGGTTGATAAATGGTTAACATCAAGTCCTGACGACTGTCCATTTGGTACACCAACAACATACCTTTCATGTCCCTTAAAATTGGCTAAGTCTTGGACATGACTGGGGGAAAAATTATAATCATGTAACTGCATTGGATGTCACACATGGTTTCAGAAATTGGCAAAAAGTCCTGAAATAAAGACAAAAACATGGCAAAAAGTCCTAAAAAAAGATAAAAACATGGCAAAAAGTCCTAAAAAAAGACAAAAACATGGCAAAAAGTCCTAAAAAAAAGACTAAAAACATTGCAAAACATCCTAAAGAAAGACCTAAAAATTGAAAAATGTCCTGAAGAAAACCACAACAAAATGTCAAACACAAAATCATCTCTTTGTCATTTGTCCGAACTATGTTGTCTCTGCGCATTTGCTACATAGACAAGACTCATTTTCGAGTCCCCAAGACATTAGGTCAGTCCTTTTAGGTTTGTCAAAATAAAATCACGGCACAATCTTTGGTTATCAATACAAAGTCATTGGTCATGTCAAACTACAAGGTCTTTGAGTACATGATGTAGGCAAGGCCAACTATCAATGAGCCCCCGAGGCCGCACTAGGTCAGCCCATTAGGGTTCATGGCATCACACTGGCACACACGTCAAAAGGTTTTTAAGACAAAGCAAATCATTCCCAAACAGGTAAAACTCATAAAGAAAATTATGGCAATCATTCATTCAACATGACAATCTCATCAGCACATATCATCACGACAAAATCAACATACATGGTCAACACAAGTCAAACTCAGTCAAAACAAGTCAAGACATCATCACCTATCAAACTATCAACTCTTGGCTAGCCTTCAGATTGTTCTTCTGAAAGATAACCTTTGTCATTCATGCCTTAGGATGTGTCCTTCCTAGGCATTTTCACTGTCCTTTGACATTTTGAGGGATCCTCTTGACATCTAAGGATCACTTCTCTTGACATAAGTATTCTTTAGATGTGTCCTTCTGAAAAACCAATTCTGTCATTTATGCCTTAGGATGTGTCCTTCCTAGGCATCGTCAAAGTCACTATCACATGGAATTTTGAGGGACCCCTTTTGACATTTAGGGATAAATCCTCTTGACATCAACATTATTTAAGATGTGTCCTTCCTGAATTCGGCAATTTTCAACATTTGTCACCTTAGTATCATCAAAGCTTTGACACTCTAGCATCTCGTCATTATCAAACCTGACATCTTGACATCAGAACAATGGATATCTAGATGCACTTGGAAAACACTTGACACTTGTCTTTTTGCTTCTTATCATGTTATTATTTTTTCAGCGAGATCCTAATAACAAGATTTAGAGAAGCAGCAACATATCATGATGATTGACACACATGACTACTAGTTTCTCAGCGAGGTCCTGATTCTGGGATTTAGAAAAGCAGCGACGTATCATGATAAGGGCTCTATTTTTTATATTTTGGAAATCATGTTGCTAGTTTCTCAAGTATGTCCTAGAAATAGGGTTTAGAGAAGCAACAACGTTTCATGAATTGTCCTTGTCCTTTTCTTCTTGCGGTTGATTATGATAAGAAGACTGGGGCAATCACGCTCTAGTTTGAGTCATGATCATCCTTGTCTATGACTGCTTGTCTTACGTGATGGTACAACCTTACACACCTTGATCTATGTCATATCATGGTGTTTGTTGGCCATTACAATAGTCTTCCCAATGATGATTAAGAGCAATAAATATTAAAGTCCAATGGTAAAGTTTTAAAAGATTTGGTCTAGGAACTACATGCATCTTCATCCTTTGGTCTAGTCATTTTCTCTCATCGTTCTGGTCATTTTCTCTCATCGGTCTGGTCATCTTCTCTCGTTATCCTAGTCATCTTCTCTCATCCATCTCATGATGATATCCTATGACATACAGAAACATGATTGCATACATGATCATATAAACATTGCATTAGGCTCATACATACATTATCCATAGCATTAAATCATATACATAATCACAAAAATTGCATTAACATAATCATCAACATTACATATATTTAATAAATACATTATGCATATCATTATCACCATCATCTCATATAAGTAAGCATTGCATCATCATGGCATCATAATCATAAGTAAGAATCATAGGACATACATGATACATCATAAATCAAGCATCATACATAGGGCATCACATCATATACATCATAATGCATAAGTCAAAGAACATCACATAACATACATGTAGGCCACATCAAAAACTACATCATCATATAATACCATCTCAAAAATATACAATGTCACGGGATAGAGTCAACAGATATCCCAAAAATGGAGCTCGCAAGCTCAATAATATATACATAATGTGTCATAATAACAGGCATGCCCCTAGGGAAGACTCTCATCATCCCCTCATGGCAAAGAGTGTGGCATCTAGAGCTCTGTGACTGGCACTGAAATGATGGGTGGACCTATAGCAGCCTCTGCCTATGCAACCAATGGAACTGACACTGATGGCATCATCTCCACAGTAATGGACACCTGTGATGTCACTGTTGTCTGACTCTATGATGCTGACGAATCCACCACTGGTGGTTGCCTCTACACTAAACCAATAGACCCATGACTATGGCTTGAGTGATGAGTTGAGGGATGCCTGCGTGAATGGTGGGACTTGTGCCATGATGTGTGCCCTAAGGAGGTGGACCCTCCTGCACTCGTCTGACTCCTACTTCCATTGGCACTCCCTGATCTGTGCCCATTGCCTTTCCTCGTCTATGACCATGACAATGTAGGATCTCGTTGCTCAGGTGGCACGGCCTACTCATATAAGGTCCTGTACTGACCCAACCTCATGCTCACCCTAGCTAGCTCACAAGCCATATCCCTAGATGGTCCTATGCATAACACTGCAAACTCAACACACCACTGAGCTGAGTTTTGCTAGCGGATCACTGCCTAATCCTGCTCTACTCGAGCCACCTCTAGCTCTGACTGTAGTGCTCTGACCTGTGCCATGATCTCATCTAGTCTCCGCTATAAATTGGCCACTCTCTAATCTGTCGTGGCATCCTAGGGAAATCTCGAGGAGGATGGTATCTCCTTCCTCTCCCTCCACCATCCGCCATCTGAGGAGTCTCTTGGCCTCATCCATAGCATCATCATCATCATCATCATCCTCTCCCACATCCTCTCCACTGACTCCCTCATCTCGAGGCACATCCACCTCTGCATCCTCCCCTTGCCTCAGCTGCTCCTCCTCCCGTCTCTCCACCTCCACCTCCACCTCTGCCTCGGCCACACCCTCCTTTTATCTGACCTCCGCCACCTCCACATCCCCCTCTCGTCTCTCCACATCTACCTTCGCCACATCCTCCTCTCTCTCCCCCTCCTATCCCGGCTGCTCATCCTCCTCTCTCTCTCTCCTTGCCCACCTCAGGGATAGCATCTAATGCTACCCTCACCACACATGGGCACACCCTCCATCTCTCCTCCGCCTTTGACCATCTCTCCTCTGCCTCTGACCATCTCCCCCATCATCTTCGTCATCTTTGTCATCTCCACCCTGGCCTCCGTCTCTACCCCCATCCCTGCCTCTATCCTGACCTCCATCCTTCCCCTGGCCTTTGCCCCTGTCACCGTCCCTGCCTGCTCGCCTGGCTCTTGGCACATGAGGTATCACTGACTGCTTGTCCATAGGTGCTAGCCCATTAGGATCTATCAATGGCATTGGTCTATGTGCCTCCTACCATAGGTCATAATCTGTTGTGGTCCCAGGATCTACAATCCCACCTCTCCATCCCCAAGGCTAGGCTCCTAGCCCTTCAATCTGCTACTCTGCGAAGGCTACTGGTATGGCTGGGCCCCAGGCATACTCTCTAGAAGAATGTGCGTACTCAGCTATCCTTGCAAGTACACCCTACTGCTCTCCAAACTGCCTAAGGACACACTACGGCAAATACATCTCTATGATTAGTGAGCTTTGCACTATCTTGCCAATCAAATATCGATACTATCTGCAAAGGCTGAGATGATCCACCTCGTCATCCCATTGCTCACAATCTCTGTATGGTCACCAAATAAAGGACACCATCGTGTCAATCCTATGATGCCACCAACCAGTCTCACCTATCCACATCTGTTGTAGCGCACCGGCATAGTAGTATGCATAAGGCATCCCCTCAGCCAACTGTAGTCTCTGAATGGGAGGTCAAAATATGGCTATGTGCTCCCAGACCCAAATCATCATCAATGTGGTGTTGCATGAGATACTCTCTGCTTGTCTATACACAACCTCGTACAACTAATGGTAGAAGGTTCCCAATCAACACGAGCCCCAGGCATAAAATGTCTTGTCCTACCTCATCCCAATGAGGACATCTCCCTAGCCAATAGGAAACCCATGTCCCTGACGGTCAGGAATTAGTATCCCACCAATAAGAGTCGCTAGGAATGCATCAAAACGAGCATAGTGCTCTGCCATGAACTCCCATTGAATCTCGTAGCCATGGATGTCGAGTCCAACACCCTCATCATGATAATACGCCCTGAAATTCTACTCACCATGGCAAGGGTCATAGACGATCCACTCTCCTTGGATCGGCACTCATAAAATGCAGTAGACATCCTCGAGCATGATAGTAGCCTCTCCTATCAGCAAATGGAAAGAACATGTCTTTGAATGCCAGTGCTCGCACAATGCAGTCAGTAGTCCCCTATTTTCCAGAATAGCAAGCATATAGGTGACATAAAACAATCCCAGCCACATCAATCGTCACCGCTCCCGCAGAATCAGCTGATCCACAAATCGGAAGGTCATCGGTCTACTCTCGTGGGTATAAATCAGGGCAAGCTGTCTCTGCATAAAGCCAAATAACATGTCAGTACCTTCAAGACAATTATTTGTATAATTAGAAGCATTTCAAATTGGGAAAGTATCAAAATCAGCCCTAGTCAAAACTAAAGTCAAATGTGTCATGCTGAGGCAATTGCATCACAAAACATCGAATGCGTTGTTTCATACTTCAAATGTGTCGCAACATGGCAACTACGGCACTCAGTTGATCAAATGTGTCACATCAAAAAAATTGCGTCACGATATATATCGATTGTGTCATTCCATTCAAATGTGTTGCTTCAACATGCGATTGCGTCCCAAAATGTTGGTTGTGGCATTCTAATTGGCAATTGCGACTCAAAAAGGTGAATGTATCACACATTTTGGCAAATGTGACACAAAACCTCGCCTTCCTCTAATTTACCATTTCATTTGCATCATGACACATCAAATGCGTCGAACGCGAAGGTGAATGCGGCTTACACAAACGCATATGCATCACGGCACATTTGTTGTTCTACCTAAAAACCTAATTTTAGCACGCAAAACGAAAAAATTTACAAAGGAGGATAGGGGTACATACCGCTGGCTCTAAGCCCTCTAGCCGCCTAAAAGGCTGCACGATCTCACCATGATGCTCTATCACTAGAATCACCATCCTCACTGCACTCCTTTTTGCTCTGAGCTCTCAAAATTCGCAAAGTGAATAGTAAGAATGAATTGACTTTTACCCCTTTTTCAACCTATTTATGAAGTCAAAATGACATTTTTCAACTAGGTCATTACTGGAGGCTCATTTGACCAACTTTGACCACCTCGTTGGCTGCTTTAAACATGTCAAAATCCAAAAACGACTGCGCCATTGTTTTTCTAGTCATCAAATTGACTTATCGGGACCCTTTACAAATTTTTCTGCCGCCGACCCAAAATTTGAAAAATTTCCCGAGGGGGCATTGATACTCTATACCTTCACTGGGGCATGTCTTTGACTTATTTTCTTTGTCACAACGTGACAAGCGACATTATGACAAAGAGGGGAAAAATATAGACACCTAAAAATGACCTAGGCCTGCAAGCTTCATTTTTACCACTTTCGTCCTAGCATATTTATGACATTTAATTATGTCTTTGGTCCACATTCGACTATTGATTAAATAATTCATAATTATTTGATTAATTCATGTCCCTTTATTCTTCATGATTAATAAATAAATTTTATTTATTTATTAAATACATAATTATCTAAGTCTTCCCCTAATTAAATAAATTTATTTAAATTACCCCTTCTTCAGTCATTTCTTCCTGATTATTAAATAAATGAGTTTTATTTATTTATTTAATATGTCACTAACTGTCATAATTAAATGAATTATTTAATTATTATTAGTCTTCTCTACTAAATTAAATAATTAAATTTAATTATTTAATTACCAAAATTGATATTCATCTCATTTTAAATAAATGAAATTATTTAAAATGTCATCACATTCTTAACTGATCCATTTTGGTAAATAATTTGAAAATCGATTGTTTATTATTACAAAATTCACATTTGGAATTAATTTAATTCAAAATGGTAACTTTCCTCCAAAAATCAAGTGATCGAGCAGATTCTTGATCTTTCCAAATCTGATCTTCAGTTCAGTCTTTATCTTCTTCATTTTTGAAAATCTTTATTTTTGAATTAATTTCCTCATTTATTCTCCACCGCCGATTCAATCTTCTTAGATGGCATCTCGACCACTCAATTAATGACTTTTCCCTAACCCTGATTAGGGATTATTAGATTTAATCTAGGCCTCTAATTTTAGGTCTCCATCAAAAGTCAATCTCATCCGTCCATTCAAAATGGCATTTTCTATAAAATTCCATTTTCCTCTCATTTTTTGATTACATAGACACATTACATACTTATGCACTGACATACTTAGAATTTTTTCATAGCGATTGCAGCATTTATTGTCTTTATTTTATTAAGTCTTAGCATGTTTAAGCATAGGCATTGTCAATCATAGTCATAGGCATAGACATTTGTTCAAATCCTTCAAAGCTTGGTGTAGGACTTAGACTTGTATTTCTAGATTGCTCGCACGTCGAATCTGAGGGCAACACATCAACCAGCAAGCTAGAAGGTGTTACAAAAGTGAATCATGGAGGTCTCGGCAATTAACAGGTATAATTGTTCTTTTGTTTACTTCCATTATGTTTTGTAATTGCTTTGGGTTTTGTGATTTATATTGATTTGCTAATGTTTAATCAAACCTGAAAAATAGCCCTTAGTTACAAAACTAAATAGACCAAACCTCCATCCTATAGGGGTATAGGTGCCACTTTGATGTGGAAAGTAGCCCTTTCGCAATCCCTTTGATAAGCTCCAACATGTAAGTGATTCCAAGTGTATGAGATTGATTCAAAGTGATAATGAAAACAAGATCAAATGTGGTGAAAATGAGTGCAAATGAGTAATTTCTATGAGTGAAAATGCCTATAGTGAGATTGTGGAGTCACCAAAAAATGTACACCTTTTCCCTTGCCTGATTTAGGAATAATTAATGACAAATTGAACTTAATGTCGCCTTGGTCTAGTGTTGTGAGGTGTTTTACACATCCACACTAGGTCTTGGGACCCTTTTTGAGCTAAACTAACCTAACTCTATCCTAATTTAATGTTGTAAAATGTATTTATTTACATCTTAACATTAAATTTAGGAGGCTTGTAAACTAAATGGACCTAATATAGTTTTGTAATGTTTTTTACACATTCACATGGGATTTAGGGCCCTTCTAAGCTAAATAGACCCAATTTTTCCTTAATTTAGTGTTGTAAAGTTTATTTATTTACACTTTCACATTGGATTTTAGGCCCTATTGCATTTATGACCATTATATCATCATTAATAGGCCCTTATGACCCCATATTATGCATCCCAAGGCATATTTTGATTAAAATTTTGATAAAATCAACATAAAAACTAAAATACTTCACTCCCTAACATCCTAACTGGAAAAATAGACCCTGTGGGACCCATTCACCACTTTGAGAAAATGAGTCCCATCCAGGTGGGACTCATTCACCCAAGACGGTGAAAGAGTCCCATTTAGGCTATTTTCAAGGTTTGAGTGGGAAAAATGGGGTTTTAAGTTTAAATTTCTTCAATGGCCTTAGGGATAAAATTAACGGTCATGTGAGTAGATTACCTATATAAACAAGCTTTCAAATCCTCATTTCATCCAAGCAACATAAGCCTACATGTTATCAACTCAAGTATTCAAGAGTTAAGCATTTCAAGATCGTCAAGATAGCATTCAAGGTCAATTCTAAGGAATTTAAGAGTAAGATTATTCATCAATTGTTGCAGAAATTCAAGATCCATCATCATGGCAAGGTTCTAATTGCATTACTTCATGTTTGTTCTTCATTGAATTGTTTCATCATTTTGGTTTAATTACCTAAAAGGGGTTTGACCAAGGAAAACCCCTATTCCCTAACAATCAACATTTTCTCTTTCTTTGTGTGATTGTAGATCTAGGTGCTTTGAAGGCTTGGAGATTAGTGAATATTAGGTTTCAAACTTGTTGGAGTCGTCTCCCTATTGGCAAGGTCAAAAAACCTCACACTGAGTCATTCATTCATGGATTCAATCCATCATAACATTCTAGTATTCTAGTGCCCTTAATCATTCAATCGAGCATTCAATAATCTTGAAGGAGCATATCTTCAAACTTCAACATCAAGGGTTTGGTGAATTTATGACATTGCATGTTGTTTGTTCATCATTCTCTCTTTATTTTATTCCATTTTAAGGGTTTGATTACCAAGCTGAGGTTTGACTAAGGAAAAGCCCTATACTTTAACCCTTAACACTTTTTCCCCTCTTTACATGTGTGTTTTCTAGGTCTTGTATGCAGATTTGTCAAAGAGATAGGTGTTAAAAGTTTCATCAAATTGTTGAAGACCAGTCAAAGCCAACAAAACCCTATTTGAAGCTTGGAGAACACTTTCCCATCAGAATTTCTATATTTGGATCTGACAATCTGTCAAGAAGAAAAGTGCAAATCAAGACCCACAGAGTTGACCCTTGACTTTTTAGAAATCTACAAGTGGTCTAATTCACCATCTATGGTGAATGAGTCCCACTACTAGGCTGGAAAAAGTTTTTTTCTGAAGTTTTCTATTCCTGGCATCCCAAAACCTGTTCTGACAGTTTTCACCAAAAACATGACTAATTCACCATCTGTGGTGAATGAGTCCCAATGGGCTTCAGAATTAATCTCTGCAGCATTCCAGAACCTCCTCACGTTAGCTTTTAGCCTCCAGTTGTACCTCATTCAATATTATTAAGTTTTGTCATTATTTTTTAATGTCTTTAGTTCATTTTGCATATCATAGTGTGTTTTCAAACAATTCATATTTCTTAGTTTTGCATTCATAATCAATAGATTTTATTCATTTTTTGCATTTATATCATCTCATCTAGGCTTATTTCATCCACATTGCATTAATATTGAGTGTGAACATAGCAAATTTTACCCTATTCATTTCCTTTTAGATGAAAGACCCTAGAAGTGAAAGAGAGCATTAGGGTACCAAAACCCATGTTTACATTTTGGTGAACCCGTCTTTAGAAAAATTTTACTTCTGATTTTAAGTGCAACAAGATTGCATTAGGTTTTGCATTTTTTTGCATCTTAGGAATTTCAAAATTGCATTAGTGAAAAGATCATTTATATTTCATTATTGCATTAAAAAACATTGAAATTCTGCATCTACATCCTAGTTTGGCATCAAACAATCTAAAAAGCATAAAATTCATCTTCAATTTTCAAAAAAAAATTCAAAAAAAATCATCCCTGGACTCATTTTCCACCCTAGGAAAATTAGTCTAGTTGCACATTTTGCACAGTAATTTATTTTATTTTTAGAGCATTTTCTACATTTCTATTTTCTGTTATTGCATCTCTGTTACAATTTCTAAAATTCATGTTATTAGCATTTTATTCCTCCTAGTTTGCATTATATTTTCACCCACCCCACCTTTAGTAGTCTTTGTATGAGTGTTTGGTGCCCTATTGATAGTGCTTTAGTGAGAAGTTCCCAACTCATGGCCTCCTAAGATAACACATTCGTTATGGACCTTGGGTTATCCTGGGCTTCTACTCTTGGTATTTATAATGGTGCATTGGGCATGGATACTACCTTTAGCAACCCTTATCCTTCCAATAGCATGCAAGTTGACACAAAAAACAATCACATTCCACAAGACAAAATAGTTAACATTCATGAGGACTTAACACATCTCCAGCATCAAGTGTGTCTTGAAGACATTTCAACCACTGCCATTCCCACTATAGAAAACATCCATCGCATGCTTCAAAGTGATGAAGGCCTAGATGTTGTGAAATAATTTTTTGAGAAAAACATGTCCCTTCCACCTCTAGTGCATCTCAACCAACAAACACTATGGTTATCCAAGGAGGACCTCACATTCCTCCCCCTTCAACCATAGTATCCATACCTACCTACACCACTCCCCAAGTTGCAACAGTCATGCAATCTGTTAGTAATGTGACTCCTTCCTTCAGTATTCCTACTAGCACTCCTAGTTCCTTTGTGGCATTGAATGTTCTATCATCTACCACCTTCCCACCTATCAGTGTTCCCTTCACTAGTCCTACTACTACATACACTTCATCCCCACTCTCTCTTCCATCTCCTACAACCTATCCTGATCCTATCATCACACAACTCTTCCACATTGTTTCTTCTATAGAACAAAAAATATCCACCATAAACCATATTCAAAATGCACCACCCACCTTTTATGTCAATAGCAGCCCATTATCTTTGGAAATATTAAGAACAACGATGCCACAAGGAATTGAGATACCTAGATTTGAGAAGTACGGAGGGAAGGGTGATCCTACTAATCATGTCAATGCTTATACAACCTTATGTAGTGATTTTTTCCTTGACGATAACTTGTTTGCTAAACTGTTTCCTAGGACTTTAAAGGACACTGCCTTCAAATGATTTTCCTCTTTACCAAACAATTCAATTTGTTCATTTAATAAACTTTTTGATGCATTCATAAACCATTTCCAAGTGCACATGACTCCCAAAAATACATTGGTTTATTTAATGAGATGTAAACAAAATGTGGATGTAAAGGTAACTAATTTCATCTCACGCTATCAGTCATTTTATGCCCAAATCGATGCCAAAGTTCCTAATTCACTTCTCCAAAATATTTTTATTGAAAATTTACAAATTCAAATTAAAGATAAATTGACCATGATGAAATTTCCCTCTTTCATGCATCTATGTACAACCCTTTGTGACTATCACAATTTGGTTAGTAGTCATGATTCTAAGTTCACTTCTAGCTGAGCTAAGAAATTTGAACATGTCAACTCCAAAAATTCACAACCCTTTAGAAAACAAAACAAAGGCTTCTTACAATTCAATCCTCCTCCTCATCAACCCACTCCACCTGTTAATAACCAAGTTGCTACTGTTAAAATAGTGGTTCCCTTTAATTATGGGGATCTAAAGAGACAATTTACACCTTTTCTTGATACCCTTCATAACATGATGACTCAACTTTTACAGCAAAAAATGATCACTTTTCTTGTTGTTAAACCACTTGATCCTACTAAACCCTTACCCCTGACATTTAAACCAAATGCTTATTGTTATTTTGATTTCCTAAATAGACATGACACAGAATAGTGTAAGAATCTTATACACCTAGTGCAAGACCTCATTGATTTTGGTCATCTATCCATTACGGGTGTCAATGATCAAGGACATAAGTTTGTTGCCCCTCCCAACAAAAAATTGGAAATTTTTACCAACCCAATGCCTAAACACAATATTTCATTTGTCAAAGATAGTGAGCCTTCAAACAATGATGTGATGAATGTTGACACAAATGATGAACATCATGTTACCCATGCTAATCCTATCGATGAAATGGTGGGTATGATAGACGTTATCCCTCATAAGGACCAAACTAAGACATATCTTGATATTACTTTTTCTTCTCATGAAATAGTTTCTAGTATTACATGATCTTTATCAAGATGATTATGACAAACCAATAGCATGGATCAAGACACATAATGGTTTTGCATTCCCTACGATAGGATCGATCATTCTTCCATTACAGATAGGACCTAAAACATTGGATGTAAAATGCTCTATCATTCCACAGTTGGATTAGTTTCATCTATGGCTATGCCATCCATGGCTTTACTCGATGAAAGTTGTCCCTTCATTCATTCACAAATGTTTGAAGTTTCCACTTGATAATGGCATATTTAGTTTCCACCATAGTGGCTTTAACCCATTTTCCTCTAGAGGAAAATTTTCCTTGGAATCCTTTAGGCCTAAGTCCATGGAACCCATAACACCTCGTAAAGACTTCTTTTTCATTTCCTATCAAAAATTCAAAGCCAAATAAATAGTGGAATTGTCTCTTCGTAGCATGTCTTCGCCTACTTCTAACACTCTTATCCTAGATTAGGCAATACTTCAACCTAAACTTGAACTAGCAAATCAATCTCAACCAACAATAAACACTTCACCTTCATCATCCAAATGCCCAAGAGATAATGAAACCAACCTTGTCATACCCCCTTGCATAAAACAATTTTATAAAGCAAAAGAGAAAGTGATTGACTCACCTCCTATGGTTCCTTTTGTTCCTCCCCTTAGGGAAGAAAAGGAGCCTATGGGGGATCAAAATGCTCTTACATACACAAAAATTCAAAATAGAATCAAAAGAAACCAAGCTGCTAGGGAGTGTAGGCGTCAATGTTGGCTCCTTGCTTGTTAGTTACATGAAGAAGAAAACGAAGAAAATCTTAATCCTGACTTGACAACAACAATGCATCCTAACCCACCACAAAGTAATCCAATACAACAATCACAACAAGAGATACATTCTCCTTCTGGTATAATCATTCATCCTCCTATTGTGATTAACCTGGATGACAACGAGGAAACAACAAAGATCGATGAAGACATACATAATGAATTAAACACATTGTTTTCCTCGTTTATGAACTTAAATAAGATATCTCCTATATAGAGTGATGAACCTGGCACTTCACCTAGTTCTACTCTTGCTCTTGTCCCTCTTGCCAATTGTCCACCTTTTGAACATGATTAGGAGGTGGATGACTTTTTAGATGGTTAACCTGCATTTGGCTTAGTAGCCTTTTACATTTTTCTTTTCTTTTCGGTATGATTGCATGTACATAATGTGATCCCTTGTGATGTGTTGTTTTCTGTTCTCTCTCCTTGTGCCATTCCTCTATTTGTATCTTCATTCTTCTATATGTTACACATTTCTTGTTATTTTTTCTTTTCCACTTTTTTTTGTGTTTTCCTTTTGAGGATGATGCAAAGTGTTGGCATGCCCTATTTCTCTTCCATGTTGACCTAAAAGGTCTTTCTATTTTATTTTCCGCTTTTGTTTTCTATTTTCCTTTTGGGGATGATGCAAAGCATTAAGACACCCTATATCTCTTCCATGTTGACCCAAAAGATCTTTCTATTTTCTTTTCTACTTTTGTTTTGTGTTTTCCTTTTGGAGATGACGCAAAGCATTGAGATGCCCTATGTCTCTTCCATGTTGACCCAAAAGGTCTTTCTATTCTCTTTTCGCCTTTTGATTTGTGTTTTCCTTTTGGGGATGATGCAAAACATTGAGATGCCCTATGTTGACCCACAAGGCTTTCTTTTTCATTTCGCCTTTTTCTTTTCTCTTTTTTCCTTTTTTTTTATGTATTCCTTTTGGGGACGATGCAAAGCATTGAGACATCCTATGTCTCCTCCATGTTGACCCAAAACAGATTCTTTTTCTTTTCTTTTTTTCTCTCTTTGTGTCATTCTTCTAGTTCTATGTATTTAGGGAATGATGACAGTTCCAAGCTCTCTAAACAACAAATGTTGCATCAATGAACATGCTAACCCCAAATCCATAGATCCCTTATGTTTTTGGTGTTCCTTTTTGGGGGAGAACCCTCTTTCCTTTTTTCCTTTTTCATTCACATGGTGTAGACTTACTTGAAAATATATGACTTGGCATAGGGCTTTCCATCTTGGCTCTCATTTCTTATTTATTTTTCATTTTCCATTCACTACTTTAAATTAATTTCTCATAGAATGGTGTGTAGCAATTCCTTTAAAGTGGGGGCATACATTGGCATTATTCATTTTCCATTTTTCTTTTTCTTGGTTCTTAGTGTATCCTTCTTGTTTTATACAATGCATTTGTCACTTTGTGGATGAAATTGGGTATAGTGTCCTTCATAAGTGTGACCTATCTTTGTGTATTACATTCCTCTTAGTGGCCTAATGCAACACATTGTATCCCCTAAGTTGTGAATATTCTATTCTTTGATCAGTCCTCTCTTGGAGACATTAGACACAATGTTCCCTAAGCTATAGACCTCACATAAACTAAGCAAGACTCCTTTGAACATTCTCTACATGTTACATTTTGCATTTATATGGCCACCTTGCATAACACAGCTTGCATGCCTATGGTGCCATCACATTTGTGCATGAGTTCTAAGCATATGAAGCCTTTCTTGTCTCATGAGGCATGAAACAAAATTTTACTTTGTGGTGCCTTATTACAGTTATCAAGAGGTATAACTTCAGTATGGTTGAGCGAGAAGCCCATTCCGAGGTGTGACTTTCCCCATAGCCACCTGTGTGTTTGTTAGTGCATACCAGCTATGAGTGTATGTTTCTCACCCTTTGGGCTTTCTCATCCAGTGGATAGCCATTAGTTCCATCACCCCAAAGTGATTATGCATTTTCTTTTTATACAAATAGCCTAGATCTAATCCACAACGGGTTGGACAAACAATCGAAGCTTGATTTGATTCTTCTTTCATCTTTCTCTTTCATGTGTGTTCTTTTTGCTTATGTTTAGTTTTCCATGGGATCTTCATCTTGGGGGCTTGATCATCCATCTTGATCATTTTTGTCTCATCTTTCTAAACATTAGTTCATTGGAACACTTCTTGAGATGTGTTGCTCTACTTTAGTGTGAGTTTGAAGCAAGTTCATCCTCTCACTAAAGTGGGGGCTAAATGTGGACACAGAAAAAGTAACCCTTCTACTTTTTCTTGTTTTGTCACTCCTTGTGCTTAATTGGCTTGATTTGGCCTTAATTTAATGTTGCAATGTGGCCCACACATTCACATTAGGTCTTGAATCTTCATGAATCATTAAGACTTTATGATGTCTTGTAAAAGTGTTATCAAGTGTTGTAATACATTTTCACACTTTTCTAGAATATTCTTCTTATAATTCATCTAAATACCCCCTTTATAATACTTACCAAGTCTTATTTTAAAGTTTTGTAAAGTCTTGTAACAAAATTTCATGCTTTTCTAGGCTTGTCATCAATAAATACACCTGTCTTATGCTTTATTTGGGCCCTTTATGCACTTACAGGCCTTAATTAAGTGTATTTTTTAATATAACCCCGACAAACATCATTTAAGAAAACTTAATTCTCGACACCCATTCACATGCCTTGAGTGGGACCCATTCACCATTAGGGGTGAATGAGACCCTCTTGGCACAAAAATCAAAATAAATTCAAATTGTTGGTGGGTTTTTATTTCTTAAGACCCAAGGTCATCTTGTGATGTATTTTTGGGAAATTAGGGCATAATTGTGTTTAAATATATGATTTTATATTCATTTTAACCCCCATTCATTCATGCATTCAATCCATCATAGCATTCTAGTATTCTAGAATCCTTAATTATTCAATCAAGCATTCAAGCATCTTGGAGCAGTATATCTTCAGACTTCAACATCAAGGGTTTGGTGAGTTTATGACATTGCATGTTATTTTTTCATCATTATCTCTTTATTTTATTCCATTTTGAGGGTTTGATTACCAAACTGGGGTTTGACCAAGGAAAACCCCTATACTCTAACACTTAATACTTTTTCCCCTCTTTGCATGTGTGTTTTGCAGGTCTCGTATGCAGATTTTTCAAAGATATAGGTGTTAAAAGTATCATCAAATTGTTGAAGATCATTCAAAGTCAACAAAATCCTATTTGAAGCTTGGAGAACATTTTCCCATCAAAATTTCTAGATTTGAATCCGGCAATTTGTTAGGTAGAAAAGTGAAAATCAGGACCCACAGAGTTGACCCTTGACTCTTCAAAAATCTATAGGTGGACTAATTCACCATTTGTGGTGAATGAGTCCCACTACCAAGCTGGAAAAAGTGTTTTTTGAAGTTTTCTATTCTTGACATCCTGAAAGCTATTATG
Source organism: Sequoia sempervirens (assembly GCA_007258455.2). NCBI lineage: Eukaryota > Viridiplantae > Streptophyta > Pinopsida > Cupressales > Cupressaceae > Sequoia > Sequoia sempervirens. The sequence goes on along the minus strand of VDFB02000015.1, from coordinate 382,693,737 downwards.
GTAGTTTTCACTAGAAACAAGACTAATTCACCATCTATATCAAATGAGTCCTAGTGGGCTTCAACATTAATCTTTGTAGCATTCTAGAACCTCCTCACATCATCTTTCAGCCTCCATGTGCACCTCCTTTAGTTTCATGAAGTTTTGTCATTGTTTTTTTATGTTTTTAGTTCATTTTGCATATCACAGTGTATTTTCAAACACTTTATATTTCTTATTTTTGCATTCATAATCAATAGCTTTTATTCATTTTCTACATTTAGATCATCTCATCTAGGCTTATTTCATCCACATTTCATTAATCTTGAGTGTGAACATAGTGGTTTTTACCCTATTCCTTTCCTTTTAGGTGAAAGACCCTAGAAGTGAAAGAGAACATTAGGGTACCAAAACCCGTGTTTACACATGTTCCTATGCAAAAACCCTGATCTAGGATTGATTCACCCAAATTGGCGAATGAGTCCTAGTGGGCCAAAATTTTAGAATCAACAACATTTCCAGTCTCTACAAGTTTCTCGGTGCACACATTCAGTTTTACAACTTTTTGTTTTGCTCAATTGGCATTTCTAGGTCATTTTGCATATCACACTATGTTTTCCAACTCATTATCTTTTCCAATTTTACACTTGGTGGTGAACCCCTCTTATAATCTAAAATCATATCCTAGGATACCTTATTTTCAGATCTCTCTCTGCACTAAACATTGGATTGAGATCTCTAAGGTGTCCTTGAGTGTGGCAAGTGTGAAATCGGATCCCTATCCTTGCATCTATGCCTCAAAGGTGGGGAGCATCCATTTCTAGTGTCCACATTTTGGTGAACCTACTTTTAGAATACCTTCTTTTTAGATTTGGAGTCCATCATCATCCTAGAATTAGCTTGCATTAGGATTTGCATTAGTTAATTTGCATTCTAAGGTTTCAAATTTTTTGCATTAGTGAAAGTGCATATAGGTTGCATTTTTGAATCTCAAATCATCGAAAAACATCTAAAAACTATATTTTCACTTAGGTTACACATCATACAACATAAAAAGCATTAAAATATATTGAAAATTCCTAAATTTTTTGAAAAAAAATCCCTACTAGGACTCATTCGCCACCTTGGGTGAATCAGTCCCAAAACAGATCTAAAACAACCTTTTAAAGCATTGAAAACCTTTTTTTTAAGTTTATATTTTTTTCCATTGGTTGGTTGTTTCATTAGGTTGACTTTCTGTTAAATGCAGGGTGATCCCACAAAGCCAGTTTACAATTTCTAGGAGATTCTATTTTTTCCTAAAATCACATATTTTTAGAAAATATAATGATTTAAGCCTTAAAAAGTTCCATTTAAAGCATTCCAATTGAAGAGGGCTTGATCAAACTACCTTAGATCAAACCCCCTTGGATAGATCCCCACTAGTTTTAAACCATACCTATAATGGAGTCTCCTTTACACCTATCAAAATGCTGATTAAAAACCACTTTTGATTTACCTTTTGGGGGATCAAATTAATTCATTTAAAAAAAAAAAAATTATGTATTCCTTATTATAAGCTTCCCAAAAAGTATAATTTTAAATAAATTTAATTTAATTATTATATTTATTTTTTATTTCTTGTGAATGTAGGTTTTTCACCAAAAATGAAGCTCTCTGTTCTACACATGGAAAAATAGAAGATTATAAAAAAAATTGAAAAATATGAGTGCACCAAAAATTGAAGTCTTTGATACAACAACAAAAAAAATTGAATTTTGATACATACAAAAAAATTACACATTATACAGTCTGTCTATGTCTAAATTGTAATTGGTTTGACTTCGATACTTGATTAAGGAAAAAATATTCAATAAAACACTATCTAATCAAGTGGAAACACTATATATCAGAGTTACAAATATAAATTCAAAAGAATTGTAATTTTATCTTTCATGGAAAAAAAGTTGTGTTATACGGTGAGCGTCACTCCTTAAAAATGTTGTTTTCTAAAAAAAACTAGTTTTCGAGGGAGATGGAAAAAGAGGTGCAATCTGATTCCAAAAAATTTAAAAAAAATATATTTAGAATCTACAGTCAAAATTTCACGAAACTCTAGTCTGCATCATCTTCAAATTCCTCACGGTTTAGCTGCTATAGGTGCCTGAAAGTGAAGATTTAGTTAGAAAAAATTATTTCAGTGTCTAGTTTGGCCAAAAATTGTAAACCACTATTGTGGGATCACCCTGCATTTCACTAAATCTAGGTTAAATTAGTCCATTTCATGCATTTCTTCATTGCAAATGCAATTTCATTCTTAGATCATTGCATAATGTACCTAGTAAATTACCTTGTTTGAAAACTAAAAATTACATTTCATGTTAAGTCTTTACATGGTATTTTGAGTTTGCATAAATTATTGTTCAAAAATGTTAGCTTTGGAATTTTCCAAGTTTGCAAAGAAAACTTTATTCAATAAGCATGTTAGTCATTCATTTAATGCATTCCCTAGTTATGAGAGTCTTTTAAGGAAAAAAAGTGGACATATTCACGCTTTCCTTAAACCTACGCCCACTTTTATCTATCCTATTTGTGAGGATGATGTGATAGAAGAAGATATAAGTATGGACATTCATGATGATCATAATTTTTCTTCTCCCAAAATCTCTCCTTTTCATGACAAAGGTATCTTCGTGAAAGAAGATGCAATCGTTGAGAATCATGAAGTTCTTGTTTACTCTTCTCCTCATTCCCATTGGGAATATATTATAACAATAGAAGATGAAATCATTGCCACCACCTTAGTTAGCTTACTTGCCTCTCCCAACATTTCTCGTACTTGTGACAATGCTACAATCATGAATAACCATGAAAATAACATTTGTGAGGAAGACATGTTGGTGTTAGGAGATCTCATAATTGAGAGCTTTGACAATCATACTTCACCCACTTGGGAAGATAGTATAGGGAATAAGGGTGTAATTGTAGATAATCATGATAATCACATTGACTCTTCTCCTAATATCCTTCATAGTAATGAAGATGATGGTGTTAGAAGATATACTTGAAAGTGATGACAATCTTGTTTCTCCCTTTCCTAACACTCCTACCATATGGGAAGATCTATTTGGTAAGAATGAAAATCATAGTGGTCCTTCTCTTGATGCCTCCCCTAATTGTGATGAAGCTACTTTAAAAAATCTAACCATGGATGAACATATTACAAGCTCTCCTACTAGGATAGCTAATATGGCACAAGCGAATGAGACCTTAGAGAAAAATGATAAACACACAGAACCTTCTCCTAATATCCCCACTATTGATGAACATGACAATCCAACCATTGATCATTCCCCTACTTCTGATGAAGTCATTTTAGAAGAACCAACCATCGAATGTTAAGAACATGTGGTTTGTAGTTCTCCTAAAAACTCTCCTCCTAGGGAGGATATCATGGTGCAAGAAAAGGATAACATTGACAATAATGACATAGTGTCTTTAGAAGAAAATGAAGAGGCAACATTATGTATACACTAAAAATTGGTCTAGGCCTAAGACTTCAATTTCTTCATAATTCTTATCTTATCATAATTAAATAATCCTAATTATTTAATTATTTTCTAAAAGTCACCTATTATATATTAATTAAATAAATTTAATTATTTAATTAATTCATTTTTCCTTTATTCAATCTTGATTAATTAACTAAATATTATTTATTTAATTATGCCGCTAATTAATTTATCCTCTTTCTAAAATTAAATAAATTCTTATTTAATTTACTCTCATCACATTTTCAACTATAATTAAATAATCATTTAAAATTATTTAATTATTCTTTGACCTCTTCTCCAGTCAATTAAATAAATCTTTATTTATTTAATTTAATCCTCAAATTTTGAATGTGGAATTAAAACATCATTTAATTCATAAAAAAAATTATTCCTAGCATATTCTTCTTTGATTGGATAATTGCTTAGTTATCTGATTATTCATTTACCTCTTAAGTCGAGATTTAATTAAATCAGTTAGTCATCTCCTGATTTAATATTTGATTGTCTCTAGCGAATATACTCTCCATCTTAATTAGTCGATTATCTAGTTTTTATTCTTCTTCGTGCAAACTTATATTAATTAAATAAGTTTATTTAATTAATTAATTAATTCATGCGTTCGAATGGACCGTTTCCTATATTCAATATTTATCCTTTACATGCAATCATTATTCTTCTAAGTTTCAAGCATTCTCAACTAAAGATTAAATTATTACTTAATCTTAATCTCCACCTTTTATGCTTTATCACTCACATTATTACTAACACTAATCTCAATGCATGTCAAATCTTTTAATCTTAATCGTCTGTCTATCTTTCAATCTGAGCCTGTCATTTGAAAACCCTGTTTTCTATAAATTGGTTTTACCTCCATCATTGTTACTCCTCCTGAAATCTTATGACTTTTGGAAGCAATAAACTTTCTTAATCTCTGATGTTTTTCTAATAACACTATCATGAGGCTATACTTGCACTTAAGAGAAATCTAAGGCAATTATCATACAATGGCAAAATGGAGAAGGAAAATCCAGATTATGCATGGAATTACGTAGATATTTGGTGAGATCATTTTTTTATTTATGTTTTAAGCTTTCCATTGTTCTTTTTTGTTAGCATAGGTTCAGATTTGAGTTTATTGCATTGTGTTTATTTAATCCACTATTTTTCCTCTGTTACATTAGTGAACCCAACATGAAGACACGGTCATCAAAAAAAAATTGTAGAAATTTTATTCTTTTTTGCAGGTATAGTATAGTTTGATGTATCTGAGGCATAGAATGGTGCAATTGATCCCCTGAGCCACATATGATGAATAATATGACACATCTGAATACTTGTGATGCATCAGTGGCCCATTGCGACACATTTGGCCGATATAATTTCTGGTGTCTAAATTCTGAATTTGAATTTTTAATTGCAATTTTCAATGTGACTAATTTGGAGTTTGTAGTGTGTGTTCTTGAGGAGATAACATAGTGTTTGCAAGACATTTCATAGAATACAAGTATTCAAACCTTTTTTCAAGATGATTGACGAAGAAAAAGATCACACTACTAATGAATTGTTTTGCACAACGCTTGTCGAAGATTATTTTAAAATAGATTATCTTAGTACAATAGATAATTTTCATTTGGGCTTAAAATTAACAACTATCTACTATGTTTGGTGCATGTGCACACTCTATTTAAAAACTCGATTCAATAATATAAGTATCCTCTCCCCTTGCGCATTTGTGTGATCCTGCATGTAAGAGAAAGCATTATTAACTCTAGAAATTAAACCTTCCTTGGTGGGAAAAATTACTCACCCCAAGGTGACTCAAATTGGAAATGAAGCTTTTTAGCCATGCTACTCTTGACCCATATATAAATGTGTATCCTATTGGAAAGCTTAGGATTATAGGTGCAAATTTTTTATGTAGACAAGTTTATTTGGCCTCACGATGCATAGCCACCTAAATGGGTTCCCTTAATACAATCCAATTGTTTTTAGTTATCCAAAAACATTCTATTTGTTGGTACAAGAGGTCAGACCTCTAAAGTCATCTCACATTCATACAGTTCTTAGTAGAGATGAAAAGTTTGTCATGGGAGATTCATGGGAACTGAAGCTTCGCTAACCTGGAGAAGTGATTGTTGTGGAGTGGAGCCAATGTGGTCAAGCTTTTGATCATCTTCTCTAAATAAGCACAGCTAGGGAAACCCAAGTGAGAACTTAGTAGATATTATCATAGCCAGCCTTAGGATTGTACTTGTTTTCTATTGGAATTATACATGTTCATGATCAAACCTGAAACACATTATTTTCTGATTGTCTTTATTTTCCAAAATTTGATCAAAAATAGAGTTATTCAAACCTACATTTTACCAGAAAACCGTATGTGTTATCCAAAAGGTCACATTTGTTTACTAGTAAACCACATTTGCATTATTGAGTCACATATGCTTAATAGAACACCACATCTATTTATTGAGTCACATATGTCAAGTTTGTTAACACCTCTGATACTGAGAACCCACGTCTGAAAAATTTTGTGATGCATTTGATATCCTGAGTCGCATATGTCTATCACAGACCCGAACCATATTTTACTAGTGACTAGTCTTTGAGATTGAAAACAACAACTGATAAATCTTGAGTCACATCTGAGATAGTGAGTTACATTTTCCTGTCACAAACCTAAGACATAGTTCACCAGAAAACCACATATGGCATAGAGAACTACATCTGCTAATTTTTGTGATGCATCTCTCATCCTAAACCATAATTTTTTGATTACCAAAACACCAAAATTCACTATCAGTCACAGACGTGAGACTTAGTTTACCAATGGACTGCATTTGATAATAGGAACCACATTTGTTAATTTCTACGACACATATGTCATCCTGAACTGCAATTTTTTTATTACGAGAAAACCAAAATTCACTATCACAATCTGAAACCAAATAGTCACACCAATATCTCATTTATCCTTTTATAGTGATCCTTGGACAAAAACTAGAAATTTTTCTCATACTTTGCACGATTGCATCCTTTAGGTATTGTCTAGCCATAGTGATAGACATCCTAGTTGCAAATCTTAGATTCATCTTAGGAGTCTTTATTACCTTCATATTGACCAAGATTTTAGGAAAATCACTTTACAGACTTTAGAATAGGTCAACTTTCCATGCTTTGGATAAACCCTTTCTTCAACAAAAAATTTCATTGAACCTAGTCATTTGTCACACATATCTTTTGTCCTCTGCATGAATCCTTTCAGCTCATCAATCTAGTTTGGGAGCTCACCTTGTCCTTTGGTCCTAGTCCTATAAAGGTCCCTTGACAAAACTAAATTGAAGCCTTTGTTAAACTTTAGGTGGTAGGTAACCTCTTTTCAGAATCTCCCAAAATTGATTACCTAGACTTTTGCATATTTAGACATAGTCATCCTAGTATAACATCATTTTATACATTCCTTATTTTCTAGAAAATACCAAAAAATAGCTGCATTCATTCCTTATATGCTGAAAATCCCAAAAACATAGACTAGAATCACCATCCATAGACATAGTTTTTGCATCACTTGCATTTTGAGCTTGTCTTACATGGTAGAAACAAGGTCCAAAGGAAAGAAAGAGAAACAATGGCTAATCTAAATGACTTCATCAATCCATTTTCAAATCCCCCATCATCCACATTGAGACCTCAAAAAGCTTTGTTAGACAAATTCATCACTAGAGACCCACAAGGACACATTGTAGTGGAAGACATAGATGTTGCACAAGACCCTAATTTTTCCTCCTTTGTAGATGACTACCTAGAAAATGATCAATGATACTTAGCCAAATTGCTAGCAAAAGGTGCCAAGTTACCTCCTAGATTTGACATCCATGCCTTGCAAACCGCATCTACCCAAGGGACAAACACAACAACTACTAGTGGTACTATACCTCAAGTAACTACATCCATACCATTTGGAGAACCCACACAGAGTGCTACCATAGCACATACATCACCATTTGGCACATCTATCTTGACACAAGGTCTAAATTTCACCATAGGGGCATCATCGTCCAATCCCTTCAGTCCTATTTTTGGGAACAAAATATCTAAAATGACAGCTCCTACACCAAGTGTCAATGTCACTAGCACCATACCACACACAACTACTATACCAAGTGTTAGCATCATTGGTACCATACCATAGACATCAACTATACCAAGTGTCAATGTCACTAGTACTATACCACAAATTGAGGTCTCATAGATAGGAAATATACCCTCCATTCAATATGGAATTTGACCCATCCCTTCACAAAATATCCTCATTCCTAATCAACCAACGTCAAGTCACAAAAAATTCACACAAATTCCAAATCAAAACCCATTCACACAAATTCCCAATCAAAACCCATTCACTCAATTTCCCAATCAAAACCCATTCACACAAGTTCCAAATCAAAACCCATTCACTCAATTTCCCAATCAAAACCCATTCACTAACATCCCAACTAAAAATATACCTTACATGCCAACACTTAACCAAAACCCGTCAAAAAACATTGGATTTCAAAACATGTGCATAGACCCAAACAATCCAACCAACACATCATTAACTAAAGTTGACGTCCTACAGACACTAATGTAATCCCTTCAAACACAAATGGATAATATGGAAGTGTCTAACAAGAGAAATTTCTCAGCAAAGTACTTATGCCCATTTCCCTTTGACAAATCATTATACATGACACCTTTCCCACATGGGTATGTTATACCAAACTTGCCCAAGTATAACGGAAAGTGTAATCCAATTGAACACATAAGGGAATTTTCCATGATGTGCATAGATGTCGCATATGACCCCACCTATATTATGAGACTATTTCTGAAAAGTCTTATTGGGATTGCACTTGAATGGTTTTCTTAGCTTCAATATGGCATAAAATCATGGGGTGAATTGGTTGAAAATTTTATCGAACATTTCTCCTTTAACATTGACAACAAGATCACCATAGCAACCTTGTGTCACACTACACAAGAGGAAGGAGAAAACTTTATCACCTTCTTCCAGGGATGGAGAAGTATAGCTAGTCAATGTCCTATGGAAATACCTAAGAAACAGAAGGTCACTATATTCCTAGAAAACCTCAACTCAAAATTGAGAAGTGACTTGAAATTACACTGTTGCACTTCTTTTGTGGAACTAGTGGAAAAGGGCATCATACTAGAAAAAGGTCTCATTGAAAAAGGTAAACTCAAGACACCCAATAGAAATCCAAATGTCCAAAACACCCCTAATGATAAAAACAAGTTTTTGTCTTAGACCAAAAATGTTACTGATGATTGCATTGTTGATGCTAAAACCCTACAATCAAGACTGGTCATTAACTTAGAGGACATAACCCCTCTACCAAAACACTCAACACCGTCAACAAAACTCCCAACACTATCCAAAACACCCAATGACCACAACAAAAAAGGAGGTTTCCAAAACATGAGTTCACTCCCCTAGGGGAACCCATCAAATCAATTTTCAAACAACTATTGCAACACAACCTCATACATTTTCAAGAGCCAAGACAATATGATCCAGGACAATTTAAACCCTTTTGGTGGCATGAAAATGCTTTTTGTTATTTCCATTGGACTAAGGGACATAGCCTACAAAATTTCTGACAATTGAAGAACATCATACAGGATCTTTTCAAGAACAAAACTATTGAAGTTAGTGGACAGAAACAAACATCTTCGAACACTGATCACAAGGTCTTTTCTGATCCATTACATGACCATGGGAAAGGAAAATCCCCCAACTTAGGAAATAAGACCAATACTTCAGCCAACTATGCTAATGTCAATCATAATTATAGTGGCCCAATCATAAATCACATTTGAGCCACCGATGAGAATGTCAGTATGATTACCATAAAGAAAACTCTTGAGTGTGTTGTCAACACTCATCGAACCAAGATAACCATCCAAGTTCCTCCATCATAGCAACCACCAGAGACATCCAAGCCTCAATATAACTTACTTGACTAGTTGGGGAAGACCCCAACATAAATCTCTATCTTGGAACCATTGCATATCTCCCTCAATCACCGATCTATTCTGGACAAAGCTCTGCAAAGCATGATCATCCCCAACAATCTTAATGTCAATCATTTCCAAGAGATGGTAGGATACCTAACCAAAAATCATCATGCTACCTTCTCTGAGAAATATTATGCAACCGAGAAGATAAACCATAACAACCCTTTGCACTTAGAAGTTCTTGTTCATAAAACAAAAGTTAGACAATTCTTGGTAGACAAAGGAGCAGGGTTGAATCTTTGCACCTTGAAACTAGTTAAGGCATTAGGCTTCTTAGAGGCGTGTGTGAAAACCACCAAAATCATTCTCATTAAGGCATATGATGATGAAGAATGAAAATCAAAGGCAGTTGTAACACTCCCCATCAGAATTGGTCCTATAGCTATGGATACAAATTTCCAAGTCTTGGATCTTGTCCTCCCATACAACCTTTTTCTAGGCAAACCATGGATTCATGCTATGAAGGTAGTCCCTTCTCTTACCATCAATGTCTTAGATTCCCCTACAATGGCACTGAGATTACAATAGATGGTGACCCAAATCCTTTCCAATGTTACACTAACCTATGAGGGATACCCCAATGCCAAGTGCCTATAAACAAGGAAACTTCATCATCCAACTCATCTCACAATTTCAATTTGTCCACTCTTTCCAAAACATCCACTTTGCAATCACTACCTTCCACTCCTAAGGTCGAGATCCAAGATAAGGATTGTGGAGAATGTCATATGAAAGCATCTTATTTTGTTAGCCATTTGGTTCCTCCCAAATCATTCAGTTTACTAACAACAAATAGGAGACAATCAGTGGTCACCATACACATCCCTCCCACAACAACATTCACAAAATGGGGAGAACTAAGTAAAGAAGTTGTAAACGAAGATGTGACCTCCTAGTTATACAAAGAAGACAATGAAGGACCTCCTTTGCTACCTTAGATACCCACAGATCAATATGGAAAAGGTTTCAAAATAATGCAAGACAAAGGATATAATGGACATAGCAAGTTAGGATTACATCAAAATAGGAGAACTAAACCTATCATTGTCTCTAAATGGCCAAAAGTCCTAGGACTCAAGTTTAAACTGCTCTAGATTAGTGTTTCTAGTACCATATCACCTTTACTAGAGGAAGTAAGTGCTTCTAAATTTATCAAGACATACAATGAGCCATCTTACCAACCCTATTGTGATTCCCCTAACTCTAACGAATATGAGTGGGATTCCCTATCCTCCACCTCTGTCATGGACCTCGATAAACTATTTTTGGAACTTGATCAAATGCTTAAATCCTCACAAAATCCATCTAGTTCACATCCACAAACTTCTTTGAAAAAAGAGGAATGGCTTAAACATTACTATTGGGAATCCCTTGACCCTACCTCTTGGGAACTTGACAAATCCACTTCTACTAACCAAATTGATGAGGGGCTCGGAGATACTTTCATATAAGTCATTTTATGTTTAAAAGACTTGTTATTTTTGTCAATTAACATGACTGGCATTATACTATAGACTAATATATTTACTTACTTTTCTTTATGTTTGGCTAAATTGGTAGATATATTTGAGGTAATGCTTTATATTAAATGTGTTGCTTTTGTGATGATATTCATGAGATATTTATGCAGTTTTAATCTTTTACTATCATAATTGGTATCCTTTTCTTAAGGGTTTTATTCAGGATATTTAAAAGACGGATGACTAAAGGTAAAGTTAAGCTCCATGTTTAATCAAGTGAAGCCAATCACGCCATTAATCGGCCCAGTTGGATGATGAATCACAAAGTCCAAATCAGCTTATTTTAGTCAGTTTAGGAACTTCTAGTCCCAGGGTCGATCTGGCATTTTTCTCTCTATCTATTCTCAATCTTGTTTTAGTTATGCTTTAGTTTTATTTAAATTTCTAGTTTAGGCACCTTTAATCTTGGCAGTTGATGCCATGTTTTGAATAAGGATATAGTTATAAATATCCATGAGGAATTAGATAATTTTGATTAGAATCTTGTAATGGCTGCAATACTTTGTTTTTCATCCTACTTTGGTCAATTTGAATGAAGATAATAAGTTAACTCGAATCATTGTGTTAGATATCTTATCGAAGGAAGAGCGGGGACTGCTCAATCAAACGAATTGATCTTTTGTTTGGTATTTTACTGAGTTTATGTTATTTATGTTCATTAATATTAAATATAAGGTGTTAGATGTTAAATCTAGAATGTTAAGTTTATATGAATCATTTTCAAAAATTGTGGTTAAATCGCCTTCAAGTTTAGTTCATCATGGTTAGAATGGTTTATTAGATTATTTGTAAGGTTTATTAAGTTAATCAGATTTAGATACTCTTCATAGGGATTAAGTTTGGTAATTATCAGTTAAGTTTAATTAGAAGCAATTATGGGAACTTATGGAAAGATGAAACTAAAATTTGTTTGGAATCAACTCATGGAAATTAGTATTTATGTTTTCCAGATTAATTGTTATTTCCTTGCAATTTATTTATGTTCTTTAAAATAACATTTATTTTCCAAAAGATCTTAAGATATATTTCTTTTTTAAGAAAAATAGAATTAATTTGGATTTCATATTTTAGATTAAGAATTAAAGTAAATGTTAGTCTTTTCCATGAATCGATCTCAATCAAGTCAAATGAAGTCAGAAATAAGTCAACAAAACTTTAAATTAGGAAATAAGATAGAATTAATCCTTAGGAATTAGTCGTTGCAGTTTAGCTCCTGAGAGCTCCTAAAAAGCTCTTGAAATCTCCTAAAGGATTCTAAGACACACCTGGTTCGATAATTAATTGCCTAAATGATGCAAGTTGTGACATCAATGACCTTGCCAATCATTTTTGGTGCAACATGGGTCATGAAATTCTTCACCTGTGAGGTACAATATGGAACTATATTAGGGCCAAGAATGCAACTATTGATACATTTGAGGTATGGAAAAAAAAACCCTCCACTAGAATAAACCTGCTAGTATTTTTGCTTCAACAAATTACTTCCATGATTTCCAAAGTAAAGTATAGAGGAGAGTCTTCAATAAAATACCATGGGTTAATTCATCTAATAATTAAGCATCATTTCTTAAAGAAAGAGTTTGGGAAATAGGGTTGGCTAAAAATTTTGTCTATGCCCATAGCAAAACAAAAAGGAAAACCCACAAAGGGACCCGCAGCAAAAAGGTCAAAAGTAGAAAAAGGTGAATCTTATAAGGGAGAACAAAAAAAGGGTAAAATAAAACTATAGGAATCCTCTAGGGAAACCTGTAGTAGCTCCAAAAAGAGAAAGCAAGACTTGAATGAAGATATCCCTATCCATGTTGAGACCATTGTGTCCACTCCTGAAGAGATACCTACATTTCAAACCCCTATCTCTGAAGGCCCAAAAGAAACTTTTGCAGCCCATGAGAAATCCTGCATGCCAGTTCAATCCCCTGAGCAACCTCACAGCCCTCCTAAAGGTCCAATACCAACTCCTGAAAGAACCCCTATTGCTGAAATCCATGACTCTATTGAAGAGTCTGACGCATAGTCAGAAGAAAGAGAAGCCTCAGAAGAGTTCGAGGATGAAGAGGCTGAAAGATCGCCTACACCTTCTCTGACTTTTGAGAAAAGAAAAGGAAAAGAGTTGTTGATTAAGGAAGAAGAAATTCATGAAAAATAGAATGAGGAAGATTAGAAGTTGAGGAATTGTTAAGGGCTATGAAAATATCCAAAATGGAAGCTGAGATAGAGCAAGAAAACAAGAATATATAATTTCTTGAGGAAAAATTAAAAAGAAAAGAAGAGGAGTTACAACAATCCCTCAACAAAACTCAAGAAATGGAAAAGGAGATTGAACAAAGAGAAGCAAGGTACAAAGAACAGTTGAATAATACTGAGGAGGCTTCACAACAAGCTAGTGCACAAGCATTCACAAGTGCAAAGGAAATCACAAAATTGAAAGAGGAATTGCAGTTAAAAGAAGAGAAATTAATGCAACAGTCTATGAGATTTTATTCTCAAGAATCTTCCACTTCTGTAGCCCCACCACATTACCTTGCTCTGCCTCCCATTCCATCTAATATTCCATCAGATGTTCCACAAAGGACTCAACTTGGATATCTCTCTTTAGCAGCCCTGAAATTCAAGCATGAAAATGATCAGTTGAAAAAGAAAGTATAGAAATTAGAGGAAGAAAAAAATGATGTTGAAAGAAGACTTGAGCAAGCAATTGAAATAAGTTCTACAATGATGTCAATAAGAAGACCATCAAGAATTTATTCTTTATTTCTTAGGGAGAAATTTCTACAATGGAAGATCAATTAATTAATTTTAAGGAGAATCCTTGATTATCACACTGATAAATATTTTTTGCAAGATTACTTCCATAGCCACCCTCATATTTAAAACTATATGTGTGATTTTTTCTAGCACAGTTTTTTAATGGGAGATAATGATGATTCTTTGTTAAATTTTTATGTTGGTGAGCTACAAATCAGGTCATTTGTCTCCTTAATGCAGAATCGGGTTGAATGGTCGAATAGGATGGAAAGATACAAAGAGGCCCAAAAAAAGTAGAGTTTACCAATGAGGCCCAAAATGCCTCATGTAGAGAAGTATATCAAAATGGTACAATCAATAGTAAGAAAAAATCACATCAATCCTCTTTGTATTTCAAATTTTTTGAATATTATATCTACTTTCCAAAATGTGGAAGGGATACTTCCTCCATTAGCAATAAATTCATGTGAGGAAAGATATTTCAACATTCCTCAGTCATTAAGGAGAAGAGAGCCTATAAGCCAAAAAAAGCTTAGATGGAGCTTGATAAGAGTTAGGCATGTTATCACCATAATTGAATAGCAGTAGGAATTCTAGGTTGGTATGCAGTTCAAAATGCCAATTATCATCATGCTCTCTCCAAAGCTCAAAGCATCAGCCAATATTCCAGAAGAGGTGATAAGACCCTAGTTTGAGAAGCTAAGAGAAAACCATGGCTTTGCACTTAATACTAGATTTCCACAACAATACAACGAAGGGGTGTTTGACTATTGCATTTGGATGGAAGCAATGAAAAAGGACAGAGAAACCATCATAATTCTTGATAAAGAACCATGAGGACATTGTTCAGAACAAGTGGGGAAAAATGATGAGGGGCTTAGAGATACTTTCATATAAGTCATTTTATGTTTAAAATACTTGTTATTTTTGTTAATTAACATTACTGGCAGTAGACTATAGACTAATATATTTACTTACTTTTCTTTATGTTTGGCTAAATTGGTAGATATATTTGAGGTAATGCTTTATATTAAATGTGTTGCTTTTGTGATGATATTGATGAGATAATTAGGAAATTTTAATCTTTTACTATCATAATTGGTACCATTTTCTTAAGGGTATTTAGAAGACCAATGACTAATGATAAAGTTAAACTTCCTATTTAATCAAGTGAAGACAAACACACCATTAATCAACCCAGTTGGATGATGAATCACCAAATTCCAAATCAGCTTCTTCTAGTCTGTTTAGGAACTTCTAGTCCCAATGTCGACCTGGCATTTTTCTCTCTATCTATTCTTAGTCCTATTTTAGTTTTTCTTTAGTTTTATTTAAATCTCTAGTTTAGACGCCTTTAATCTTGGCAGTTGACGCCATGTTTTGAATAAGGATATAGTTATAAATATCCATGATTAGGATTTAGAAAGGAGTTGGATAATTTTGATTAGAATCTTGTAATGGCTTCAATACTTTGTTCTACATCCTACTTTGATCAATTTGAATGAAGATAATAACTTGAATCACTGTGTTAGAGATCTTACCAGAGGAAGAGGAGGGTCTACTCAACCAAAGGAATTGATCTTGTGTTTAGTATTTTATTGAGTTTATGTTTTTTTTGTTCATTAATATTAAATCTAAAGTATTAGATGTTAAATATGGAATGTTAAGTTTGTATGAATCATTTTCAGAAATTGTGGTTAAATCACTTTCAAGTTTAGTTCATCATGGTTATAATTGTTTATTATATTAGTTGTAAGGTTTATTAAGTTAATCAGATTTAGATATTGTTTGTAGGGATTAAGTTTGGTAATTATCTATTAAGTTTAATTAGAAGCAATGATGGGAACTTATGGAAAGATGGAATTGAAATTTTTTTGGAATCTACTCATGGAAATTAGTATTTATGTTTTCTATATTAATTGTCATTTCCTTGTAGCTTATTTTTGTTCTTTAAGATAGCATTTATTTTCTAGAAGATCTTAACATAGATTTCTTTTGAAGCAAATTAGAATTAATTTGGATTTTGTATTTTAGATTAAGAATTAAAGTAAATGTTATTCTTTTCCATGAATTGGTCTCAATCAAGTCAGATAAAGTCAAAAAAACTTTATATTAAGAAATAAGATAGAATTAATCCTTAGGAATTAGTCAGCGCAATTTAGCTCCTAAGAGCTCCTGAAAAGCTCCTGAAAGCTCCTTAAGGAGTCAAACCCAAACCAAAAGTCACTATTTATAGTGCAAAACCCTCCAACAATTCGTGACAACCATCCTTATTGCATATAGCTCTGAGACACACCCGGTTCAATAATTAATTGACTAAATGATACAGGTTGTGACATCAACGAGCTTTCCCATCACAAACCTTGACAATCAACCCACCTCATAATCTACCTGTTCCCAAGAATTAAAACAAAGACAATTTGGTAAGAAACCTTTGTGACTATGTCAACAACTCAGACTTTACCTTGAATCCTTTGAACTTTGATGCTTCCAATGGTGACATGCCTTTAGTATATCCCCAACTTATTGATTGGGATCAACAAGACACCCTCATCTTAGATATTTGTAAGAATGACGAAGTAATAGTTGAGTTCTTGGGACTGCCAGAAGGCATACCTAGTGGTCATCATAAGGTTGGATTTACCATAAACTTGGATAACATGGCTTATTTCAAGGAATTTATTCAACCCCCCAGTTGCAAAAATAAGAAAAACAATGAAAAAAATATCCCTAGGTGAAAACCGAAAGGAACTTTTAGATGATGAACAAGCAAAAAAGAAGGATGTATCCAAGGGTGAAAACTCTCTGAGGCACCCAAAGATGGAGGTTTGAAAATTCTCCATGTTTCTTAGGAACAACCACCAGTGTTAGTTGAAGAATCTATAGAAGTCAACATAGGCACTAAAGAGAATCCTTGGTTAATCTATTGTGCAGCATCTTTGACAAAAACATAGAAACTTGAATTTCATAACTTCTTCACACAAAGACAGATCAAATTTGCATGGTCATATGCTGACATGCCTAGATTAGATCCTAAACTAGTATTTCATCATTTTCCATTAGAACCAGATGTCAAACCCATGAAGCAGAAATTGAGAAAAATGCACCCACAAATTTTTTTATTAGTCAAGGTTGAACTAAAGAAATTGTTGGATGTCAAATTTATTAGATCAATTGACTATGTAAATTGGAATTTCCAATCTTATACCAGTAAAAAAACCAACAGGGGGCATTTGTATTTGTATAGACTTTTGAGACATAAAAAAACCAACAGGTTACGAAATGTTATCCCTTATGGATGGTTTCTCAAGATATAATTAGATCAAAATCACACCTGAAGAGCAACATAAGAAAACTTTCACTTGTCCATGGGGAAATTATTGTTGGATTATTATGCCCTTTAGAATTAAAAATGTTGGAGCAACCTATCAACACACCATGACAACTATTTTTCATGAGGTCTCATACACACTCTCATGGAAGACTATGTGGATGATTTGATAGTTAAATCATTGACAAGGGCTGATCATTTACAGGTCTTAGATAAGATTTTTCAAAAAATAGAATAATACAAAGTGAGGATAAATCCAAAGGAATGTGTATTTGGCATTAATCAAGAAAACTTCTAGGATATATCATTTCTAGACGAGGCATTGAAATGGACCTAGCAAAAGTGAAAGCTATAATGGACATGCCTCCACCAGCCAATATAAGTCAACTAAGGATGGTACAAGGGATACTACAATCTATTAGATGATTCATAGTGCAATTAGCAGATAAGACACATCCCTTCCAGCATCTACTCAGAAAAGGGGTACCATTTGTATGGACAGGTAAATGCCAAGAAGCTTTTCAACTGATCAAGGATTACCTACTCACACCACCAATGTTAATGCCACCTATTGAGGGATGACCATTGATTCTCTACATTTCAGCAACTACATCAGTGTTGGGAACCTTGCTTGCACAGAATGACAATGAGGGTCATGAAAGGGTAGTATACTATATCATCCGCACTTTGGTAGGTTATGAGCTAAATTACACTACCATTGAACATGCTTGTCTTGTAGTAGTTTTTGCTACTCAAAAGCTTAGGCACTACATGTTAAACCACCAAACAATTTTGGTCGCAAAGATAGATCCTTTGAAATACCTCCTTAGCAAAGCAACATTAACATGATGACTGGCCAAATGGGTAATGGCACTCAATGAATATGATATCCAATATGTAGAAAGAAAAGATATATTTAAAGGACAAGTCATTGATGATCAATTAGCAGATGCACCGATTAAGGAAGATCATCCTTTAGTGTCATATTTTCCTGATGAGTCCTTCTTTACTCTTAACACAGGAATGACATGGAAGTTGTACTTTGATGAGTCCCACACAAATCATGGCTTAAGGGCTGGCATATTTTTTATCACACCAAAAGGTGACACTATTCCTAAATTATTCAAAATTTCCTTTCCATGCACCAATAATATCACAGAATATGAGGCTCTTGTAATAGGATTATGTATGGAAATCAAATGGAAGATTAAGAACCTACAAGTTTATGGTGATTCTCAGCTGGTAATATGACAAGTTAATGATGACTATGAAACCAAAGATGAAAAGCTCACCCCATACAAGCAAATGGCAGATAGTTTCAAACAATAGTTTGACAAGATTGTCTTTCATCAAATACCTTGCATTCAGAACAGGGAAGCAGACACCATGGCAACTATTGCTTCACTCTTGGACATACCTAGCAACGTGCCTAAATTTGAGTTTTTGGTAGAACAGCTTTTGGTCCCTACTTATGACATCCTAGATTCAGAGATGGTGTGAGAGCTTGTTGGTCCCAATTCCCCATGATACAAAGACATATATGACCACCTCCATGCTAAAATCCTACCCCTTGACCTCTCAAATAGCCAACGTAGGACATTTATCCATAATTCATTCAAGTATACCATAATCGGAGATACCCTTTATAGACGTGCCTTAGACAATACCCTATTGAGATGTCTCGATACTGAAGAAGCACAATCGACCTTGCATGGGGCACATGAGGCTATATGTGGATCCCATTCTAGTGGTCCTATCTTAGCCAAGAAGATTATGATACTAGGATAATATTGGCCTACAATGGAAAAGGACTCGTATATCTTTGTCAAGAAATGTAGACAATGTCAGATACATGGAGACTTGATACACGCCCTAGCACAGGAGCTTCATCCAATAATGTCACCATGGCCTTTTTCCCAATGGTTCTTGATCTCATAGGTAAGATACATCCTACCTCATCCAATGGTCATAAATTCATCATTACTACAACTAAGTACTTTACCAAGTGGATTAAAGTCATTCCTTTGACTTACATCACTAGCACATAGATTCTAAGTTTATCCTTAACTATATCATTTGTTGGTATGTGTCCCTCAATCCATAATCATAGATAATGGTCATCCATTTAAGAACCAAGAAGTTCCTCATCTTTGCGAAGAATTCCATATCCAGCACCACTTTTCTACCCCATATTACCCACAAGGTAATGGCCAAGCTGAGGCATCTAACAAAACAATCCTCATAATCCTTAAGAAGACTATCAATGATGTTGGTCGTGATTGGCATTTGCAGCTTAACCCTGCCTTATGGGCTTACCACACAAGCATCCGTACTACCACCGGTGCTACTCCATATTCCTTCGTATTTGGTTTTGAATCCATCTTTCCTATTGAGGTTGAGATTCCTTCCCTAAGGGTATCTTTGAAAGGGAAAATTCATGAAGACTATTGTGTGTCAAGACTACATGAACTAGAGTTCCTGGATGAATGAATAAAAAAGGCATTAGATCACGTCCAAGCATATCAAAATCATCTTTGTCGTAGCTACAATAGGAAATTATTTAATACAAATTTTGACATTGGTGACCTGGTCTTGATGGAAAATCCAAAGAATCAAGCAAAAAGAGAAAAACCAGGTGATCTAGGCGGATACTTTTTTGTCAAAATTGAAGTGTTCCACATGCTCTATATTTTAGCTCCATCTAGAATATCTCATAAATCTAAATCCAACGCAACTTGAATGGGAAAAAAAGGAGCTCATACACTCAAGTTATTCCCAGTCAAAGTTGGGGTCAAACAGGGTACAAAGGCCAGTTAGAAAGACAAAAAAATAATCATCTCAAAAATGGTCAAAAGTAGCATCATGTCGAAGAACTCATCACCATGATTCTAAGAACGTTCATTTTGCATCAAAAGGAGTCTATATGCGAAAGTTATGGCCAATCAAAGTTGTGGTCAAACTTGGTCCAAATGTTGATGTGGTAGGTGGGTGATGTGGCACAACTGACCTATCAAAGAATAACATGTGAAAAGAGTAGATGATGTGGCATAAATATGGATTAAACCATAATTATTAAAGGAAAAAAAATGTATGGTTTAAAAAATTAAAATAAGGAGGATTTGGTGGGATTTGATCCCTTAACCCATGCCTTAAAATCCTCTTGCCTTACCTTTCTCCATGATAAAAGAAAACCCCTCCGTATATATAAATATTTAAATAATATTTAATTCCCCTAAATATAATGTCAACCTTAGAATAATATTTACAGTATATCCTTTACGAACTTTTAAAAGGCAACCCAAATGCCTTAAAATAAGGGTTTCCAAAATATTAAAAGTTTAAGGATTTAATCAAGATCTTTTTTTTAAAAAGGGCATTTAAAGATTGTTAAAAAGATTTTCATGATTACCTTGTAAAGATCGAAACTATAAGGGCCTACAATTAAAAGGGGTTAGGATTTTTATGATTTTAAAGGGAGATCATTTTTATAAATAAGGAAGATTTTCAAAACTACATATGTAATTATGTGGGATTTTTGGAGATTTGGTTGATTTTACAAATCATTTGGTTTTGAACCAAATTGAGTAAATTTTATGAATAAAAATGGGGGTTATGGATTTGAAAAGGTAACCAAGTGGTGACTTAGAAGTGGTGATTTTTGTGAGAGAGTTTTTTGTAGAGTTTTGTTCAACTTTGTGCTTTGGAGGAATGTTATTCTACCACACTTGAAGGAGAAGAATTTTGTGACTCTTTGTAACCAGGAGACTCGACACTATATTTTGTTGATGCCTTGTAATATGTTTGGAGCATAATCAAGGACCAGTCACTCTTTGGAGAGGGACCCAAAGATGTAGCCATATTGGCGAACTTTGTTATCAACTTGTTTTTTGTCTTTTATCTCCTCTCTCTCTTCTATTATTTTCATCACTTTAATTTGCTTGTGTAATCATTGAATTTTTGTTTAAGCATTTTTAATTATGTTAATTATGTCTTCAAGACCTTCAATTTAATCATTGTAAAATTTATTATTCATGTGCAACAGTCCTAGATCCTAAAATTAGATCAAGTGGTATCAGAGCTTTGTTGTGACTAGTGTTTATAGAGGTGAATGATAACATGATCCAAGAAATAGCGAGGTGAAGGCACATTTGTAGAACACAATCCTGAGATTAGTAAATGAAGAACTTTTCCAAAGATGGAAGCATCAGAAGCTAGCAAAATTTTAGAGCTTGATGAGAAGAGTTTTCAAATAGTTTTTCTCGAAATGAAGGAAATGGTAGTTCTTTTCTGAGAAAGGAAGGAACAGCGGGAATGGAAGAAGCTTGGAAAAGGAGATTCTTCAAAGAAAGAGAAGCATTAAGATTGGAAGAACAAAGGGAAAAGACCAGGAGGTGATGATGATCCCCCAGAAACTCCTTCTCCATCCTCTCCTTTTTCTTCTCCTTCTTCTTATACTGATTCTACTTCTTCTTTTAATCCTTTCAAGGGTGCACATAAGCCTAGAATTAAATTGGATGTAAAATTTGATCTAAGTATTTTGGGGAATTAAATGTTGAGAAATTAGATGACTGGGTTCAACAAGTAGAAGTGTACTATAGAGCTCAAGGTCTCTTTGATGATACTTCTAGGATCTACTTAGCTACTCTTCGGTTGGGAGAAATAGCTCTCACCTAGTGGGAGAATAGAGCTCGAGCAGAAATTTCACAACATGGTAGATTCCATTTAACTTGGGCAGAATTTGTTAATGCTCTTAACAAGTATTTTTATCCCCTAGGCCATATGCAATGGTTAATGATGGATTGGAAAATGTTTAGGCAAGGGAAAGGTCAAACTGTCCAAGAGTACACCCATGAGTTTAGGAAGAGGGCTATTGCATTGAATGTCCCATTGTACACCCAAGATACATTGCTTAAGTTCATAGGTGGTCTTCACTCTTATCTAAGACATTCTATTTTGGTCTTGAATCCTAGTAATTTGGATGAAGTTTGTGTTCAAGCCACACACTTAGAGACAAGAGGTAAGGGTACTTTTATGGAGAAGCTTGACAAGAAGAAATATAAGCCTAAAGGTAAGTCTGAAGATGCAAGAAAAGGGAAGAAGATAACTACCATTAAGGAGGATAACCTCACTTGCTCTCATTGTGACAAGGAAGGTCATGATGTAGATCATTGTTGGAAGTTACATCCAGAATTGAATCCGAAATGGTCTTGTAAATAGAAAGGTAAGAATGAGTCCTCAAATTTTGTTATGGATCTTGGCTCAGAGTCTGAAGATGAAACTAAGATAACAACAATGGGTTTGAAAGGTAAGGCTCCTATTTCCAATGTTTCCTTTGATAGTTGTGCTTCTACTTTTCAAGTTAATGAAGTCCCTAAAGATAAGAAAAGAAATGAGCTTTTTCACATAAGGGTTGTTGCTAAGCATACTAAAATTGATGCACTCATTAATAGTGGATCTCAAGTTATTTTAATTTATGAAGATGTTGTAAGGAACTTGGGATTGAAAACTACACAACATAAGAGACCTTATCTACTAGGTTGGGTTTGTGAAAGTAATGAATTGCAAGTAACAAGGCAATGAATTTTGAGATTCGCAATCCCAAGTAAGTTTATTGATGAGGTATAGTTTGATGTGGTTCCACTACATATCTATGGGATAGTGTTCGGTAGCCCTTATTTATATGATCGGAAAGCTATTTTCTATAGGGAACCTAATCATTATCATTTTTTAAAAGATGGTATCAGATATATTATACATTCTCACATAATCAAGACTAGTAGATATTTTGCAAACACAAGGTAGTTATAAAGGGTGATTAATGCAAGTAAAGATTTGTCTCTTATGTCTATTAATTTAGGTGATTCTAGACATGAACTTGAGTTAGTCAAGGCTAATTAGATGTTGCATGGTACACCAATAGTACAACGTGAGGAAATAGTAAATGAAACCATTGATGATCCAAGTCTAGAAATTTTGGTTGGGAATTTGGAGATTCCCTTGGGTAAAAATGTTCTTTTTTTAAAAGATAGACATGTTGTTGATTCATTTGCTTTTGTATCTACATTGTTATTTAGCTTGATATTAGTCAATTTTTATTGGTTAATGGATGCAAAAATTGATGTAGATGTTTATGGAAGTGATGGAATGATGTATATGTTAAAAAATATTATTACAGTCTTTATTGTGGTGTTGATCCAAGTGTATAGATGGATAGGTGATACAGGACAAGTGGGGAGGCCATACCCTCACTTGAATTCTAAATAAATGTAACTTTTGGAGGTCCAAAAGCTCTTTAGTGGGGAGGACTGATCTAGGTGGATACCTTTTTTCCAAAATTGAAGTGTTCCACATGCTCTATATTTTAGCACCATCTTGAAGAGCTCATAAATTTGAATCCAATGCAACTTGAACAAGCGAAAAAGGAGCTCATATGCTCAAGTTATGCCTAGTCAAAGCTGGGGTCAAACTAGGTATAGAGGCCAGTTAGAAAGACAAAAAATCATCATCTCAAAAATTGTCAAAAGTAACATCATGTCGAAGAGATCATCGCCATGATTTTGATGATGTTTTTTTTGCATCAAACAGAGTCTGTATGTGAAAGTTATGACCAGTCAAAGTTATGGTCAAACTTGGTCAAAATGTTGATGTGGTAGGTGGGTGATGTGACACAGCTGACCTATTAGATACTAACATGTGGCAAGAGTATATGATGTAGCATAAATATGGATTAAACCATAATTATTAAAGGAAAAGAAATGTATGGTTTCTTAAAATCCTCTTGCCTTACCTTTCTCCATGATAAAAGGAAAACCCCTCCATATATATAAATCTTTAAATAAGATTGAATTCCCATAAATATAATGTCAACCTTAGAATAATATTTAGAATATATCCTTTATGAACTTTTAAAAGGAAACCTGAATGCCTTAAAATAAGGGTTTCCAAAATATTAAAAGTTTAAGGATTTAATTAAGATCTTTTTAAAAAAAAGGGAATTTAAAGATTGTTAAAAGGATTTTTACAGTTACCTTGTAAAGCCCAAAACTATAAGGGCCTACAATTAAAATGGGTTAGGATTTTTATGATTTTAAAGGGAGATTATTTTTATAAATAAGGAAGATTTTCAAAACTACATATGTAATTATGTGAGATTTTTGGAGATTTGGTTAATTTTACAAATCATTTGGTTTTAAATCAAATTGAGTAAATTTTATGTATAAAAATGGGGGTTATGGGTTTGAAAAGGTAACCAAGTGGTGACTTAGAAGTGGTGATTTTTGTGAGAGTTTCTTGTAGAGTTTTGTTCAACTTTGTGCTTTGGAGGAATGTTATTCTACCGCACTTGAAGGAGAATAATTTTGTGACTCTTTGTAACTAGGAGACTCGACACTATAATTTTTTGATGCCTTGTAATTTTTTTGGAGCATAATCAAGGACCAATCACTCTTTGGAGAGGGACCTGAAGATGTAGCCATATTGGCGAACTTCGTTATCAACTTGTGTTTTGTCTTTTATCTCCTCTCTCTCTTCTATTATTTCCATCACTTTAATTTGGTTGTGTAATCATTGAATGTTTGTTTAATCATTTTTAATTACATTAATTATGTCTTCAAGACCTTTAATTTAGTCGTTGTAAAAGTTATTCTTCACATGCAAAAGTCCTAGATCCTAACATCAGATCACCAGGAAATTTTGAACCAAACTGGTTATGACCCTACATTGTCATAGAAGCCTTTGGATTAGGAGCATACTAGTTGTCTACTCCTGAAGGGAAACCATTATCAATACAAATCAACAACCTTCATCTGAAGAAGTTCTGTGCATAGTTTTAGAGAGCCTTGTCTTAATCATCAATTATATATATATATAGTAAAGAGTAATAATTCATCCAATAGTGAAAACCACTTTAGTGGTGCTTTGGAAGATTACCATGGTGAAAACCTAGAAAACAAGCGTCATGTGTAGTTGACTCTACTCCTTTGTCTATCACCATTCCAATTTGACTCCCTCGTACATATCACCTATCTTTCCTATCCACCCCTATATGTATCATCCACAATAAATGATTTTCTTTTCCATAACTTGGAACAATTGACATCAGGCACATTTCACATCCCCATTCCATTCTATTCATAATAAATTGGTCGTATACCCAACTAGGGGCAAGCAATTGACTTACGTCATTTGGTTCTTACAATGGTTGTTCTAAGGATGTAAAACCATCAAAAAATTCAAAACCATCACAAAATGTCCTAAAAAGATTCTAAAAGCATCAAAAAATGTCCTAAAAAAAACCAAAAACATCACAAAATATCTTGAAAAAATCCAAAAAAACATCACAAACTATCCTGAAAAAATCCAAAAACATCAAAAAAATTCAAAAAAAAATTCAAAACATGTCAAAAATCCAAAAAAAAAGTCTGAGTCAGTCGCATCAATTAGTCTTTGTCATTTTCAAACTATGTTTCCTCTATGACTGGATGTAGGCAAGTCCATTTTCCAATGTGACCCCGAGGCATTAGGTCAGTCCTTTTAGTTTTGTCTGTATAAAATCATGACTCAATCCATTGTCTATAAGACAAGGTCATTGGTCATGTCGAACTATGAGGTCTCTGCATGTATAACGTAGACAAGGTCATCAATTGATGAGCTCCCGAGGCCACACTAGGTCAGTCCATTAGGGTTCATCACATTCACTATCACACACATCTTATATCTATAAATAAATCAAATCTTTTTCAATCAGTCTTGTCAGTCAAATTTTGGTCAAACTATGAGGTCTCTACTTGTATGATGTAGGCAAGGCCATCAATCGATGAGCCCTCGAGGCCACACTATGCCAGCCCTTTAGGGTTTGTCATCAAACACAAATAATTGTCAGAACATCAAGAAAAGTCACACATCAACAAGACAAACAAGTCAACAAGGTCCTCAAGTTAAATCAAACAAATTTCCAAAGTAAAAACCAAAACAATCAACTCATGTCTTATACAGGATGTGTCCTTCCTGAAAGAAAAACATCATCAAAACAATCAACCTATGTCTTATACAAGATGTGTCCTTCCTGGAAATAGACATTAGGAAAACAATCATCATAGCCTTACATAGGTTGTCACATCAACAAAATTAGACTCAACGTCTTATAGGGTACGTGTCTTTCTGAAACTAGGCTTTGTCATGCCTTATATAGATAGTCACAAAAATTGAAACTAGACTCAACGTCTTATATAGTATGTAACCTTCTTGAAATCGGGCTTTATCAATCAATCATCGACTCAATCTAAACAATCAAACAAATAGATCAAGTTTTGGAAAATACTTTTATTAACTATTGACTTTGTGGCTTGTGTATCTTATCTTTTCATTTTATTTGATCTTTGAGTCTCGTTACTAGAGTTCTCGAGGATGTCCCATGAAGGATTTAGAGACGCAACTATGTATCAGGACTCTCTTTTCTTTGACTGTTGTTTGTCGATTGTCTTTTGGTTTTTTCTTCAGTCATGTTACTAGCTTCCTTGAGGATGTCCCATGAAGGATTTAGAATAGCAATGGTGTCTCATGACCCATCTTTTATTTGTTTGTTGTTTGTGGTTGGTCTTGCAAAAAAGACTGGGGCAACATTGCCCTTAGTATGAGTTAGGACATTCCTTGTCTGCGACTATCTACTTTTAGTAGGTGGATGACCTTGCACACTTTGGTCTATCTCATATCATGGTGTTTGTTATCAATTTATTTCAATTACTGCCAAATGATGATTTAATGCAAGGCATACTGTGGTTCAAAAAAATATCAAAGAATTCTAGTACTAACATCCATGTCTTTTATGTTACTTTTCATCTTTTTCGCACTAACATTTCTTCTTTCTTGAATTATGGCGGAGTCCTATGACACATAAAAACATAAATCATCTTGCACATACATTCATGTTAGAAACATCATTAAGAAATTGTCATACATATATACATAGTAAACCATACAAATATGTGTTGCATTTCAAAAACACAAAATTATACACATCCATCGCATCTAGGAATCCATAACATAACATGCATCCACCATAATAAACTATATAGCATTCACATGGAATTGTAAATACATAAATCACATTGCATCTCATAATCATAAATGCATACATGACATCCATAGATACCATAAAAGAAAATGCATACATCATCATATAGATTCAACATAACATCATAGGCTGCATCAACATCATAAAAATACTGGCATCCATAACACATGCATATCAAATAGAAGACTGCATATCAAATAGAAAACTGCATATCATTTAAATCGCCACCAAAAATGATATATATAAAACTCAAAAAGTGTCACATAACAATTTCATAATGTATCTCTCAAAATGGAGCTTGTAGGCTCTATGATCATAATACAGTGTCTACAAATAAATACAAAACATGTCCCTAATCTAAACTCCTAGTACTCCCATGCAAAGAATGAGGAGGTGACTAACATAGAGGTGTTGATGATCAATGTACAGAAGGGGGCCTATCATATGGTCCTGACCTGTGAGGTCCTAAGACACCCTCAGTTCTTTGGAATCTGTTATGTGACCTGCTCCATGACCTACTTCTATGTGCCTATGATTAACGAGGAGCCCGTCTCTTAGGAGGTACCTCCTACTCATATAAATCCTTGTAATAGTGCTCTAGGTCACTGTCCCTAGAAAAATCATGAGAAAAAGTTGTAAATGGCCCAGTGCAAAGAGCCCTCAACTCCACAAATCTCTTTTTGGTCTCCTATCTCTGAGCCACTACCTGATCTCTATCCAAATAGGCTTTGTCCCTCTCCATCTAAATAGTGTCCCTCTCTGTTGTCACTACTCTAACTCACTCCTCTAGGGACTCTACTCTGGCCTGAAGATTAGATAGTCACTTATCGATGGAACCCTCCTCCTCCCATTGTGGTTACTCTCCCTCATCAACATCCCAATCCTCCATAATCATGTCCCGAAGCTCCCTCTTCTGCTCACCCATCTCCTCATCATCATCATCCTGATACCCTACAAGCATACCAAGGGCATCTATCTCCTCCTCCTCCCCAACAGCCTCCTCCTCAGCGTGGTCCTCACCAATTGCCTCCTCTACAAGAATGTCCTCACCAACTCCCTTCCCAATAGCCTCCTCCTCACCTCCACCAATCTCTAGCATAGGAACATCCTCACCCTCCCCATCCTCCTCATGGACAGGTGGCAAATGTGGGCCTTGGCCTCTATGACCTCATTGACCCCGTCCACCACCCCTCCAACCTCCTCCTCTCCCATCATCCCCTTCACCTATGCCACCAAAACCTCTACCTTTTCCATCATGAGGGCCCCACAGTCCTGTCCCTCACTCTCAACAGGTGCATCCTGATCAAGATCTATCAAGAGGACAGGTCTATGATCCACCCACCAAGTGTCATATGTCACTATAGTACTTGGATCCACTCCTCCACCCTTCCATCCCCACTACATAGGATGCAATGCATTAATGTATACCTCTAGTGTAGCAATAGGAATCTATGGTCCCCACAAAGGAACCTCCCTAGAAGATCTACCAAACTCAGCTCGGCCATGTGGCTCATCCTAAACATCATTGAACTATCTAAGAACTTTGTCCAGCAGGTGTCTCTCAATGATGTACACTCTAGAAACTGTCCTATCAATCAGGTACTGAGTCTTCCGACAAAAATACAGGTGTTTATCCTCATCTTTCCATCGCACACAATCCATATAAGGTCTCAAAATGAATTGTACGAGTGTATCAATAGCATGCCTATTTAATACCCTATATCTCTAAGATGTGTCTGAGAAATGGTACCTGCATATCGGAAAGCATAACGAGCTCCCTGATCTAACTCAAATGTAATAGGTAGGTAGAAGATAGCAATGTGCTCCCATGCTCATATCATAAGCAAAGTAGTACTATAGCTCATCAACTTTGCCTCCCTATAGGCTATATCATGTAAATGGAAATATAGCATGGCAAGTAAATAGGGACCCCATGCATACATGACCTGTCACTCTAGCATCCCTACTAACATCTCCCACCACCCAAAAGGAAACCCATGACCTCAACGATCAGGTAGAACAATCCCTCCAATAAATGTGCATAACATAAAATTTATCTACTCATACCTCTCTAGCAAAACATGCCATCTAATCTCATAATGCTCTATGCCTAGCTATCTAACACCATCATGCACGTAAAATCAAGAGAGCTCACTAAAACCCCTCAGGTATCATACAAGACTCTCTCGCCCCTAATCAGAAATCTCAAAATCCTATAAACATCCTCTAAGGTGATAGTAGCCTCTCCTATAGGCAAATAGAAAGAGGAAGTCTCAGAATTCCAACATTTACAAAGTGTAGTCAACAAACTCGGTTTTCCTGAATGGTGGGCATAGATGTCACATGATGTAACCCAAGGTTCCATATCAATCATCTCTCTCCACTTTGTAATTGATCTTGTAACTCATATGTCACCTGTCTCAACTCCTAGGTGTAAATCAAATCTAAAGTAACGTGCAAATGCATAAATAATATCTTGTGTCAGAAATACAAACCAACTTTTTACAACACAAAACTTCAAAAATTATGGTAGTCAAATGTGTTGTTTTAAAACAAATGTGTTGCAAAATTGTACATGCGTCATTCCACATTGCAAGAGTGTTGCATAACTACACATGTGTCATTGAACCATGCAAATGCGTCAAAAAAAGCAATCACACCCAACCAGTCATGCATATGTGTCACGTTTTAACAAATGTGGTGCATAATGAAACAACCAAACAACCAAGCAAATGTGTAGCTCAAAATAATAATTGTGGTGCATAATTCAAAATGTGACACTGTGCTTAACATGTGCGACTCAAGAACACAAATGTGATGCAACATTATACAAATGCATTCATGCAACCTAAATGCCAAAATCATACTGAATGTGTTTTTGCATATACATCGTTTCACGAGCAAATGCGTCGCACACGAACACATATGTGTTGAACTAAAGGTGACACATTTGAAAATTAAAGTTTAAATGCCTAAAAATGTGTGAAAATCAAAATTTCAAAGGATGGTTTTTGAGTACATACCAGGGGTTCTGCATCGGCTAATCATCTGAAAGTCTAAATGCAATATCCATGGTGCTCTATGTAAAGCAACATGTTTTTCGACTACTCGAAAGAAAAAATCAAGATTTCTACACTTGAGGGGTGCAAATGAATTGATTTTCCATCCTATTTCTATTTATACCTATGGTTTTTGGAGGGTTTTTCTCACACCTTCTCTATTGGACGCACTATTTACCAGCTTCAAACGACCATTTCACCTACCAAACTTCATTGAAATTATTTTTTGTCGCCACCAACAAACTTTTGGCTATCAAATTACCTAATCAGGATAATTTCCAAATTTTTCTAAATTTTTCAAAAATTTGTCACTTTTCCCAAGGCGGCATACCCTTACCTATTTCACACTGGGGCATGACTGAGCCAGGTTATTTTTTTTATTATTCTTTGACACAAATGCCTAAATGACATTATGTCAAAGAGGGGCAAACTGTAGACACTAAAAATTGGTCTAGGCTTGCAACTTCAATTTCTTCATAATTCTTACCTTTAAATTGTCATAATTAAATAATCCTAATTATTTAATTATTTTCTAAAAGTCACCTATTCTCTATTAAATAAATAAATTCAATTATTGAATTAATGCATTTTAACCTTTATTCCTCTATTAATTAAATAACTGTAATTATTTAATTAATTCATTTTTTCCTTTATTCAATCTTGATTGATTAAATAAATTCTTATTTAATTTACTCTCATCACATTTTCAACTATTAAATAATCATTTAAAATTATTTAATTATTCTTTGACCTTTTCTCTAGTCAATTAAATAAATCTTTATTTATTCAATTTAATCCTCAAATTTCAAATGTTGAATTAAATAATCATTTAATTCATAAAAAGAATTATTCCTGACATATTCTTCTGTGATTGGATAATCGCTTAGTTATCTGATTATTCATTTACCACTTAAGTCGAGATTTAATTAAATCAGTTAGTCATCTCCTAATTTAATATATGATTGTCTCTGATGAACATACTCTCTATCTTAATCAATCAGTTATCTAGCTTTTATTCTTTTACGTGCAAACTTATATTAATTAAATAAGTTTATTTATTTAATTAATTCATTTGTGCATTTGAATAGACCGTTTCCTCTATTCAATCTTTATCCTTTACATGCAATAATTATTGTTCTGAGTTTCGAACAGTCTCAACTAAAGATTAAATTATTATTTAATCTTAGTCTCCACCTTTTATGCTTTATCACTCACATTATTACTAGCACTAATCTCAATTCATGTCAAATCTTTCAATCTTAATCGTTCATCTATCTTTCAATCTAAGTATGTCATTTGATAACCCTGATTTCTATAAATTGGTTTTACCTTCATCATTGTTACTCCTCCCAAAATCTTATGACTTTTGGAAGCAATAAAATTTATTAATCTTCAATGTTTTTCTAATAACACTATCATGAAGCTATACTTGCACTTAAGAGAAATCTGAGGGCAATCGAGGTTATACATGGAATTACATAGATATTCGGTGAAATCATTATGTGATTTATGTTTTAAGTTTTTCATTGTTCTTTTTTGTTAGTGTAGGTTTAGATTTGATTTTATTGCATTGTGTTGCTTTAATCTACTTGTTTTCCTATGCTACACATTACACTCTCACTCACTAAGGGATGTTAATATTATTTAACCTCAACTCATCCTTTACCCACCATCACACAAACCACAAACTTAAAACAAACCCGAATTCATCCTTTACCCACCTAAGAATAATGTGTCGCAACAATCAAGTCATAATATTGTTGCTCATACATATAACACTAGAAACAATCCGCAACCACAACAACCAACCTTGATATACTTACCTTTTCCTAATCCCATATTTCCTAGTGCTCCTCATTTTCCTTCGTATAGTGGGAAAGACTAATCTTTTCAAATAGCTTAAGAATACTCCTACAAAGATATCTCTATGGGACCTAATTTAGAATTCACCTAATTATCACACTATGCTTCAAACTACCTTATAACAAGTTCCTATCCCTTCTAATGTGCAACTGAATGACATAGCAGCCATGATTCAAGGAATAAATGTTGACATTGTTTTCCACCAAAGTTAACTCCCCCTTTGGAAGTGCAAAAACAAAATGATGCTTTTATGATCATAGCTCAATATAATAGGATAGGGATAAAGTGAACCCTTGTTGACAATGGCTTAGCCCTTAATGTGTGTAGTGTAAACCTCTTAGATAGGCTTCGTGTGAATAAATAAAAAATTCAACCTACCTCTTTATCCATTAATGGATTTGAAAATGTAGGAAAGAAAGCACTCGATGTGATCGCTTTATAGCTAGAAAGGCCACATTGGAAACACAGATCCATGTTATGCCTCATGATCTTTCATATAATCTCCTTCTAGGAAGGCCATGGATTCATGCAATGAATGGAATGCCTTCTACTCTTCACCGTAAAATGAAATACATCTACAACAACAAAGTGTACACACTCAACGCTGATCATGAGCCGTATAGTCTTTTAAAACTTGAAAAAGGTAAAGAAAATCCTTTGGCAACATTAACACCAACTACAAAAGTAGAACACATGCAACAAAAAGACAAAGAAAAAAATATTGAGGCAATCATGAAGCTATTAGAAGATGATTGGGGTTCCTTATATTTTACACCAACATTCATGGGAGAATACAAGATCATAAACAAAGACTATGAAAAGGAAAAAGAAAAGGCGGTAAATTTGAAAGACCCTTTGAAAGCATCCACCTCATCCACTTTAGACAAAGAAGCAAATTACACAACAAGCTTTGATGAACTTAATCATGAGCAACCACCAGATCTAAAAGCAATGAAAAAGCTTTATGGAAGAGTTTATGAGCTTATGAAACAACTTGGATATAGTGGAAAAGGATGTGGTGCTAGAGAACAAGGTATATGTGTCCCTATAGAGCCTAACATGCAAGAAACAACTCATGGTCTTGGTTATTGTCCTTTCATATAAATCAACACATCAAACAAGCTTTTGATCAACATCAACATTCTCACCAAAGATTCTTCTAAGAAGACTTTAATAGTAGTGCATTTTGAACTAATAGACACTAGTGGTCTTCATTATTTTTCCTTTGCAAGAAACAAAACAAACAAAGAAATCTTCGCTTAATATCAATGTCATCTCACAAAACACTAATGGTTTGATTTCATTAGATTTTACACCCTCTTGTAACTCTGAGAAAAAAATCTCACAATCTAAAGATTTGTGCATAGGTATGACATCTAATACTAAGTAGGAAACATATTTGTTACAAACTATAGGAACACCTTCTACCATTGATCAAGAGGGTTTCTTTTTGAGACTCCTCCAAAATCACTTGATATCTCTCCCTCCAAGAACTCGAAAGAAATTTTATTACAAGAATTCATTTTGCACATATCATAGAGTTCATGGTCATGTTACTAATGAATGTAAGGCTTTGAGTAGTAAAATCCAACATCTTAAGGAGTTTGGTGCTCTTCCTTATGTGGGGGCACCGCATTCCTCTAATTGATACTAATTTTCACTCTAGCATGTTTCTAATCAATCATTTTGGCCCATCCTTATCCTGCACTAAGTGGGGGGGTATGTGCAGGATCATCATGGAAAAAATAGGCCCTTAAGGGGCAAAAAATTTAGAAAAATCAGAGTTAGGCAACTTGACATAAGAATTTGTATAAGTTATCTATATTATTTCAAAAATATTTAACAATACAATTTGTAGAAAATTGAATGTAGTTTCTAAACTACTAGGTTTATTTAATACAAACTATTTGGTGAAAATTTGAAATTTCAATGTAGTAGTACTTAAATTTTAGGGAAAAAATAAGAAGTGGGTATCTGTCTGACCACCCTAACCACAATAAAATGATAATATTTTTTATAATATTTAAGATAAAGTATACAACTCATGTCCCGATATGAGGCATATTTTTTTGTAATTTTTTTCCAAGTAAATAGTTAATTATGATTTTTTTATTACAACTTTTAAAAAATATAAAAACTTGTATGTCTAACCACCTTAACTTGGTTAAAACTTTATGAAATTTATTTTTTTTAATCTTATAGGATGTGAAGCATAGAATGTGACACATGTTTTGGATTCAAAAAATGTGATACCGTTTAAAATTTATAGATTTTTTAAATCATCCTATCAATCAAGACTTTAGTCATAATTCAAAAAAAATGAATAATAATTATTTATTAAATTCAAAGTAAAGCATAATTTATATTGGTGGAAATTTGAGAATCTCCTTTAAAAACCCTTTTCGTTTCATCAATTTTGGGTAAAAAAAAGTCATTAGCCACATACCCATCATATCACCACTTTCTGGCCCATCATGATCCTACACATACCCGAAGGCAAGGGTTTAGATAGCCTTGTTCTTGTATGTCACTTGCCATTGTCTCATTTGGCTAGTTGACCACCTTTCATGTACATATAAGAGAAATCTTGGGATGTGGACGACATGAATTAAGATTGACTCGCATGTGACATGCTTATTCATGATGTAGTTGATTGGAAACATATGACTTTGCTTAGGGATTTCTGAATAAGCTCTCATATCTTCTACTTTAAAGAAATTTTGAAAAATAATGGTGTTAGCAACTGCTTTAAAGTGGGGGCATACATTGACACTCATGTTTCACTGTGCGATTTCTTTCTTCTTGTGATGCATCCTTTTCTTGGTGGTGTCATTGGCCTTGATTTCCTCCAAGAGTGTGATATTTCTTTGACTTTTCCTCTCTTGGAAACATTAGGCACAATGTTCCCTAAGATGAGACCTTGCATGAACTCAAAAAAAATCCTTTGAACATTCCTTGCACTACTCTACATTTACAATGTCTATGGGTTTCAAGCATACAAAGTTTTGCTTTCCTCATGGAACTCAAAAATTATTTTTGTGTGGTGCCTTATTAAAGTTATCAAGAGGTATAAATTTAGTATGGTTTGAGTGGGAAGCCTAATCCAAGGCATGAATTTCCCCATAGCCACTTGTGTGTGTGAGAGTGCATACCAACCATGAGTGTATGTGTCTCACTTTTTAGGATTTCTCACCTAGTGGACAGCCAAGAGTTTCGTTGCCCCATAGTGAGTGTGTGTTTTTGCACAAACAACCTAGATTTGATCCACATCATGTTGGAAAAATGGTCGAAGCTTGATCCACCTTTTTTTTTCTTTTTCTAGTTATTTTCATTGCATGATCGCATATTTTATTTTACTGCATATCATACACCCTATGTGTGTCATTTTGTGCTTATGTCAATTTGACGTTGGATCTTGGATCCTAGGGGCTGGATCACTTCCTTGATCTTTGTTATCCTAGACCATCTGTATTGGTACACTTGGACCTCTCTTAAATGTCTACTTTAGTGTGCTCATTTGAAGCAAGTTCATCCTTTCACTAAAGTGGGGGATAAATGGAGTCACCGAAAAAGTATGCCTTTTCCCTTGCTTGATTTAAGAATAATTAATGACAAATTGGACTTAATGTCACCTTGGTCTAGTGTTGTGAGGTGTTTTACACATCCACACTAGGTCTTGGGACCCTTTTTGAGCTAAATTAACCTTAACTCTATCCTAATTTAATGTTGTAAAATGTATTTATTTACATCACATTAAATTTAGGAGGCTTGTAAACTAAGTGGACCTAATATAGTGTTTTAATGTGTTTTACACATTCGCATGGGATTTAGGGCACAACTAAGCTAAATAGACCCAATTTTTCCTTAATTTAGTATTGTAAAGTGTATTTATTTACACTTTGACATTGAATTTTGGTCCCTATTGCATTTATGACCTTTATATCATCATTAATAGGCCCCTACAACCCCATATTGTGCATCCCAAGGCATATTTTGATTAAAAACTTGACAAAATCGACATAAAAACTAAAATACTTCACTTTGTGACATCCCAACTAGAAAAATAGCCCTTGTAGGACCCATTCACCACTTTTAGTGAATGAGTCCCATCTAGGTGGGACTCATTCACCCAAGATGGTGAATGAGTCCCATTTTGGCTATTTTTGAGGTTTGAGCAGGAAAAATTGGGTTTTAAGTTTAAATTTCTTCAATGTCAGCCTTGGGGATCAAATTAACCATCATGTGAGTTGATTTCCTATATAAACAAGCTTTCAAATCCTCATTTCATCCAAGAAACATAAGCCTACATGTTATCAAGTGAAGCATTCAAGAGTTAAGCATTTCAAGGTCATAAGGATAACATTCAAGATCAATTCTAAGGCATTTAATAGCAAGATTCTTCATCAATTGTTATACTGATTCAAGATCCATCACCATGGCAAGGTTCTAATTGCATTACTTCATTTTTGTGCTTCATTATCTTGTTTCATCATTTTGGTTTAATTAACTTAAAGGGGTTTGACCAAGGCAAACCCCTATTCCCTAACAATCAACATTTTTTCTTTCTTTGTGTGATTGCTGATCTAGGTGCTTTGAAGGCTTGGAGATCATTGAATATTAGGTTTCAAACTTTTTGGAGTTGTCTCTCTATTGGCAAGGTCAAACTCTTAACAAAAAGTCATTACAGTCCTGAAAATTAGGGTTTCAGATCTGGGCACCTCAAGGTACAAAAAGAGCAAACTGAGAGGTGTAGATTAGAACTTTGAATTTCTAGAAAAGCCAGACTTGACTCATTTGCCACAAGTGGTGAATGAGTCCCATTTTTGGTCAATTTTGAGATTTTGGTATTTTTGGATACCCTTTTTCAAGAAGCCGGTTGTGGACACAAAAAAAGTAACCCTTCTACTTTTTCTTGTTTTGTCCCTCCTTGTGCTTAATTGGCTTGATTTAGCCATGATTTAATGTTGCAATGTGACCCACACATTCACATTAAGTCTTAAATCTTCATGAATCATTGGATTTTGGGCCCTATTGCATTTATGACCTTTATATCATCATTAATAGGCCCCTACGACCTCATATTGTGCATCCCAAGGCATATTTTAATCAAAAACATAACAAAATCAACATTAAAACTAAAATAATTCACTCCCTGACATCCCAGTTAGTAAAATCGCCCTTGTGGGATGCATTCACCACTTTGGGAAAATGAGTCCCAATTCGCCCAAGATGGTGAATGAGTCCCATTTGGGCTATTTTTGAGGTTTGAGCAAGAAAAATTGGGTTTTAAGTTTAAATTTCTTCAATGTCGGCCTTGGGGATCAAATTAACGGTCATGTGAGTTGATTTCCTATATAATCAAGCTTTCAAATCCTCATTTCATCTGAACAACATAAGCCTACATGTTATCAAGTGAAGCATTCAAGAGTTAAGCATTTCAAGGTCATCAAGATAGCATTCAAGATCAATTCTAAGGCATTTAGGAGCAAGATTCTTCATCAATTGTTATGGAAATTCAAGATCCATCATCATGGAAAGGTTCTAATTGCATTACTTCATGTTTGTGCTTCATTATCTTGTTTCATTATTTTGGTTTAATTACCCAAAAGGGGTTTGACCAAGGCAAACCCTCATTCCCTAACAATCAACATTTTCTCTCTCTTTCTTTGTGTGATTGCAAACCTAGGTGCTTTGAAGGCTTGGAGATAATTGAATATTAGGTTTCAAACTTGTTGGAGTTGTATCCCTATTGGCAAGGTCAAAATCTTCACAAAAACTCACTTACAATCTTGAAAATCAAGGTTTTAGATCTAGGCACATGGAGGTACAGAAAGAGCAAACTAAGAGGTGCAGATTAGAACTTTGAATTTCTAGAAAAGAAAAAATGGACTCATTCATCACAAGTGGCGAATGAGTCCCATTTTTGGTCAATTTTGAGATTTTGGCATTTTTGGATACCCTTTTCTGAGAAGCCTATTCATGTGTAGAAACTTCAATCTAGGACTAATTCGCCCAAATTGGCAAATGAGTCCTAGTGGGCCAAAATTTTAGAATCAGTAGCATTTCCAATATCCACCCAAGTCTACAATTTTTTAGGTGCACACATTCAATTTTATAACTTTTTGTTTTGCTCATTTGCATTTTTAGGTCATTTTGCATATCACACTGTGTTTTCCAACTCATTGTCTTTTTGAAGTTTACACTTGGTGGTGAGCCCATCTTATAATATGAAATCATATCCTAGGATACCTTATTCTCAGATCTTTCTCTCCACTAATCATTGTATTGAGATCTCTAAGGTTTCCTTTAGTGTGGCAAGTGTGAAATCAGATCCCTATCCTTGCATCTATGCCTCATAGGTGGGGAGCATCCATTTCTAGTTTCCACATATTGCATGAGATTATGGATCCATTTCAAGTAGACCTCTACTTATAGGACTCAAGAGTTGAAGAGTGAGTGAAATTGGTCAATGTGGGACAAAAAGGGGAGCCAATAGGAGTATGACACTTGTCACAAGGATAGTGGATGGATGTCGAGCACATTTTGGAGAATGTGTAGAGTTAAGGTATGTAGGTGTCCATTTGTAAGG
Source organism: Sequoia sempervirens (assembly GCA_007258455.2). Taxonomy (NCBI): domain Eukaryota; kingdom Viridiplantae; phylum Streptophyta; class Pinopsida; order Cupressales; family Cupressaceae; genus Sequoia; species Sequoia sempervirens. The sequence goes on along the minus strand of VDFB02000015.1, from coordinate 382,654,968 downwards.
GAATTGAATTAATATGGTTGAGATGTAAGAGGGACAAGATGGCATGTAAGAGGGAATTTAAGGAAAAGACGGCTCTTGTAAGAGCATTTAAGACCTTTGTAAGAGGTATTTATGAGTTTGTAAGAGGCTTTAAAAGGCATTTGGAGGGAAATTGAATGAAGGGGTGGTTGGGAGGAATATTCCTAAGAATATGTCTTTGTGAGAGAAAATAGGCTAATTAGTTAATTTAAAGAAATTATTTTCATGTGCAACTTGGTTAGTTGACCATAGGTTGATTTAACTTTGGTGAAGTTAAAGTCCAGAGAAATGGGTAATGAGGATTAAGGAGTGATTATAGTTAAATAATTGAGAATTAATCAACTTGAGTGGGTTAGGGGATTTATGACTTTTAATTAAATAGTTTGATTTATTTAATCAAATGAAAGCAATTAGGGGGATTTAATTAAATGATTTGATTTTAATTAAATGATTTGATTTTAATTAAATAGGACGAACATTAGTTAAAAGAAAGTGAATTGATCCAATAAAGTTAATTATTTTATTAATAGTAGAAGTTGATGAATTTAACTAAATAATAAAGATTATTTAATTAATTGGTTAGTTTGAAGTGATTTAGGAAGAAATGATGTTAGTTAATCAAAATCAAATGCATAATGGGTATGTGCAGGATCATCATAGAAAAACAGGCCCTTAGTGGCAAAAAATTCAGAAAAATCAGAGTTAGGAAACTTGATGTAAAAATTTGAATAAGTTATCTATATTATTTCAAAAATATGTAAGAATAGAATATGTAGAAAATTGAATGTAGTTTCTAAACTACTAGGTTTGTTTTTTTTTATAAAAAAATCTATTTGGTGAAAATTTCAAATTTCAATGCAGTAGTACTTACATTTCAGGGGAAAAATAAGTAGGTGTCTATCTGACCACCCTAACCACAATAAAATGATAATATTTTTTTATAAGATTTTAGACATAAGTAGAGGACTCATGTCTAGATGTGATGCATAAATTTTTGTAATTTTTTTCCAAGTAAATAATTAATTATGAATTTTTTATTACAACTTTTAAAAAATATAAAAACTCGTATGTCTGACCACCTTAACTTGGTCAAAACTTCATGAAATTCAATTTTTCTTTTTAATCCTATAGTATGTGAAGCATATAATGTGATGCATGTTTTGGATTCCAAAAGTGTGATACTGTTTGAAAGCTATAGATGTTTTTCAATTAGCCTATCAATCAGGACTTTAGTCGTAATTCAAATAGAAAATGAATAATAATTATTTATTAAATTAAAAGTAAAGCATAATTTATATTGGTGGAAAGCTTAGAATCTCCTTTAAAAACCCTTTTCATTTCATCAAGTTTTGATAAAAAAAACATTTTCAGCCACATACCCTACAAATACCCATCATATCGCCACTTTTTGGCCCATGATGATCCTACACATACCCTAATACCAATCAAGACTTTTGAGCGTCTACACTAACAATGTAAATAATGGATACTTACACTAATTTGGCCAAAGATTCATCACCTAGTACTTTGAGTGAGTTTCATCCATCTCACCTGCTTGATTTTTTATTTACCATTAGTAATTTATTCAAAGTCTATCCCCTTTCTCATGGATTATCCTAACCCTAGGAATAACCTCCCCATTAACTCATTTTTAAATAACATTTCTATTGTGTAGTTTTTCACATACATGCCCCACTAAAAACAAGGACCCTCTTTTTCTTTCATTCCTAGTGTTTTGGCCCTTTGATCTTGAGGACTTACTTTTTTTGGCATGAGCTTGAATGTTTATCTTATCTGCATTGGTGATCCCTCTGTGATATTGATTGAAAATATCAATGTTTTAGACTTATTTTGAGTTTTTCATTGTTCTTAGGAAAATCCTCTCTGGGTAGAATTCCTCGGATGCTTTGAAAACCTAGTGGTGGTTGCTTTACATTGTGATCCAAAAATTCCAAGGCCTTACGAAATTTTATGTTGGCCAGATTTCTCTGAAATTCTATCATCCTGTCAAATTCCTGGGTTTTGGTCAGGGTTGTCTTGTCAACTGCATTAATGCTTGATTGTACGATTTTTTTGGCATGTATTTAGTTCATTTTGAGGAATTTTGTGCCATTAAGTTTTATCATTTTCCTTCTATTGATCTGAGTTGCTTGATCTTGAGTGCTCGGCTTGACTTGGAATATTGGATTTGTGGATTCCTGGATTTGGTGGTGAATCTCCCAAGCACCATCATAATTGCTATTGTTTGCTAGGGTGCTAAAGATTGTTATCTATTGTTTCTATAATCAATTTTCACTTCACCAATGGTATGTATTTGTTACCTTGCTTTTGATTGTGAATGTGAATGATTCTTTGTCGTTTTGAGTTTACTTGGAGTTTGGATTTCTACACGTTTGGCATTGAGCATCCTGAATCTAAGGTTATTCGATTCTGCTAGATTGACGACCCCAAGTGATTTTGTGAGCTTGTTTTTGGTTTCATTATGAGGTAGCTTGCTTGTGTAGGCCATAAGGATCTTTTTGAAACCTATCAAAATGAGTAAGTTGAGCCCAAGCTTGTTTTTTGTGTTCATGGCAGAATTTTAGGGTTTCAGGTTTAGGGCATCATCAATTCCTATCGATTTACTTTAGGATAAGTCCCAATTTTAAAAATGATCTGTAAGAGGTTTAAATCAAGCTAGCTTCAAGCCCAAGGTCCTCAAATTTGTGATCGTTTGATCAATTTGAGTGAATTTGCGAAGAAACATTGACATTCAGAATTTCGAAGACTTTGCAGAATTCCTTAACTACTGGAATTCCTTGATTTTTCGTTCTCTTCATTTTCCCAAAGATGTGCAATAATCCAAAATTATGCCTGCTTTGCAGATTTCCTCTCCCGATGGATTTTCCTGAATGTCTCACCATCTGAAAAATTAGAGAGATAAATGGATTGAATGTTATGTGTCTTGACATTTCATGATTGACTTGAATAATTAGAGAGATGGTTCATGCTTTCTTTTCTTCATTTGTATGATCAATTTATGATATTTATGACATGATCATTAAAATCTACCTGGTATGGAATTCCCCAAAATTCTTTTCTGGTTTGATTTCCCCAAACGGCTGAAAATCCTAGATTTCTAAGAGATGGTGCTTTATGATGATTTAAAAGGATTTTAATCATGATTTTTGAATTGTTGAATGATGAACATGTCGCTTATGACGAGCTGACCTTGATTCTAATGTGGTAAAGAGGATTTATTCTGATTTCTCGTTGATTGCAGGATGAATCAAGTAAGGTAGTGGTAAGTGGAACTAGGAGCAAGTATATGGATCAGGGTCCTAAAGGATCTTTAGTATTGGAAGCAGAGAGGATCAAAATAGACATAAAGAGTAAGGTTCCTGAGTCCAAGCTTTCTTCCATCTAGACTGAAGTAGGTGACACAAATGTAGGTAGATAGGATTATGAGGAATTCAAGGCAAGAATGGCATAGAAGGACCCTCCATTGTTGGCTAGAAGGTTAGTGGAATCAAGGTTGGCTCATGTGGTTGGTTTTCCTCCTACGATTCAATTCTATGAACTAGTACTTGAATGTGCTAGACATTATGACAGAAGTACACAAAGAGTGATTGGTCCTCAAGGCAGAGTGTTGGAAAATTTCTATCTTGTATTTGTGGGCCCCCCTGAAACCCCTTAGAATAGTAGGGGCCTCCCACCCCCTTCGGTGTCGACCATATTGGCCTTAGGTGGGGTGAGAGGCCTTTGGGTGGTGGGGTTGGGGCAACTCTATAGCCTCCCACGAATAGAATCGACCTTTGACATGCCTGATAGATCTCATGTGGTGGCTCTGGACTTGTAATTTGCTAGAAATTATTTTGAAGATGATTCAAGAAAGGCTCTGCAGGTAGTCAATTCTTGGTTGGAGAAACCTAAGCCCCACATCTCAAAGCTACCAAAACAATTATTTAGGGTGAAATTCAAACTGGAGTGCTATGATGCCATCACATTACTTAGCAGGGTAATAGGTTTGAAGAGTGCAAGAGATTTTGAAAACTTAGATGTTCCTTGTTATAGTGAGAATGGAATACAATATCAATTATCACTAGGCAAGAATTATAAGTGCCATGATACATGATCAACTATGCAATGTCTTGCAAACTAAGAGCTTTACAATGACTTCTTACCTATTCAATGCTTTGGCTAGTTTCCATCCATATAAGGGATTGAGTACATGAGGAACCTTTGGGCAAGATGTGATATATGAGGTCTATCCATAGCTACATCTGGGAAGCTAAAGCTATAGAAGGGTGAATGATGCATTTACCATGTACATCACTATGGTGCTCCAAGGTGCGGAGCATGTTAGAATATCTGACAATGCTATGGAGTTGATCAAAAGGTATGGGGCTTGGTTTATACAGTTCCCCACCTTTTCTTACATAAGGATAGATGGTTGCTAGAGGGCCCCTTACAGACTTCCTAGGTATCCTACTGATCACCTCATACTCCTAGAAGTCACAAGACAGATATGTGATTTTGATGCCATAGTGAAGAAGGAGAAGCATAAAACAAGATTTGGCAATGACTTTCCCCTCAAGGTAGGCAGTAATGAGGCTTGCCCTTCCATACATACAACACACTTCTCTAAAGAGGAGATGAGTACTCTAGGCCTATCTTTCCATTCTAAAAGGTCTAGATTTGACAGAACTGGTGAAGCCCAAAAGAAGTCTAGTAGAGAGTATAGTCACAAGGATGACCTAGAGGATTACCAGGCTAATTGTAAATATGAGTTTGAGATTCGAAGGAAGAAATTCTCTAGGCTACTAGTCAATCTAATTAGATTGTACAATTTCAAGGTCATCCTAGATCAAATAGATGATGATGGAGATTTAATTCAGGGTCATGACTATGAGGTAGTGAAAGATAAACCAGTTGGAGAAATAGACTAGCTAGAGGAAGAGAAAATAGAGTTAGAGCAGATGACTCCAGTGATTAAATACACAAAATTGTGGCTTAAGCACAAGATTTGGGAATTGGAGAGTGAGGGTGTACAATGCACCTATGATCTAATGGGAGACTTGGAGTCTCATTCCACTTCTGAGGAGTCAACTGAATAGGATCCTAAAGGTAAGGGAAAGGTGAGCTCCCCTTTCAAGATAAAAATTAAAGATGTTCAAGCGGAGGAAGTACAGGAGGCGGAGAAGCAAAGAAATCTTATTGCAAAGAAAAGGAAACATATTTCAAGGACAAAGAAGTCAAAAAAGGATGAAGTTGAAAAGGAAGACAAAGAAGCTAGTGTTTCCACACCTAAGAGAAGGAGAATAGTGAGATTGTCACAAAAGGAGAAGGAAAGCTCTAAGGCAGGGGATGAAGTTGACCCACCAGTAATAAATGTGGAGAGTTCAGGAGAGAGAACATAAGTATACATAAGAAGATCAAGAACTCCTCCCAAGGATAGTGTACCAAGGAAGGATTCTCCTTCAGTTACCCCTACTACAGAACAACAAGATGATATTCCTCCTTCCCATGAGGCTTGTAATGCACCAAGTGAACCCAAGGATACTGAAGAATATCAAGTTCTAGAAGGAGAATAATTTCAAGAAGGTGAGCTCTATAGTGCTGAGGTAGAAATAGAGGTGTTACAATCCCCTCTGGTGACTTATGAGGATTCACCTGTAAGAAGTGAAGAGGATAGACCTCCTCTAAGAGAGGAAGCGCCAGTCAACATTCCTTCACTAGTGCATGAGGAAGAAAAACATGATAAAGGAAAAGAAGATAAAGTTGAAAAGACTCTAGAAAAGCAAGATTTGAATGAAGAAGTACCTAAGTTTCACCAAGATGCGGTTAGACAGGGAAGTGTACAGTCAGATCCCATGGTGCCTACCTAGTTGGATAGAGAGTTGAAGAGTAAGCAGGTTGTGGTGGATGAAACTCTCCCTAATTGGGATGACATATTGGCCTAGATTGGGAAAGGTAAAAACAAGAAGGCCAGGGTTATCTCCAAGATTGAGAGAGATGAAACAAATAAAAGGGTAGTCCACATTGTTACTCCTGCTCCTGACAAGAATAAGGATGATGTGACTGGTAATGACTATAGTGTGCAAACTATCAACCTGGGGCCCACTTCCATGGAACAAGAAAATGAAGAATATGAAGGATCTAGTGCTGTAATCTTGGGTAGATTGAGGAAAGAGGTGCAAACCAAGCAAGAATTGAAGAGGGAGAATTGTAAACTTAAGAAGTATTTGCAAGACTTGATGAAGCCCTTGTAATCTATTAGCTCCTCATCATCCAATGCAAGCTTCCTGCCCCAAGAAACAATAACTTAGTTGGAGATAATGAAGACCACTACACATTCTACAACCAGCTGGTTACAAGGATTGCAAGCTAGAGGAGATAATGCTATCAAGGACCTCCTTTCAACTAGTAGGGATGCTATGAGTTCAATAGATTTGTTAAGGAATGTATTACATCAGGATGAGGAGGATATGGATCTCTTGTTGCAGAAGACCAAAATCATCATGGAATACACTAAAGATAAATTGGTGAGTGATGGCATTCTTCCTTCCTCCAAAGCTGCAGAACCTTGGGAATGGTTTGAAGTTTTGCAAATAAGGAAAAAGGTTTTAAAGAAGGTGTACAAGTAGAGGAAAAAAATTGACACCTTGATTGAGATCTATAATAAATGCATTTCCTTCTTCGAGGTTATGATAGGAAGAAAGAGGTTTGCACCGAAACATCTAAACTTGGAACAATTAACTTAGTGGTGGTGAGATGTGTATTCCCCAATCAATGAGGACCCAATCACTAAACATCAATTAGATGATGCAGCTACCTACATTGCAATAATTTTTAAATATCAAACTAGTAAGGTAGATTGGGATAAAATTGTAAAGCAGTCAAGAGAGGACATCAAGTCCATTGAAAGGAGAATTAAGGTTTTAGCTATGCCATCTATAGCCGACTTGGATAGGATATTTTTAATGGTGCAGGATAGGATGGAGCACACTAAGGATAAAGGGGGAAGTAGTTAATGCAATGCTACATCAGAATTTGTGCTTCCTCATTATTTCTCTCCTCCACATGCATTGCACCGCGCTATGTTGGAGATCCCAAACCAACCTAGATGAAGTACGTGCATTTAATGCATATTCTAATTTATTTTGAATACCTCTTGGCTGACTTGTTTTATGGCCATTCATTATTGTAAACCCTAATTGGGTCGACATATCTTGGGGGTTTCTATAAATATGGCATTTTGCCTCATTTGTAAGGGCTAGATAGTTTTATAAGGGAGCGAATTAAGCAGTATAACAAGAGTTAGAGTTAGGAGTTAGTATCATTTTCAAGCAAGTGTTGCAACAGAAGACTAGAATTGTTGCTACTTTGGGTGATTTAATGCAAGTAAAGACATTGTGATTTGGTTCCTTTCTTGTGTTGAGTTTTATCTGGCATGGTTCCTGAGATTCTATCTTTTGAAATTGCTTAAGTTTATTTGATATATGCTAGGTTTAATGTTAGATGATTTGATGATGTTTATGGTTTGATGCTTAAAGTGTTAGCAACAATCTCTAGTCCATACATTTTGTAGGTAGCTAACGGTTAGTTTCTTTTCAAAGTTAGCCTGGACTTTTATATTCATTGTGCTTAGTTCAATTGTGAATGTTGGTTCATTGCAATTGCAATAGGGTTATTTTCTATGAATGTTCATGATTGAAAAATCTTTAATGCCTTAGAAGATTGCACTATTTTTGTAAGATTGTAGATTCATCTGGGTTGAGCATGAATTAGTTTCTGAGGGATAGGTCCATTTCAAGTATTTATCATTTGCATTGTCAATCTTAGGGCTAGTGTTAAATTTAGAAGTCTCTTAAAACCCTTATCTTTTGCTATTTATTTTATCATTTGGGTTAGATTTAGGATTAAAAGTATCACCATATTGCTAGATTTGATAAATTTAAGGATTCAATATTTTCTTGTAGTAAGGTCCCTTTGTGATAACCAACATTTTCACATATTATCTAAGTTGTTTATGCATTGTCAAGACCTGACATTAGAGACCTTAGGGTTATCTCTTGAGGCTTGCTGATAGAGATTTACCTTTCAAGAGAGATAGGATATTATATCGTGTCTGAGTTGTTCTGAAAACACCATCAACAATTTATAGTAAGTATCACAAATTAACTCTATATTACCAATTACCCACATAGATAAACATAACATCACAACATTAAATGACTCTATTTCAAAATTTCAATCTCGACAATAAAAGTATCCATTCAAGAGTGTAATCTCAACAATAAATAACTGCCATCAAAAGTATAATCTCATCAATAAATGACAAATCAAAAGTATAATATTGAACAATAAATGACTTCAATCAAAAGTATATTTCTACTTTGTTGCTTTTTGGTTGTCCATGGAGGTGGAAACTAAAAGGGAATGACGAACTCAGAAATCCTTCCAAGATCCACTATGCACCTTCAGTATCTTATGCCTCTTAAAACAAAACATATTTTAATCATCATGATACAAGCACATACTACTATTCCTTAAAGAAAAAACAAAAATAGTTTAATTTCCCATGCATTAACCCTTAGAGGAAAGCTGGTGTAGTTTCAAATCTAGAAAAATTGCAGTAGCATAACGACATGTAAATTAACATTTTAAGAATGAGAAACACAAAGAATAGAAGAAAGATAGACAAAAGGGAATAAGACATGATATATGTGGGGAAAACCCTTTCAAGTAAAATACCCCACACTCCAAAGCATCGAACCTATGTATTAATCTGCAACAATAAAGTTACAATACACTTGTAGGCTTGCAGCCTTAACATGGAGACTGCATCTTGCTCTTCTAGAGGAAATCCAACAACACTTTGATACTTGCAAACAAACTATGTATTCTACAATGAAAGGCATCTTATTTATAGAAGATACAAGCTTGAAGAAGCTTCTAGAAGAGGTTAGGCGTCCAAACCCATGTGGAAAAAATATTTCACACCATATGCATTATTTGGAAATTTGTAGAACATTCTCTTACACCTCTTATAGTTGTCATAACATTCAAAACATCTCTCCAAGCTTGGGCACCTAGTTCATGCTAATAGTGGGTTATGAAAAATTCCTTTCAACTATCATAGAATCTGTCATAACATGTGTCATAATATCCTGTCACACTTACAACACTTTCAAAAAACAAAGAATAAGTCAAACATGACTATCACACTTATTCTCTCACACTTTTTTCATACCCCACTAAGGCACCACACTTTCTCCATGCAAAATATACCTTATGACGCATCATAGAATATGTCATAAAATGACATCATTTGTCCTAGGTCCATGATTCCAAGATGGGACACCTGCCTCCACTTGTGTTGACGATGTGTCATATAGTCACCTCCAACGAGGATACCACCCAACCAGTGGGTCCCAATTCATGATATACCCATTGTAGGCAATTTAATAAATTAAATAAATACAATAATACATTAAATAATTCAATGTTAGGACTCTAAGGTTGAGACACTTTATTCCCAAAAATTTTCCACTTGATGAAGACTTGCGAAGAGTCATATTAAAACATCTACTCTGAGCCTCAAGGCCCATAGATTTGGAACATAATTTTGAAGACAAATGAACCTCCAAAGAACAAGATAAACCATTAGCTAGACCAAAAACAAAACTAGGTTTCCCTCATCTAACTGTAGACACGCAAAATTAGCATTATGCATTTGATCAAAATACACTCATCCATTCATCAGGGTAAATTCATCAACTTAAATCAAATAAATCAAACTTGATCCTATCATCATCTCTTTGATTAAATAAATCAATCATTTATTTAATTAAATCTCAGAGCACCATTCATCTCCCTTTGACTTGATTTAAATCCCTAAATCAAGTCAAAGTGGTCAAATCAGCCTAATCATCATCCTAGCTAATTAATCCTAATTAAATCTAAGGCTAATCTCATCCCACTTGCATTCTCTAGATTTGGCCACTTGCACATGAAATTGCAATTAATTGATTTATTAAAATCTTTATTTTCAACTTGGCATAAAGGAAGAATATTCCCCAAGTTTGAATCTCCCCCCAAGTGGACATGTACACCCAACAGAGCATTTATGAGGCCTTACATGTCTCTTACATGTCCCCTTCCAAAGGTCAAACTCAGCATTCATTGCAAATTTGAATTCAAATTTTCCCTCTCATGGGCACTCTTCCCAAATCTTGCACATACATCAACCAATCACATGATGACAAGTGTCCTTCTTTCATTGGCTTGATCTTTGTCCCACATTGGTCCATTTTCAACACTCTTAGCATTTTGAAAATTTTTAAATAGAAGCTTCAACATTGAGCAAATCCTCCACAATCTTTATGCAAAGTCACTCTCTTGGTTTGAGAACTGATTTTGTTCATCATCACTCCACCATCTTCATAGCATTTTCATCTTAAGCTTTGATCAAGGATTGGGAAAGGGTCACTAGCACATGTGACACCAATCCACTATGGAATAGAGTTTTGACTATGCTTTTATATGCTTACATTTGATCATCTTTGCTTATCTAATTTGCATGTTTCATTATAGTCAAGTATTTCATAGGGATTCTATATCTTATTTGCTTAATTTAACTAACAATACTCATGCTTGTTTGTTTTTGAGCAAAATGAAGATTTAGGGTTCACATTATGGTGCTAGAAGGAGGGCTAGTTACATGCATTGATATTCTCATCACCATTCTCAGTCATTCCTAAAATCATGTCAAAGATTTCATTTTGGAATGTTTTATGTAATTTATGTCGGCACCTATCGTGCACACCATACATATTCTGATCTACTTTCTTACAAGGGTCTTTGCATATGTTTTGGGGTTTTTATGTTTAATACTGGTTTTCTGCTCATAGCATGTTTACAGTGTCGATAACGCTTTTTTGCTATGATTTGACAATGCTTTTCTGCAGGGGCTGTTGATTTTCTTATGAGTGCATGTTTTGACAATGTTTTTCTTTTTCTACTCATAAGCCTTACATTTAGATACATATTAGAACGTAACATGTCTCATGGCCATTGGTTCTCCACTTACAAAAGTCAGCTCATATCATTCTTATTCTGATCTGATTTTTAATTCTCCCTGTCTGATTATTGTCCCTAGCACCAATTGCGCCACACCACACCACCCATTGTTCCTGCCGCGTTGCTACCTCCATAAAAGGTAGCGTGGGCTTTAGTCCACCCTCCTGAACCATACACAACTTCACCCATACTGAAAGTTCCCAATACTAAGAGCATGATCTCCATAATAAAAGCTTCATAAATTCTTCTGCCTGCATAAGGATTATCTTCCAAACAAGTTACAAAGAAAACCAGAGCCTTACAAAAAAGCTTTTATGTGTTGCGCTTTTACATCTAAGTCTGTGCTTGTTGGCATGATATCTATACTCTTAGCTTTTGGAACTAATTTGTTTGTTAGAAACAACAAAAGATAGTCTGCACATTTTCATAATCCATAGTCTACGCATTTTCACACTGTGAAGGTTTGCTGGCGTTTTTTAATCTCTGCCAAACACATTTGCTAAAAAAGTTCATAAAGCCTTTTCCATAAGTCCATTTCGTGCATATCCTGCAATCAATACATTCCATGAGAGAACATCCTAAAATTTCTTGAGCTATTTTGGTAATAGATTGGTAATCTTAATCTCTTTTGACCAATCGACGGGCTGCTTCAACTATTTGATGGCATAATAGGGTGCCACTACATTGTTGTCCTGGAGATGATACTATGGCTCTAGCTTACCATGAAGCAACCTTGCATGATTGTGACCTTGTTTGGGCCTAGTGTGGGTATTTTTGTATGAAAAGAAACTATGTTTGGCTGCGCCTGTGCTTGTTAAAGATGGGCCAGACACTTCCAGGAAGACCCGTCAGATGGCATAAATTGCTCACATCGAATCTAGAGATATTCTTCAGTCTTGACAAATAGCATAAGTTGTCCAAACGCATGCAGTCACATACATACAACATCTCCAATGATGGTGGAACCGTTGTTAATTTGGAAAGCTTGTTGCACCCGTCCAAATGCAATTCTAAAAGCCCATTCAAGTTTTGTGAGTCACTAGGAAGATTGCCAAATCTTGATTTAGTGAAAAGGTACGTATCACACTTCATCAGCATTGACCGTATCTTATTAGCTGTATAAACAGACTTCCCAGGTCCCCTAGCTTGTATCGTTTGTTTTACTCACATAAGGCGGTATTGGAGTTTCGTAATTACATCTAAGCTGCTCTGCTCTCTACTGTTAAGATTAAGATAGCCACATTCACACATTTGGGCACGACTTTATGTAATTATGTGGGAGAATTTTTTTAAGGATATGTCATTAAGTGGCAGAAGATCAGCTGCATTCTGCATTTAATTTTATTTTGAGTTTGATCTGTTGTAGGGCGATCAGTCCAGCGAATCCGAAGAGGGAGTCGTTGTGGCAATAAACATCATTTGCATCCTTGTCACGCATCTGCCTAAAGATCATTTATTGTTATAATGTGAACATTGGCTACGGTTGGACGCGGAGTGGCTGCTTTTAAAGCACATACCTCATCTCAATCTCCATGGCTCTCTTTAGTATTTATTGCCAATGAATATTGCTGCCATCTGCCACGCTAAAAGACAGATTCATCATATCTAGGTAGATGATATTATTTTGGTTGTTTGAATGAAGGTATGATTGTTGGCTCGTGCCAAGGAGCCCTCTAAAACAAACATCTTTTTCATGAGATGATGAACATTGCTGTCATCTACCATGCTGAAAGACAGATTCATCGCATCTTTTCAAAACCAATTTAATGCGCCCCTGGCAGCCTATGGAGTACGTGCGCCTGGTAGCATTTGATTTAACTTTTTTTGAGTTGGGAAGATTTGACATTTGTATTGGTTTTCATTTAATTCACCTTGGTCAGGTCAATTCGCAGCTTATGGTATTAAATACCATGTTCTACTCTCTGCTGTTTATCATTAAATTTAGTTGACTTACATCGTTTCCACTAGGCTGAGTCTCTGCAATGTTGAGATGTATCTGACAGGATTCTTATTAGCTGTTATTTTTTTAAATGTTTTTTGAGTGGGATAAATGATGACATGCTACAGGTGGCATATAAAATACATTTTCATGAACAAAGGTTGGTGTATGAAGTATGGGCAGATTGTCCAATCATTATAGGGACAACTTTTACATTTGAATATCTCTGCTCATCAGGAAGTGCGATGGGAATATATTTGACCTTTTTATTGGTGCTAGAAATAGGATTTTTTCTTTGACATAGGGAGTATCAAATTGCAGATGTGAAATTAAAAGCAACATCAACTAGCAAGTTTTTTATTTATGTTCATCAACAAAGGTTTTTAGCAATTGATTTAATTAAAGGCAGTTTTAGTGACTCATTTTAAATTATCACATTTATTATGATCATTTTTGATAGCCTACATTTGAGATGATTGTCATATTTGAGGTTATGAGGATGCCTTTGAGAAATTTATTCGTTGAATCGACATCTCTAGTGATGAAGACTATGGTAAGAGAGGAAAAAGATCTAGCAAGTGTGGTATCTTCTCCATGCAATCAAGCATGATCCATTGTCATTTCAAATTGAAATCACTTTATTATTTGGAGTTATTGATCAAAAGGGATTTAATGTCCTAATCCTCACATAATTATCTTTTCTTTTTATAGGTATAAAGAAGGTACAAACGAAGGAAAAGCGAAGGCGAAAAGGTACAAGGAAAGCGAAAAGTCAACAAGGAGGAGGCTAGCAAACGAAAACGAAAGGAGGGGAAATTTTTTCTTTTTTGAAAACACAATGTGTTTTTTTAACACTTTAAGTGTTTGATCAACACTACTCCACGAAGTTGTTTATCTTTTCGTTTTAGAACACTAATTTTCATTTGGGTCTAAAACGAACAATTTGATCTTCATTGCAAAAGGCTTAAAATGAATCTTAGGATAAATGCACTAGATTTTCTTTGAGGTTAAGAATTGAACAATCAAAACTCACACTTCATTTTGGTGCTTAAAATGAACTCACAATTGCTTTGAAGGGTAAAAAATGAACAAGTGCTTTATTTGTGTGATTTTGTCTTTTGAATGTGTATCCTCTCCCCTTGCGCTTCGTGCGATCTAGGGTGCAAGAGAAACACTCAAAATACATTTTATTGCTTTGAAACACTTTGATTTGGGCTTAAAAATTGAACATCTTGTGCGACTGTGAGTAGGGGCATTTTATTACATTCTCTTTCTTTGTGCCATCAAAGATCGATCGAGTTCTGATTGTGTCTTTGCTCGCTTTTGTTTATCTTAGAGGGCTTTGGGAAAAGTACTCACCCAAGGGACGACTCAACCTAACACTCTAAAGCCAAGAGTATTTCAGTAGGATATAAATGAGGGTTTTGGTTACGCCATAATCACGCGGTTGGCTCCGGCAGGGATGGATCCAAAAGGGGACTCTTGTCGTATGGGTCAATCTCCACGAACGGAAAGTCCTTACTAGAACCTATGTGCTAGAATTTTCCAAAATCCTTAATCTATTTGTTGGTGCAAGAACGGTCATTCTGAAGCCACCCCACACTCTTACGGTCTTCTAGTAGAGATGGAAAGCATGCCATGGGAGTTTCATGGGTGATGCTTGGTTGCCCCGATTGACGTTAATGAGGTGGAGGAGCTGGGGTCAAGCATCTAACCATCCGCTAGAGATAAGAGTAGGGACTTGTCCAAGTGGGAATCCAACAAATATTGTCTTCACGATCCATAGGGCTTGTAATTATTCTTTGTTTGAAAACACAATGTGTATTGAAAACATTTTGCAAACAAACATTCAACATGATTCTCAAAATTTCAAACCCTCTTGAAGACAAATATCATTGACTCAATCCATATGTTCTTGCTTCCCTCTGGCTTCACGTTCGTAGAGGTTCCTAAGCATTGGATTATATCTCAATTTGTCTTCTTGAGTAAACAATAGGAAAACCCTTGCCTTAAGTTCATTGAATTTCCACATAAAATATCTTGTGGGGTTTAAAGAAATTAAGACATTGGACATTCAGTTTGAAACTTTAATCAAGAGGTGTGTTTGTGGTAAAAAGAATACACTAAGCAAAGATAACAAATTGGACCCCACACATGTGCTTGATATCTTTTGGTCATATTGGTCTTTTGATTGCTCTTAGAGAAAAGTGTGTTCTTCAATACCTTGGCCTAGTAAACAAAGTCTCTTTAAGTCTCTTAGGATCATCAAAACTTTCATCATCCATCCAAACATTTGTCATCTTCATCCATCCAAACAACTTTAGAGCTTTTGAAAACATCATCCTAGACTTGGGTAAATCATCCTTAAATCAAATCAAAGTCATTTGTTTAATTAGATGTGTGGGAATGTATCCTTTCTCATACATTTAATTAAATCAACCATCCTTTGAACAAGTTCATCCTAAGATCACATCCAACATCTTAGGGTTTACAAGTTCATCATCCAAATCAACCAATCAAAATCAAACCCTAAGTCTAGCATTGATCCAAAGTCCCTAAACGTTCAACACTCATATCATTCACCACCTTTCATCCTTCATCTCGTCATTGGTCCTAAGAACCTTAGAGGTCACTTTTGATACAAGATCAAAACACAAGAAGAACATGGAATATAAACTAGATTCATACATCATGAGCGGTCCAAACCAACCAAACTATCCAAGCCTCATGAAACCATGGGATTATGGAAACTCACATCCATACATAGGATCACTATCTCCTATGAATATCAATAGCACAATGAATGTGAGTATGCCCAATCTGAATTTTGGAACACATCTCCCCATGATAGATTTAAATCAAAGTCCAAACTTACAAGTCTATCCTCCAAACAATCAATACATGAGTCTTCAAATGAGCAACATCATCCCACCAAATCCCTACTTGCCAAATGTGGATGTACCAAGTGCAATTTTTCGAAACATGAATCCTAACTCGGAAAACTTTGGAAAAATGATTCCCAATACCAACAATGTTCATCCTATCATGCCAAATCTGAACATCATCCCAAATCAGAACATTATCCAAAGTCAATTTTCCCATAATCCCATTCAAAAACCGCAAGTAGGCATCCCAAATCCACTTAAACAAAAGCCAAATCAACTATCTCAAGTGAGTCAAGATCAAAATCAAGAACAAATTTGGCGAGATCAAATTGCGGAACTTTCCAAAATAGTTGAGGCATTGCGCCAAGGGAAATCTCCACCACCATTACCTACATCATTCCTTGGTTTAGGGATCCCCCCTTTACCTAGCACTAATCATTCCATCCAAATCAATCCACCTAATGTCAATCAAACCATCACGTCAAATCCTTCGAATATACCATCGACATCGCACCAACATATGGTATCTAATCAAACAACAACATTGATCCCAAATTGAAATACGGTCTCACAAGGACCTATCACCTCATTCATTCCAACCATCACTATCCCTGCAATCATTCCAAACACCACTATTACACCCATCACATCTCAACCCCTCACTACCATGATCGCTCTGAGTGTATCTCAAACACTTGTCACTACATCCAACATGATTCTAAATCCACCACCACCCCCACCACCACCAACTTCCACCACATCAAACCAATACAACGTGACATTACAAGCTGCTTTTCAAAAGGGATTCCAACAATATCTAGCCATGCAACAAGCAACACAAGCTCAACAAGTGCAACAATCCTCTCAAGTTTCCCAAGCCTCTCAAACTACCCAACCAACATGAGAAAAAACACAAAAGATGACAACTATTGAAAACAAGGATCAAGATCAATCCATCACTGAGCACACATTTACTTCATCCAATGATCAAATCAACATATGTCAAGAGTCACTTTTGAATCACGATCAAAATCCACGAACAAAACTCGACAATGAGCCAATTCAAGAAATATCAACATCACTTGACTCTATGGTCGAAGACATTCACAATCTCTCCACCGCAATTGTCGAAAACAATGATCAAAACCTCTCCATCAAGGAGAACATTGAGGATGTATCTACACAATCCGATGATCAACTCACCATACATCAAGAGCCACTTTTTAGTGATCTCTTTCAAGGAGTATTAGGACTATTTGATCCAATTGACATAATGCATGATCCATTGACCAATCCATCATATTGAAAAAATGTCTCTACATTGGCTCCTATGAGTTAGAGGACATATCTCAAGAAGTTATTCCAGCAAGATCAAAATCTTTCACTAAGGTCTAGCTAGTCATTTTCAAAACATGTTGATCCCCTTTGACCTCATGGTTACAGACGTTGCTGAACCTTGAACTTGACCATGCCTAACGACATCCAAAATCTTGTAAGAAATCCATCCTTTGAAGCTACCCTATGTCAAGAACTTGATCCAAAGCATGTTGAAAGCAACTCTGAAATCATTCAAGATCAAAAATTTGTATCTCCAAGATACTACAATGATCTAATGGATATTCTCCTATCCACACAAGATGATCACATCCACATAGCACTTACTCCTCCATCTACCCATGAGATGCTTTCTATGGATGGACACGTAGATGATCTTCATCTAGAACAAAATTATGTTACACACAAAGAGCAGATTCTTAACTCCTACAATCAAACAGAGTTTTCAACATCAGGATCAAATATGTCCCAAACTCAGATTGAGGACATCATGAATAAAGATATCCATCATTATCCACCCAAGGAAACAAGTCAGATAGAACATCCAGAGTTAGCAGAGCAGCAAATTGAAACGTCACCTACGGTGGTCATTTATCAGAGAGTGCCTTCTAAACAAAAGATCTCAGAACAGGCAGAATCAAAGCATGAAGTTGCTACTACCACCATACTGGGGGCAACTATGTCTCAAGCAAATGTCAACATAGGGAGCACGAAAAATCCTTATGATGAAACCATGTCAATACTACAACCAGCCACGCCATGTATCTTCATCCACCCATCACCCCATCCTTGAATTGGGACCAACGTCAAAAGAAAGATTTGAATCAAAGTACAAAGAACATTATCAAAGCAAAAGAAGCTAAGAAGCATAATGGACAAATCAAATACGCATGGATACCAAAGCATACAAAGAAAGATCATCCCTATCAAACTCCACCAATCAAAGAAACCGTGGGGAAGTTCAAAAGAGGAAAGGTATCCATCAAAGATGTCCGGTGAAAATCAAAAGGCGCTTCGCTTCTAATTTTAAAGTGTATCGCCGGGTCCTAATTCCACGCACACTTCTGTATCCACCCATCATTGCTCATCTTCCCAAGTTTGGAGAGTCAAAGGTTCCAAACTGTCAACCAATCCATCTCTTATCCCTAAACGCACTCCATCCACGCCTCCACGCATGATATCCAATTCTCATATTGACCATGTATTGGCAACGACCCTTCATCATAAGGATTTCAAAGGCACTTTATCACGATGTATGCACAGAGACAGAGTTAACTCCAGTATCAAGGAAGCAGATCAGAAATCTCAAAAGTTGCATTCAAGTGCACGTATCTTAGCAAAGCAGCTCCTTCAGGAAGGATATCAATGGAACATTATGATAGGGGCATCTACATCCGCACCACCAGGTGGTTCAGCATGAATCTTTCAGAAAAATACAAAAAAAAAAAGATGAAAATGAAAATCCAAAAAAAATCAGAAAAAGGATTAAAAACAGTAAAGATAAAAAATCGTCCTCTAGTGAAAACTGCATGGGCAGCGCTTTGGGCAAGACCATGATGAAAACCTAGCAAATAGGTGTCATGTGTAGAATCGAGCATCTATGTGCGCCAGCTCAGTTGAAGGCATCTCATCCCATCCATAATAAATCGAGCATTCCATCCATCTTATCCATAATAAATCCACTCATCCAAACACCATTTATCCAATCCATTTTCATCCATCTTCATGATCCATAGTCCAAGTTATCTTGATATTGATGAAATTTTGGGGCACGCTTTACACTTGCTTATGGTAAACATCTTGACATGGGTCATTTTCATCGCTCCTATCCTATGCAGCGTTATCTGAGCCATGAAGCATTATCCAAATGAGCATTATTTATCTAAATATCTTATCGCAATATAATCCTTGGCATCCTTTGCGTATCCATATCCATCCATCCATATACCTATCTGAGCATTCATTCATCCTATTCCATACATTGCTAGACACTGGGGGCAGATATATATACATCTTGCTTCGGGAATAAATCTTCATTTATATCCTCTGACTTATGTGGTGATTAGAAAACGTGAAATCAAATTGGTCAAAGCATTTGTGAGCCATAATCTGAATCACTAGCCCATGGCATATTTTGACGAGAACATATTCCTTATCAATCGTCATCTTTCATCGAACATCAATCCAAATAATCAAAATCAGTCGCATCCAAGTTGCACTTCAAACATCACGTCAAATCATTCGAACAACCTTTGTTCCCAAACCAAGCTTCAACAATCCTAATCAATCAAATCCAATCAAATCATCATCATCAATCCATCATCATCTTGGGATATCCTTCCCGATCATTGTGTTGCTTAACACTATCCTTGCATTGTTGCGCATCCTCAACAATGTTATCATCATCAATCCTGATCAATCAATCCTTGCATTGTTGTGCATCCTCAACAATGTTATCATCATCAATCTCGATCAATCAATCCTTGCATTGTTGTGCATCCTCAACAATGTTATCATCATCAATCCTGACCAATCAATCCTTTCATTGTTGTGCATCCCCAACAATGTTATCATCATCATCATCAATCCATCGATCTGATCAATCAACCTTAGCTTGGTTTTCAACAAAATCCAAAACGAGTAATTGAGCATCATCATTCACGCCCATATCCAAATCACAAAATCATGAAAAAATCCAAAACATCCAAAGTCATATCAAAATCCAAACACTCAAAAGTGGTAAACATCAAAAACATTGAAATCCAACTATAGTCGCTCTCGAGCTTTTAAATCAGAGGCAAGGGGCTAATCTTGACTTCGCAGACATCAAAATCCAAAAACATTCAAAACATCTAAATCCAAAAATTCAAAATATCAAAAATCCAAAAACATCGTAAAATTGAAAAATCAAAACATCACAAAATCCAAAACACTAAAATAAATTTCAAACATTTCAAATAAAAACATCCAAATATTTGAAAAAATCCATCCATCTCGCTTGCACTCCACAATAATCAATCATCCATAATAAACTCCATCACATCTTCATCCTTTGGCAACGCAATCAGAAACAATCACAGCAATCAGCAAAAAAGCAAAGCTTCAATCGTAAAATCAAAAGCAAACAACAAAACCGTTAAACACAAAATCAAAATCTTGATCATTCGCAAACATGTCAATCGACTTTATATCAATAGCCTATCAATCAACTTATCAAACCATCATCATCCTGTACAATGCATGTCCTAGGATATATCGTTCTGACAATGGGCATCATTTATGGATATCACTCAGGATTCTTATCCTTAAAAGCACATTCCCTTTTGGTTAGCGGTATTGAAGAACATCAACTTGTTTGTGTACTTGGTCTTTTTCTTTTGACTTATCTTATTGCGCTCAGTCCAAGGACCTCTCGATGATATCCGAACGAAGGATTTAGAGAGATAGGAATGGGGCAACG
>VDFB02000015.1:382595642-382634167 GCA_007258455.2 Sequoia sempervirens | reverse complement strand
AGACACTAAAAATTGGTCTAGGCTTGCAACTTCAATTTCTTCATAATTCTTACCTTTAAATTGTCATAATTAAATAATCCTAATTATTTAATTATTTTCTAAAAGTCACCTATTCTCTATTAAATAAATAAATTCAATTATTGAATTAATGCATTTTAACCTTTATTCCTCTATTAATTAAATAACTGTAATTATTTAATTAATTCATTTTTTCCTTTATTCAATCTTGATTGATTAAATAAATTCTTATTTAATTTACTCTCATCACATTTTCAACTATTAAATAATCATTTAAAATTATTTAATTATTCTTTGACCTTTTCTCTAGTCAATTAAATAAATCTTTATTTATTCAATTTAATCCTCAAATTTCAAATGTTGAATTAAATAATCATTTAATTCATAAAAAGAATTATTCCTGACATATTCTTCTGTGATTGGATAATCGCTTAGTTATCTGATTATTCATTTACCACTTAAGTCGAGATTTAATTAAATCAGTTAGTCATCTCCTAATTTAATATATGATTGTCTCTGATGAACATACTCTCTATCTTAATCAATCAGTTATCTAGCTTTTATTCTTTTACGTGCAAACTTATATTAATTAAATAAGTTTATTTATTTAATTAATTCATTTGTGCATTTGAATAGACCGTTTCCTCTATTCAATCTTTATCCTTTACATGCAATAATTATTGTTCTGAGTTTCGAACAGTCTCAACTAAAGATTAAATTATTATTTAATCTTAGTCTCCACCTTTTATGCTTTATCACTCACATTATTACTAGCACTAATCTCAATTCATGTCAAATCTTTCAATCTTAATCGTTCATCTATCTTTCAATCTAAGTATGTCATTTGATAACCCTGATTTCTATAAATTGGTTTTACCTTCATCATTGTTACTCCTCCCAAAATCTTATGACTTTTGGAAGCAATAAAATTTATTAATCTTCAATGTTTTTCTAATAACACTATCATGAAGCTATACTTGCACTTAAGAGAAATCTGAGGGCAATCGAGGTTATACATGGAATTACATAGATATTCGGTGAAATCATTATGTGATTTATGTTTTAAGTTTTTCATTGTTCTTTTTTGTTAGTGTAGGTTTAGATTTGATTTTATTGCATTGTGTTGCTTTAATCTACTTGTTTTCCTATGCTACACATTACACTCTCACTCACTAAGGGATGTTAATATTATTTAACCTCAACTCATCCTTTACCCACCATCACACAAACCACAAACTTAAAACAAACCCGAATTCATCCTTTACCCACCTAAGAATAATGTGTCGCAACAATCAAGTCATAATATTGTTGCTCATACATATAACACTAGAAACAATCCGCAACCACAACAACCAACCTTGATATACTTACCTTTTCCTAATCCCATATTTCCTAGTGCTCCTCATTTTCCTTCGTATAGTGGGAAAGACTAATCTTTTCAAATAGCTTAAGAATACTCCTACAAAGATATCTCTATGGGACCTAATTTAGAATTCACCTAATTATCACACTATGCTTCAAACTACCTTATAACAAGTTCCTATCCCTTCTAATGTGCAACTGAATGACATAGCAGCCATGATTCAAGGAATAAATGTTGACATTGTTTTCCACCAAAGTTAACTCCCCCTTTGGAAGTGCAAAAACAAAATGATGCTTTTATGATCATAGCTCAATATAATAGGATAGGGATAAAGTGAACCCTTGTTGACAATGGCTTAGCCCTTAATGTGTGTAGTGTAAACCTCTTAGATAGGCTTCGTGTGAATAAATAAAAAATTCAACCTACCTCTTTATCCATTAATGGATTTGAAAATGTAGGAAAGAAAGCACTCGATGTGATCGCTTTACCTATTATAGCTAGAAAGGCCACATTGGAAACACAGATCCATGTTATGCCTCATGATCTTTCATATAATATCCTTCTAGGAAGGCCATGGATTCATGCAATGAATGGAATGCCTTCTACTCTTCACCGTAAAATGAAATACATCTACAACAACAAAGTGTACACACTCAACGCTGATCATGAGCCGTATAGTCTTTTAAAACTTGAAAAAGGTAAAGAAAATCCTTTGGCAACATTAACACCAACTACAAAAGTAGAACACATGCAACAAAAAGACAAAGAAAAAAATATTGAGGCAATCATGAAGCTATTAGAAGATGATTGGGGTTCCTTATATTTTACACCAACATTCATGGGAGAATACAAGATCATAAACAAAGACTATGAAAAGGAAAAAGAAAAGGCGGTAAATTTGAAAGACCCTTTGAAAGCATCCACCTCATCCACTTTAGACAAAGAAGCAAATTACACAACAAGCTTTGATGAACTTAATCATGAGCAACCACCAGATCTAAAAGCAATGAAAAAGCTTTATGGAAGAGTTTATGAGCTTATGAAACAACTTGGATATAGTGGAAAAGGATGTGGTGCTAGAGAACAAGGTATATGTGTCCCTATAGAGCCTAACATGCAAGAAACAACTCATGGTCTTGGTTATTGTCCTTTCATATAAATCAACACATCAAACAAGCTTTTGATCAACATCAACATTCTCACCAAAGATTCTTCTAAGAAGACTTTAATAGTAGTGCATTTTGAACTAATAGACACTAGTGGTCTTCATTATTTTTCCTTTGCAAGAAACAAAACAAACAAAGAAATCTTCGCTTAATATCAATGTCATCTCACAAAACACTAATGGTTTGATTTCATTAGATTTTACACCCTCTTGTAACTCTGAGAAAAAAATCTCACAATCTAAAGATTTGTGCATAGGTATGACATCTAATACTAAGTAGGAAACATATTTGTTACAAACTATAGGAACACCTTCTACCATTGATCAAGAGGGTTTCTTTTTGAGACTCCTCCAAAATCACTTGATATCTCTCCCTCCAAGAACTCGAAAGAAATTTTATTACAAGAATTCATTTTGCACATATCATAGAGTTCATGGTCATGTTACTAATGAATGTAAGGCTTTGAGTAGTAAAATCCAACATCTTAAGGAGTTTGGTGCTCTTCCTTATGTGGGGGCACCGCATTCCTCTAATTGATACTAATTTTCACTCTAGCATGTTTCTAATCAATCATTTTGGCCCATCCTTATCCTGCACTAAGTGGGGGGGTATGTGCAGGATCATCATGGAAAAAATAGGCCCTTAAGGGGCAAAAAATTTAGAAAAATCAGAGTTAGGCAACTTGACATAAGAATTTGTATAAGTTATCTATATTATTTCAAAAATATTTAACAATACAATTTGTAGAAAATTGAATGTAGTTTCTAAACTACTAGGTTTATTTAATACAAACTATTTGGTGAAAATTTGAAATTTCAATGTAGTAGTACTTAAATTTTAGGGAAAAAATAAGAAGTGGGTATCTGTCTGACCACCCTAACCACAATAAAATGATAATATTTTTTATAATATTTAAGATAAAGTATACAACTCATGTCCCGATATGAGGCATATTTTTTTGTAATTTTTTTCCAAGTAAATAGTTAATTATGATTTTTTTATTACAACTTTTAAAAAATATAAAAACTTGTATGTCTAACCACCTTAACTTGGTTAAAAATTTATGAAATTCATTTTTTTTAATCTTATAGGATGTGAAGCATAGAGTGTGACACATGTTTTGGATTCAAAAAATGTGATACCGTTTAAAATTTATAGATTTTTTAAATCATCCTATCAATCAAGACTTTAGTCATAATTCAAAAAAAAATGAATAATAATTATTTATTAAATTCAAAGTAAAGCATAATTTATATTGGTGGAAAGTTGAGAATCTCCTTTAAAAACCCTTTTCGTTTCATCAATTTTGGGTAAAAAAAAGTCATTAGCCACATACCCATCATATCGCCACTTTCTGGCCCATCATGATCCTACACATACCCGAAGGCAAGGGTTTAGATAGCCTTGTTCTTGTATGTCACTTGCCATTGTCTCATTTGGATAGTTGACCACCTTTCATGTACATATAAGAGAAATCTTGGGATGTGGGCGACATGAATTAAGATTGACTCGCATGTGACATACTTATTCATGATGTAGTTGATCGAAACATATGACTTCATGTGAGGGATTTCTACATAAGCTCTCATGTATTCTTATACTTTAAAGAAATTTCTCAAAATAATGGTGTTAGCAACTGCTTTAAAGTGGTAGCATACATTGACAATCATGTTTCATTATCGGATTTTCTTTCTTCTTGCAATGCATCATTTTCTTGGTGGTGTCATTGGCCTTGATTCCCTCCAAGAGCATGATATTTCTTTTGACTTTTCCTCTCTGGAAACATTAGGGACAATGTTCCCTAAGATGAGATCTGCATTAACTCAAAAATCCTTTGAATTCTCAGGTTAGGGTCCAGACTTGAGTTGGATGCTCAGGGTCACTTCAGAGAGACAGCATTATGTAAGATTAATTATCGATTGAATTGATACAATGTAAGATAGGTGCTTGTTTATAGCAAGATAACAATTAAATGCTTCCAGCAACAAGATAAAGCCGATAAGATAAAGATAAGATCCTATAACTTAGAATTAAAGATTGCCTAAGTAAATCGATGAAGATGTAATTAAATAGTTAATTACACCAACACCCCCATAAGTAAACTTAGGAAAGTCTCTTTAATTCCTAAGTTATAGGATCTTATCCTTATCTTATCGAGCTATCTTGTTGCTCAAGATAAGATTTGGTTGTTGCATGCTTGTCTTTTATAAGCAAGCCTCATCTTGTACATTTGTATCAATTCAATCATTAATCAATCTTGCATATTGATATAGCAAGCATTCTCGCCATAATCTCTTTGGTGGAAGTATTTTGGTCTAGCAACTGATTCCTGGTTTTCTAACATGGTATCCGAAAGCATCTTTTTTGGTTCTTCATGTCTTTTGCATGTAATAGGTGATTGCATGCAAGTGGGATCTTGGTTTTCTAACACCTTGCACTGCAGATGCATAATGTCTATGGTTTCAAGCATACAAAGTTTTTCTTTCCTCATGGAACTCAAAAATTCATTTTTGTGTGGTGCCTTAATAAAGTTATCAAGAGGTATAACTTTGGTATGGTTTGAGTGGGAAGCCCAACTAAGGCATGAATTTTCCCCATAGCCACTTGTGTGTTTGTGAGTGCATACCAACAATGAGTGTATGTGTCCCACTCCTTTAGGATTTCTCACCTAGTGGATAGCCAAGAGTTTTCGCTGTTCCCATAGTGAGTGTGCATTTTTGCACAAACAACCTAGATTTGATCCACATCATGTTGGAAAAATGGTTGAAGCTTGATCCACCTTTTTTTTTCTTTTTCTAGTTATTTTCATTGCATGATCGCATATTTTATTTTATGCATATCATACACCCTATGTGTGTCATTTTGTGCTTATGTCATTTGACGTTGGATCTTGATCCCTAGGGGCTGGATCACTTCCTTGATCTTTGTTATCCTAGACCATCTGTATTGGTACACTTGGACCTCTCTTAAATGTCTACTTTAGTGTGCTCATTTGAAGCAAGTTCATCCTTTCACTAAAGTGGGGGATAAATGGAGTCACCGAAAAAGTATGCCTTTTCCCTTGCTTGATTTAAGAATAATTAATGACAAATTGGACTTAATGTCACCTTGGTCTAGTGTTGTGAGGTGTTTTACACATCCACACTAGGTCTTGGGACCCTTTTTGAGCTAAATTAACCTTAACTCTATCCTAATTTAATGTTGTAAAATGTATTTATTTACATCACATTAAATTTAGGAGGCTTGTAAACTAAGTGGACCTAATATAGTGTTTTAATGTGTTTTACACATTCGCATGGGATTTAGGGCACAACTAAGCTAAATAGACCCAATTTTTCCTTAATTTAGTATTGTAAAGTGTATTTATTTACACTTTGACATTGAATTTTGGTCCCTATTGCATTTATGACCTTTATATCATCATTAATAGGCCCCTACAACCCCATATTGTGCATCCCAAGGCATATTTTGATTAAAAACTTGACAAAATCGACATAAAAACTAAAATACTTCACTTTGTGACATCCCAACTAGAAAAATAGCCCTTGTAGGACCCATTCACCACTTTTAGTGAATGAGTCCCATCTAGGTGGGACTCATTCACCCAAGATGGTGAATGAGTCCCATTTTGGCTATTTTTGAGGTTTGAGCAGGAAAAATTGGGTTTTAAGTTTAAATTTCTTCAATGTCAGCCTTGGGGATCAAATTAACCATCATGTGAGTTGATTTCCTATATAAACAAGCTTTCAAATCCTCATTTCATCCAAGAAACATAAGCCTACATGTTATCAAGTGAAGCATTCAAGAGTTAAGCATTTCAAGGTCATAAGGATAACATTCAAGATCAATTCTAAGGCATTTAATAGCAAGATTCTTCATCAATTGTTATAGTGATTCAAGATCCATCACCATGGCAAGGTTCTAATTACATTACTTCATTTTTGTGCTTCATTATCTTGTTTCATCATTTTGGTTTAATTACCTTAAAGGGGTTTGACCAAGGCAAACCCCTATTCCCTAACAATCAACATTTTTTCTTTCTTTGTGTGATTGCTGATCTAGGTGCTTTGAAGGCTTGGAGATCATTGAATATTAGGTTTCAAACTTTTTGGAGTTGTCTCTCTATTGGCAAGGTCAAACTCTTAACAAAAAGTCATTACAGTCCTGAAAATTAGGGTTTCAGATCTGGGCACCTTGAGGTACAAAAAGAGAAAACTGAGAGGTGCAGATTAGAACTTTGAATTTCTAGAAAAGCCAGACTTGACTCATTTGCCACAAGTGGTGAATGAGTCCCATTTTTGGTCAATTTTGAGATTTTGATATTTTTGGATACCCTTTTTCAAGAAGCCTGTTGTGGACACAAAAAAAGTAACCCTTCTACTTTTTCTTGTTTTGTCCCTCCTTGTGCTTAATTGGCTTGATTTAGCCATGATTTAATGTTGCAATGTGACCCACACATTCACATTAGGTCTTGAATCTTCATGAATCATTGGATTTTGGGCCCTATTGCATTTATGACCTTTATATCATCATTAATAGGCCCCTACGACCTCATATTGTGCATCCCAAGGCATATTTTAATCAAAAACATAACAAAATCAACATTAAAACTAAAATAATTCACTCCCTGACATCCCAGTTAGTAAAATCGCCCTTGTGGGATGCATTCACCACTTTGGGAAAATGAGTCCCAATTCGCCCAAGATGGTGAATGAGTCCCATTTGGGCTATTTTTGAGGTTTGAGCAAGAAAAATTGGGTTTTAAGTTTAAATTTCTTCAATGTCGGCCTTGGGGATCAAATTAACGGTCATGTGAGTTGATTTCCTATATAATCAAGCTTTCAAATCCTCATTTCATCTGAACAACATAAGCCTACATGTTATCAAGTGAAGCATTCAAGAGTTAAGCATTTCAAGGTCATCAAGATAGCATTCAAGATCAATTCTAAGGCATTTAGGAGCAAGATTCTTCATCAATTGTTATGGAAATTCAAGATCCATCATCATGGAAAGGTTCTAATTGCATTACTTCATGTTTGTGCTTCATTATCTTGTTTCATTATTTTGGTTTAATTACCCAAAAGGGGTTTGACCAAGGCAAACCCTCATTCCCTAACAATCAACATTTTCTCTCTCTTTCTTTGTGTGATTGCAAACCTAGGTGCTTTGAAGGCTTGGAGATAATTGAATATTAGGTTTCAAACTTGTTGGAGTTGTATCCCTATTGGCAAGGTCAAAATCTTCACAAAAACTCACTTACAATCTTGAAAATCAAGGTTTTAGATCTAGGCACATGGAGGTACAGAAAGAGCAAACTAAGAGGTGCAGATTAGAACTTTGAATTTCTAGAAAAGAAAAAATGGACTCATTCATCACAAGTGGCGAATGAGTCCCATTTTTGGTCAATTTTGAGATTTTGGCATTTTTGGATACCCTTTTCTGAGAAGCCTATTCATGTGTAGAAACTTCAATCTAGGACTAATTCGCCCAAATTGGCAAATGAGTCCTAGTGGGCCAAAATTTTAGAATCAGTAGCATTTCCAATATCCACCCAAGTCTACAATTTTTTAGGTGCACACATTCAATTTTATAACTTTTTGTTTTGCTCATTTGCATTTTTAGGTCATTTTGCATATCACACTGTGTTTTCCAACTCATTGTCTTTTTGAAGTTTACACTTGGTGGTGAGCCCATCTTATAATATGAAATCATATCCTAGGATACCTTATTCTCAGATCTTTCTCTCCACTAATCATTGTATTGAGATCTCTAAGGTTTCCTTTAGTGTGGCAAGTGTGAAATCAGATCCCTATCCTTGCATCTATGCCTCATAGGTGGGGAGCATCCATTTCTAGTTTCCACATATTGCATGAGATTATGGATCCATTTCAAGTAGACCTCTACTTATAGGACTCAAGAGTTGAAGAGTGAGTGAAATTGGTCAATGTGGGACAAAAAGGGGAGCCAATAGGAGTATGACACTTGTCACAAGGATAGTGGATGGATGTCGAGCACATTTTGGAGAATGTGTAGAGTTAAGGTATGTAGGTGTCCATTTGTAAGGGAATTGAATTAATATGGTTGAGATGTAAGAGGGACAAGATGGCATGTAAGAGGGAATTTAAGGAAAAGACGGCTCTTGTAAGAGCATTTAAGACCTTTGTAAGAGGTATTTATGAGTTTGTAAGAGGCTTTAAAAGGCATTTGGAGGGAAATTGAATGAAGGGGTGGTTGGGAGGAATATTCCTAAGAATATGTCTTTGTGAGAGAAAATAGGCTAATTAGTTAATTTAAAGAAATTATTTTCATGTGCAACTTGGTTAGTTGACCATAGGTTGATTTAACTTTGGTGAAGTTAAAGTCCAGAGAAATGGGTAATGAGGATTAAGGAGTGATTATAGTTAAATAATTGAGAATTAATCAACTTGAGTGGGTTAGGGGATTTATGACTTTTAATTAAATAGTTTGATTTATTTAATCAAATGAAAGGAATTAGGGGGATTTAATTAAATGACTTGATTTTAATTAAATAGGACAAACATTAGTTAAAAGAAAGTGAATTGATCCAATAAAGTTAATTATTTTATTAATAGTAGAAGTTGATGAATTTAACTAAATAATAAAGATTATTTAATTAATTGGTTAGTTTGAAGTGATTTAGGAAGAAATTATTTTAGTTAATCAAAATCAAATGCATAATGGGTATGTGCAGGATCATCATAGGAAAAACAGGCCCTTCAGTGGCAAAAAATTCAGAAAAATCAGAGTTAGGAAACTTGATGTAAAAATTTGAATAAGTTATCTATATTATTTCAAAAATATGTAAGAATAGAATATGTAGAAAATTGAATGTAGTTTCTAAACTACTAGGTTTGTTTTTTTTTATAAAAAAATCTATTTGGTGAAAATTTCAAATTTCAATGCAGTAGTACTTACATTTCAGTGGGAAAAATAAGTAGGTGTCTATCCGACCACCCTAACCACAATAAAATGATAATATTTTTTTATAATATTTTAGACATAAGTAGAGGACTCATGTCTAGATGTGATGCATATTTTTGTAATTTTTTTCCAAGTAAATAATTAATTATGAATTTTTTATTACAACTTTTAAAAAATATAAAAACTCGTATGTCTGACCACCTTAACTTGGTCAAAACTTCATGAAATTCAATTTTTTTTTTAATCCTATAGTATGTGAAGCATATAATGTGATGCATGTTTTGGATTCAAAAAAGTGTGATACCTGTTTGAAAGCTATAGATGTTTTTCAATCAGCCTATCAATCAGGACTTTAGTCGTAATTCAAATAGAAAATGAATAATAATTATTTATTAAATTAAAAGTAAAGCATAATTTATATTGGTGGAAAGGTTAGAATCTCCTTTAAAAACCCTTTTCATTTCATCAAGTTTTGATAAAAAAAAACATTTTCAGCCACATACCCTACAAATACCCATCATATCGCCACTTTTTGGCCCATGATGATCCTACACATACCCTAATACCAATCAAGACTTTTGAGCGTCTACACTAACAATGTAAATAATGGATACTTACGCTAATTTGGCCAAAGATTCATCACCTAGTACTTTGAGTGAGTGTCATCTATCTCACCTGCTTGATTTGTTATTTACCATTAGTAATTTATTCAAAGTCTATCCCCTTTCTCATGGATTATCCTAACCCTAGGAATAACCTCCCCATTAACTCATTTTTAAATAACATTTCTATTGTGTAGTTTTTCACATACATGCCCCACTGAAAAAAAGGACCCTCTTTTGCTTTCATTCCTAGTGTTTTGGGCCTTTGATCTTGAGGACTTACTTTCTTTGGCATGAGCTTGAATGTTTATCTTATCTGCATTGGTGATCCCTCTATGATATTGATTGAAAATATCAATGTTTTAGACTTATTTTGAGTTTTTCATTGTTCTTAAGAAAATCCTCTCTGGGCAGAATTCCTCGGATGCTTTGAAAACCTAGTGGTGGCTGCTTTACACTGTGATCCAAAAATTCCAAGGCCTTATGGAATTTTATGTTGGCTAGATTTCTCTGAAATTCTATCATCCTGTCGAATTCCTGGGTTTTGGTCAGGGTTGTCTTGTCGACTGCATTAATGCTTGATTGTACGATTTTTGTGGCATGTATTTAGTTCATTTTGAGGAATTTTGTGCCATTAAGTATTATCATTTTCCTTCTATTGATCTGAGTTGCTTGATCTTGAGTGCTCGGCTTGACTTGGAATATTGGATTTGTGGATTCCTAGATTTGGTGGTGAATCTCCCAAGCACCATCATAATTGCTATTGTTTGCTAGGGTGCTAAAGATTGTTATCTATTGTTTCTATAATCGAGTTTCACTTCACCAATGGTATGTATTTGTTACCTTGCTTTTGATTGTTGAATGTGAATGATTCTTTGTCGTTTTGAGTTTACTTGGAGTTTGGATTTCTACACGTTTGGCATTGAGCATCCTGAATCTAAGGTTATTCGATTCTGCTAGATTGACGACCCCAAGTGATTTTGTGAGCTTGTTTTTGGTTTCATTATGAGGTAGCTTGCTTGTGTAGGCCATAAGGATCTTTTTGAAACCTATCAAAATGAGTAAGCTGAGCCCAAGCTTGTTTTTTGTGTTCATGGCAGAATTTTAGGGTTTCAAGTTTAGGGCATCATCAATTCCTATCGATTTACTTCGGGATAAGTCCCAATTTTAAAAATGATCTATAAGAGGTTCAAATGAAGCTAGCTTCAAGCCCAAGGTCCTCAAATTTGTGATCATTTGATCAATTTGAGTGAATTTGCGAAGAAACGTTGACATTCAGAATTTTGAAGACTTTGCAGAATTCCTTCACTACTGGAATTCCTTGATTTTTCATTCTCTCTGTTTTCCCAAAGATGTGCAATAATCCAGAATTATGCCTACTTTGCAGATTTCCTCTCCCGATTGATTTTCCTGAAAGTCTCACCATCTGAAAAATTAGAGAGATAAATGGATTGAATGTTATGTGTCTTGACATTTCATGATTGACTTGAATAATTAGAGAGATGGTTCATGCTTTCTTTTCTTCATTTGTATGATCAATTTATGATATTTATGCCATGATCATTAAAATCTACCTGGTATGGAATTCCCCAAAATTCTTTTCTGGTTTGATTTCCCCAAATGGCTAAAAATCCTAGATTTCTAAGAGATGGTGCTTTATGATGATTTAAAAGGATTTTAATCATGATTTTTGAATTGTTGAATGATGAACATGTCACTTATGATGAGCTGGCCTTGATTCTAATGTGGTAAAGAGGATTTATTCTGATTTCTCGTTGATTGCAGGATGAATCAAGTAAGGTAGTGGTAAGTGGAACTAGGAGCAAGTATATGGATCAGGGTTCTAAAGGATCTTCAGTATTGGAAGCAGAGAGGATCAAAATAGACATAAAGAGTAAGGTTCCCAAGTCCAAGCTTTCTTCCATCTGGACTGAAGTAGGTGACACCAATGTAGGTAGATAGGATTATGAGGAATTCAAGGCAAGAATGGCATAGAAGGACCCTCCATTGTTGGCTAGAAAGTTAGTGGAATCAAGGTTGGCTCATGTGGTTGGTTTTCCTCCTACGATTCAATTCTATGAACTAGTACTTGAATGTGCTAGACATTATGATAGAAGTACACAAAGAGTGATTGGTCCTCAAGGCAGAGTGTTGGCAAACTTCTATCCTGTATTTGTGGGCCCCCCTGAAACCCCTTAGAATAGTAGGGGCCTCCCACCCCCTTCGGCGCCGACCATATTGGCCTTAGCTGGGGTGAGAGGCCTTTGGGTGGTGGGGTTGGGGCAACTCTATAGCCTCCCATGAATAGAATTGACCTTTGACATGCCTAATAGATCTCATGTGGTGGCTCTGGACTTGGAATTTGCTAGAAATTATTTTGAAGATGATTCAAGCAAGGCTCTACAGGTAGTCAATTCTTGGTTGGAGAAACAAAAGCCCCACATCTCAAAGCTACCAAAACAATTATTCAGGGTGAAATTCAAACTGGAGTACTATGATGCCATCACATTACTTAGCAGGGTAATAGGTTTGAAGAGTGCAAGAGATTTTGAAAACTTAGATGTTCCTTGTTATAGTGAGAATGGAATACAATATCGATTATCACTAGGCAAGAATTATAAGTGCCATGATACATGATCAACTATGCAATGTCTTGCAAACTAAGAGCTTTACAATGACTTCTTACCTATTCAATGCTTTGGCTAGTTTCCATCCATATAAGGGATTGAGTACATGAGGAACCTTTGGGCAAGATGTGATATATGAGGTCTATCCATAGCTACATTTGGGAAGCTAAAGCTATAGAAGGGTGAATGATGCATTCACCATGTACATCACTATGGTGCTCCAAGGTGCGGAGCATGTTAGAATATTGACAATGCTATGGAGTTGATCAAAAGGTATGGGGCTTGGTTTATACAGTTCCCCACCTTTTCTTACATAAGGATAGATGGTTGCTAGAGGGACCTTACAGACTTCCTAGGTATCCTACTGATCACCTCATACTCCTAGAAGTCACAAGACAGATATGTGATTTTGATGCCATAGTGAAGAAGGAGAAGCATAAAACAGGATTTGGCAATGACTTTCCCCTCAAGGTAGGCAGTAATGAGGCTTGCCCTTCCATACATACAACACACTTCTCTAAAGAGGAGATGAGTACTCTAGGCCTATCTTTCCATTCTAAAAGGTCTAGATTTGACAGAACTGGTGAAGCCCAAAAGAAGTCTAGTAGAGAGTATAGTCACAAGGATGACCTAGAGGATTACCAGGCTAATTGTAAATATGAGTTTGAGATTCAAAGGAAGAAATTCTCTAGGCTACTATTCAATCTAATTAGATTGTACAATTTCAAGGTCATCCTAGATCAGATAGATGATGATGGAGATTTAATTCAGGGTCATGACTATGAGGTAGTGAAAGATAAACCAG
This sequence comes from Sequoia sempervirens, assembly GCA_007258455.2. Lineage (NCBI taxonomy): Eukaryota > Viridiplantae > Streptophyta > Pinopsida > Cupressales > Cupressaceae > Sequoia > Sequoia sempervirens. Next base: position 382,620,644 of record VDFB02000015.1, on the reverse strand, counting down.
TTGGAGAAATAGACTAGCTGGAGGAAGAGAAAACAGAGTTAGAGTAGATGACTCCAGTGATTAAATACACAAAATTGTGGCTTAAGCACAAGATTTGGGAATTGGAGAGTGAGGGTGTACAATGCACCTATGATCTAATGGGAGACTTGGAGTCTCATTCCACTTCTGAGGAGTCAACTAAATAGGATCCTAAAGGTAAGGGAAAGGTGAGCTCCCCTTTCAAAATAAAAATTAAAGATGTTCAAGCGGAGGAAGTACAGGAGGCGGAGAAGCAAAGAAATATTATTGCAAAGAAAAGGGAACATATTTCAAGGACAAAGAAGTCAACAAAGGATGAAGCTGAAAAGGAAGACAAAGAAGCTAGTGTTTCCACACCTAAGAGAAGGAGAATAGTGAGATTGTCACAAAAGGAGAAGGAAAGCTCTAAGGCATGGGATGAAGTTGACCCACCAGTAATAAATGTGGAGAGTTCAGGAGAGAGAACATAGGTATACATAAGAAGATCAAGAACTCCTCCCAAGGATAGTGTACCAAGGAAGGATTCTCCTTCAGTTACCCCTGCTACAGAACAACAAGATGATATTCCTCCTTCCCATGAGGCTCGTAATGCACCAAGTGAACCCAAGGATACTGAATAATATCAAGTTCTAGAAGGAGAATAATTTCAAGAAGGTGAGCTCTATAGTGATGAGGCAGAAATAGAGGTGTTACAATCCCCTCTGGTGACTTATGAGGATTCACCTGTAAGAAGTGAAGAGGATAGACCTCCTCTAAGAGAGGAAGCGCCAGTCAACATTCCTTCACTAGTGCATGAGGAAGAAAAACATGATAAAGGAAAAGAAGATAAAGTTTAAAAGACTCTAGAAAAGAAAGATTTGAATGAAGAAGTACCTAAGTTTCACCAAGATGCGATTAGACAGGGAAGTGTACAGTCAAATCCCATGGTGCCTACCTAGTTGGATAGAGAGTTGAAGAGTAAGCAAGTTGTGGTGGATGACACTCTCCCTAATTGGGATGACATATTGGCCCAAATTGGGAAAGGTAAAAACAAGAAGGCCAGGGTTATCTCCAAGATTGAGAGAGATCAAACAGATAAAAGGGTAGTCCACATTGTTACTCCTGCTCCTGACAAGAATAAGGATGATGTGACTGGTAATGACTATAGTGTGCAAACTATCAACCTGGGGCCCACTTCCATGGAACAAGAAAATGAAGAATATGAAGGATCTAGTGCTATAATCTTGGGTAGATTGAGGAAAGAGGTGCAAACCAAGCAAGAATTGAAGAGGGAGAATTGTAAACTTAAGAAGTATTTGCAAGACTTGATGAAGCCCTTGTAATCTATTAGCTCCTCATCATCCAATGCAAGCTTCCTGCCCCAAGAAACAATAACTTAGTTGGAGATAATGAAGACCACTACACATTCTACAACCAGCCGATTACAAGGATTGCAAGCTAGGGGAGATAATGCTATCAAGGACCTCCTTTCAACTGGTAGGGATGCTATGAGTTCAATAGAGTTGTTAAGGAATGTATTACATCAGGATGAGGAGGATATGGATCTCTTGTTGCAGAAGACCAAAATCATCATGGAATACACTAAAGATAAATTGGTGAGTGATGGCATTCTTCCTTCCTCCAAAGTTGCAGAACCTTGGGAATGGTTTGAAGTTTTGCAAATAAGGAAAAAGGTTTTAAAGAAGGTGTACAAGTAGAGGAAAAAAATTGACACCTTGATTGAGATCTATAATAAATGCATTTCCTTCTTTGAGGTTATGATAGGAAGAAATAGGTTTGCACCGAAACATCTAAACTTGAAACAATTAACTTAGTGGTGGTGAGATGTGTATTCCCCAATCAATGAGGACCCAATCACTGAACATCGATTAGATGATGCAGCTACCTACATTGCAATAATTGTTAAATATCAAACTAGTAAGGTAGATTGGGATAAAATTGTAAAGCAGTCAAGAGAGGACATCAAGTCCATTGAAAGGAGAATTAAGGTTTTAGCTATGCCATCTATAGCCGACTTGGATAGGATATTTTTAATGGTGCGGGATAGGATGGAGCACACTAAGGATAAAGGGGGAAGTAGTTAATGCAATGCTACATCATAATTTGTGCTTCCTCATTATTTCTCTCCTCCTCCACATGCATTGCACCGAGCTATGTTGGAGATCCCAAACCGACCTAGATGGAGTACGTGCATTTAATGCATATTCTAATTTATTTTGAATACCTCTTGGCTAACTTGTTTTATGGCCATTCATTATTGTAAACCCTAATTGGGTCGACATATCTTGGGGGTTTCTATAAATATGGCATTTTGCCTCATTTGTAAGGGCTAGATAGTTTTATAAGGGAGAGAATTAAGCAGTATAACAAGAGTTAGAGTTAGGAGTTAGTATCATTTCCAAGCAAGTGTTGCAACAGAAGACTGGAATTGTTGCTACTTTGGGTGATTTAATGCAAGTAAAGACATTGTGATTTGGTTCCTTTCTTGTGTTGAGTTTTATCTGGCATGGTTCCTGAGATTCTATCTTTTGAAATTTCTTAAGTTTATTTGATATATGCTAGGTTTAATGTTAGATTATTTGATGATGTTTATGGTTTGATGATTAAAGTGTTAGCAGCAATCTCTAGTCCATACATTTTGTAGGTAGCTAACGGTTAGTTGCTTTTCAAAGTTAGCTTGGACTTTTATATTCATTGTGCTTAGTTCAATTGTGAATGTTGGTTCATTGCAATTGCAATAGGGTTATTTTCTATGAATGTTCATGATTGAAAAATCTTTAATGCCTTAGAAGATTGCACTATTTTTGTAAGATTGTAGATTCATCTGGGTTGAGCATGAATTAGTTTCTGAGGGATAGGTCCATTTCAAGTATTTATCATTTGCATTGTCAATCTTAGGGCTAGTGTTAAATTTAGAAGTCTCTTAAAACCCTTATATTTTGCTATTTATTTTATCATTTGGGTTAGATTTAGGATTAAAAGTATCACCATATTGCTAGATTTGATAAATTTAAGGATTCAATATTTGCTTGTAGTAAGGTCCCTTTGTGACAACATTTTCACATATTATCTAAGTTGTTTATGCATTTTCAAGACCTGGCATTAGAGACCTTAGGGTTATCTCTTGAGGCTTGTTGATAGAGATTTACCTTTCAAGAGAGATAGGATATTATATCGTGTCTGAGTTGTTCTGAAAACACCATCAACAATTTATAATAAGTATCACAAATTAACTCTATATTACCAATTACCCACATAGATAAACATAACATCACAACATTAAATGACTCTATTTCAAAAGTTCAATCTCGACAATAAAAGTATTCATTCAGAGTGTAATCTCAACAATAAATGACTGCCATCAAAAGTATAATCTCATCAATAAATGACAAATCAAAAGTATAATATTGAACAATAAATGACTTCAATCAAAAGTATATTTCTAGTTTGTTGCTTTTTGGTTGTCCATGGAGGTGGAAACTAAAAGGGAATGACGAACTTAGAAATCCTTCCAAGATCCACTATGCACCTTCAGTATCTTATGCCTCTTAAAAAAAATCATATTTTAATCATCTTGATACAAGCACATACTACTATTCCTTAAAGAAAAAACAAAAATAGTTTAATTTCCCATGCATTAACCCTTAGAGGAAAGTTGGTGTAGTTTCAAATCTAGAAAAATTTCAGTAGCATAACGACATGTAAATTAACATTTTAAGAATGAGAAACACAAAGAATAGAAGAAAGATAGACAAAAGGGAAGAAGACATGATATATGTGGGGAAAACCCTTTCAGGTAAAATACCCCACACTCCAAAGCATCGAACCTATGTATTAATCTGCAACAATAATGTTACAATACACTTGTAGGCTTGCAGCCTTAACATGGAGACTGCATCTTGCTCTTCTAGAGGAAATCCAACAACACTTTGATACTTGCAAACAAACTATGTATTCTAAAATGAAAGGCATCTTATTTATAGAAGATACAAGCTTGAAGAAGCTTCTAGAAGAGGTTAGGCGTCCAAACCCATGTGGAAAAAATATTTCACACCATATGCATTAATTGGAAATTTGTAGAACATTCTCTTACACCTCTTATAGTTGTCATAACATGCAAAACATCTCTCCAAGCTTGGGCACCTAGTTCATGCTAATAGTGGGTTATGAAAAATTCCTTACAACTATCATAGAATCTGTCATAACATGTATCATAATATCTTATCACACTTACAACACTTTCAAAAAACTAAGAATAAGTCAAACATGACTATCACACTTATTCTCTCACACTTTTTTCATACCCCACTAAGGCACCACACTTTCTCCATGCAAAATATACCTTATGACGCATCATAGAATATGTCATAAAATGACATCATTTGTCCTAGGTCCATGATTCCAAGATGGGACACCTGCCTCCACTTGTGTTGACGATGTGTCATATAGTCACCTCCAACAAGGATACCACCCAACCAATGGGTCCCAATTCATGATATACCCATTGTAGGCAATTAAATAAATTAAATAAATACAATAATACATTAAATAATTCAATGTTAGGACTCTAAGGTTGAGACACCTTATTCCCAAAATTTTCCCACTTGTTGAAGACTTGTGAAGAGTCATATTAAAACATCTGCTCCGAGTCTCAAGGCCCATAGGTTTGGAACATAATTTTGAAGACAAATGAACCTCCAAAGAACAAGATAAACCATTAGCTAGACCAAAAACAAAACTAGGTTTCCCTCATCTAACTAATAAACCCACAAGATTGGAAATAGCACCCACAAAAAATGTTGATCTGTCCAATCTACCATACCTCAAAGGTATCCAAAATAATAGTAGAATTTATGCCAACAACATATCTGGGTATGTGTAGGATCATGGAGGTCCAAACTAGGCCTTTAAGTGGCAATGAAAATTCAGAAAATTAGAGTTAGGCAACTTGACATAAAATTTTGAATAGGTTATGAACATAATTTGAAAAATATGTAAGAACAAAAGTTGTAGAAAATTGAATATAGTTTCTAGGCTACTAGTCCTTTTTTGGAAAAAAGTAAATTTTTTTTAGAAAATTTGAAATCTCAATGCAATGGTACTAAATTTTCAGGAAAAAAATTAGAAGTAGGTGTGTGTCTGACCATCCTAAGTACAAGAAAAACATAATATTTTTTTTTTTAAATTTCAAATATAAGTAGAGGACACATATTCGGATGTGCCAGATTTTTTTTTGTAATTTTTTTCCACATAAATAATTAGTTATTATTTTTTTACTATAACTTTTCAAAATTATTAAAACATCTGTTTCTGACAACCATAACTTGGTCAAAAAATTATGAAATTCAATTTTTTTATACTATAATATGCAAAGCATAGAATGTGTTGCATCTTGTAGATTCAAAAAATGTTAAGTAGTTTGAAAGTTATAGAAGTTTTTCAATCAGCCTATCAATCAAGACTTTAGACGTAATGTAAGTAAAAAATCAATAATAATTATTTATTTAATTCAAAATAAGGAAAAAGTTATATTGGTGGAAAGTTAACAATTTTTTCTATAAACCCTTTTCATTTGATGAAATTTGGGTCAAAAAAATGTCGTCGGCCACAAGGGTGAACTTTGGAAAACTAAACAAATTTTCAAAAACACATTTTTTGAGTTGACTTTCTAGGTTAGGAAATCCCAAACCAAATCCCAAACGGATATCCATTTATAACAAATATCTGTTTTTAGGCGGATATCCGTTTTGGAAAGTAGGAACCTATTTTTTTGAAAAACAAAATGGATATCCGTTTTGAAGACCTCAAAACCCCTCTTTAGTAAAATGGGCATAACTTGTGCGTTTCTTATTGAAATTTCAAATTTTTATAGGTGTTGGAAAGGTGATTGAGAGCTCTACGCAATGGACTAGGTGGTATTTCTATATTATACACAATAAAATAATTATAATAATTTTAACTTCATATTTCATTTTTGAAACATCAAATGCTCACTACTTTCACAGGCAAAGTCTTTTTTTCATGATTTTTTTTAACACTCATCTCAAAATACTTGAAACATTAGAAATAGTAATGAATAATGAAATATTTATAAAAAATTTAGCAAGGATATGAACAAATCTTCATAAATCATTATATCTCTCTATCCTTTTCTCTGCCTCTCTAAAAATCACTATGTCTCCCCTTAAGCTCTAGACATATCCCTCCCTCCTTTCTTCTCTCTTTGTCCCTCTTTATACCTATCTTTCTCACTCTCTCTCTCCTTGAGCTCTAGACCTATCTTTCTACCTCTATCTCCATCCTTTTTCTCTCTCTCTACCTCTCTCTTAGGTCCCTCTCACTCCCTCTCCCTCTTTGTCCCTCTTCATCTCCCTCTCACTCTCCATCTCCCCTCTCCATCTCTCTCTATCTATCCCTCCCTTTGAAACCTCTCTTCCTCTTAAGTCTCTCTCCCTCTTAGGTCTCTCTCTCAAGTCTCTCTGACTCTCCCTCTCTCCCTCCTAGGTCTCTCCCACTCCCTCTCTCTCTCAATATCTCACTCACACTCATGCTCTCTCCCTCTCAGGTCTCTCTCTCCCTCTCTCTCACTCTCAAGTCTCTCTCCTCTCCCTCTCTCCATCTCTCCCTCTCTCAGTCTCTCCTCCCATCTCTCCCTCCCTCTTCGTCTCTTCACCTCTCTCTTTTATCTATTCTGTTCATCTCTCTCAGTTCCCACACTCTCTCCATCTCCCCTCTCTCCCCCCTCTCTCCCATCCTCCCTGCCCCTCCTCTCTCTCTCTCTCTCTCTCTCTCTCTCTCTCTCTCTCTCTCTCTCTCTCTCACACACACACACACACACACACTCCATTCTCCATCTTGTGTTCTCCTCCCACTCTCTCTCTCTCTCTGTCTCTCCCTCTTTCTCCCCTCTGTCCCTCTCCTCCCTCCCTAAATTTATTTCTCCTCCTCAGCCTCCCCTCACCCTTCTCCTCCCTCCCCTCCTCCTTCTCTCATCTCTCCAAGTTCTCCTCATCCTCCTTTTTTCTCCTCCCCCTCTCTTTCTTTCCCTCATTCCCCTCTCTTACCCAGTGACCTCCTCCCCTCTCTTCCCCCTCACATGCACTATCTCTCTCCTTTCCTTCTTCATCTCCCCTTCAGTCCTCTCTCCCACTCACTCATCCCCACCCCTCTCCTCTTTATTTTAGGGTTCCTTAATCTTTCCCTCCTCCTTTACCACCTCACTCACTCACTTTCCACCTCCCCTATCAGGTCTCTCTTCCACCTCTCCTCAGTAGTCTCCTCCCACCCCAACTAGATAAATCCTCTCTGTGCTCTTCCCAGCCCAGACTTGTCTTCCCCTCTCTCCTTCTTTCTCCCCTCTCCCTCCCCTCTATCTATCTCTCTCGCTTACCTCCCTCCTCAATCCCCTCTCCATTCTCTCTCTCCTTAGAAGTAACTTGAGATGGGGAGATAGAGAGAGAGGGAGAGTGACTTGAGATGGAGAGAAGGTAGGAGAGATATAGAGAGAGAGTGGGAAAGAGAGAGAGACCTAAGAGGAATATGAAGAGATAGAGAGAGATAGTATGTGTGTGAGAGAGAGAATGGGAGAGAGACTTGAGATGGAGATGGAGAGTGTAAGAGAGAGAGAGAGTGAGAGAGAGACATGAGAGAAGAGAGAAGGGGTGGGAGAGACTTGAGAGAGAGAGGAGAGGAAGAGAGAGAGGAGGGAGTGGGAGAGACCTGAGAGAGACCTAAAAGGGAGAGAAGGAGTGGAAGAGACCTAAGAGAGAGAGACTTAAGGAGAGAGACTTCAAATGGAGGGGGAGAGAGAGAGGGAGATGCAAAGGGAGTGGGAGTGTGAGGTGCCTAAGAGTGAGAGAGAGAGAGAGAGAGAGAGAGAGAGAGAGAGACTTAAGATGAATATGGAGAGAGAGAGACCTAAGAGGGAGAGAGACTTCGAAGGGATGGAGATAGAGAGAGGGAGGGAGATGGAGTGGTAGGGACCAAAGAGAGACCTAAGAGGAAAATGGAGAGTGAGAGAGATAGGGAGAGAGGGAGAGAGAGATAGAGGGAGAGAGAGAGAGAGAGACTTGAGAGGGAGAAAGGGAGATAGAGGGAGGGAGAGGGAGAGAGGGAGGGAAGGAGAGAGGGAGAGAGAGAGAGAGAGAGAGGCTTGAGAGGGAGAGAGTGTGAGTGTGAGTGAGACATTGAGAGAGAGAGGGAGTGAGAGAACATAGAGAGAGAGGGAGTGGGAGAGACTTGAGAGACAGAGAGAGACCTAAGAGCAAGAGAGGGAGTGGGAAATATTTGAGAGAGAGACCTAAGAGAGAGAGATACTTAAGAGGAAGAGAGACTTCTGAGAGAGAGAGAGAGAGGGAGGGAGAGGGGGAGGGAGACAGGGATAAAGAGAGAGAGGGAGATGGAGTAGGAGGGACCTGAGAGGGAGAGGGAGTGAGAGAGAGAAAGAAGGATGGAGAGAGAGGTAGAGAGATGTGTCTAGAGCTCAAGGAGAGAGAGTGAGAAAGATAGGTATAAAAAGGGATACAGAGAGAAGAAAGGAGGGAGGGATAGGTCTCGAGCTTAAGGGGAGACATAGTGATATATAGAGAGGTAGAGAAAGGGATAGAGAGATATGAGTATTTATCAACATTTGTTCATCTCCTTTTTACAAAAAATATAAATATTTCATTATTCATTACTTTTTCTAATGTTTCAAGCATTTTGAGATGAGTGTTACAAAAAAATAATGAAAAAAAGATTTTCATGTGAAATTAGTGAGCATTTGATGTTTCAAAAATTAAATATGAAGTTCAGATGATTATAATTATTTTTTGTGTATAATATAGAAACATCACCTATTCCATTGCGTAGTGATCACAATCACCTTTCCAACACCTATAAAAAGTCAAAATTTTGATAAGAAAAGCAAAAGTTATGCCCATTTTACTAAAGAGGGTTTTTTAGGTTTTCAAAACGGATATCCGTTTTGATTTTTGAAACAGATATTGTTTTTCAAAAAAATGGGTTCCCGCTTTCCAAAATGGATATTGTACCCAAGCCTGCAAAAAGTCAAAGGCATGATTTCCACTTTTTTGGACATGTTAGAAACACCCTTTTTCCCATTACCACTTTTTGGACCCCCATGATCTCTCACATACCCATCCAACCCATAAATTGTAATCAAAGGCTCCATGTGTTTAAATCGTCACTAAGAACACACACATCCAAGAACTCCCACTACATGGGTAATGTCAAATGTAAAAAAGATCAAGGCATACCAAGTCTACCAATAGCATCATATAGAAAGTGTAAACAACATCATGTAGTTCCAAGAAACATCCGCAATGATATGCAAAACCTGTAAATGAGTAACTTGTAAGAGTAATTCTCACCATAAGTCTCCAAAGCTCTCCCATGTTCTCCACACTCAACAAAGGAAAAGGATAAAGAAACCTCCATGTCATCACCTAGGAACATAAGTGAAAACACATTTAACAAGTAATTGTACCAAATTTTTATGCTTAACCTTTCCAATAGTTTCCATCCAAACCTCAAAACCAATGTAATGTGAAACCAAACATCCAATGAGGATAACCAAGAACAAAGAGAGAAGTGTTGCATATAATATGCTTGTAGAAAATATTTCTACATACACCTCTAAATTTCAAGTGTGTCAAGTATGATTTCCTTCACAATACCTCAAAAAAAAAAATCCATAACAACACCCAACCATTCAATCACCAAGATAAAACATAACATATGTAACAGGGTGATCCCACAATACTAGTTTACATTTTTTGGCCAAACTGGACACTGAACTGATTTTTTATAACTAAGTCTTCACTTTCGGGAACGTATAGTAGCTAAACTGTGAGGAATTTGAAGATGACGCAAACTAGTGATTTGTGAAATTTTCTCTAGAGATTATAAATATGTTTTTTTCAAAAATTTTGGAATCGGATTGCACTTCTTTTTTCATCTCCTTCAAAAACTAGTTTTTTTCAGTAAACACCATTTTTAAGGAGTGATGCTCACTGTATACAACATAACTTTCTTTCCATGAAGGATAAAAAATTTATTTTTTTTTTAATTTAGATTTGTAACTACAATATCTAGCACTTTCATTTGGTTTCATAGTGTTTTATTGAATATTTTTTCCTTAATCAAGTTTCAAATTCAAACCAATTACAATTCCATAGGTAGGCTATATACAACATAACTTTTTTTGCATACAATTGAAATTCAAAATTTTTTTTGTTAGATCAAGGACTTCAATATCTAGTGCACTAATATTTTTCAAAAAAAAATGATAATCTACTATTTTTCCACATGTGCAAAACAAAGAGCTTGATTTTTTATGAAAAATCTATGTTTAATCAAACTAAATAAACAAATACATAATAAAACCAAAACATATTAAAATTATATTTGTTGGATAACTCGTTCTGAGGACTACCATCATCCAGTTGGGTTTGTGAAGTATCCTCCATTTTCATTCTCAACTCGAGCTTCGAAGGGAAAAACTTTGGAGAAATTTTGTGCCAGAGGGAGAGAAGGGGGGAAAAGGGGGGTTTGAATGAACCTAGGTTTGAGCAAACCCCCCTTGGAGGTTCGCTCGAACCAAGGTTCAAGTGAACCCTCCTTTCCACTAAGTTTTTCTTTGTTTTTCATTGTAGGAAATGTGGAATATGGTGGCACCCAGTATTAAATAGGTTCGCTCGAACCCCTAGTTCGTTTGAACCCCCAATTCGTTTGAACCTCCAAAAACCAAAATTTTCTCCATGGGTGTAATTTTTACAATTTTCCTTTGTCACTGGAATTATAAACCAGTTTTGTGGTTTTACCCAACATGTAATCAACATGGACGTAAGCTTCTCAAGCCAAAGAAGGTCAAATTAAATATCCATTCCCATATTAGGAAATAAGCCCAATACATCTCCTAAACTCAACATCAATGAATTTTCTCATAATGCATAAGGAGATAAACATGCCAACATTCCTTAAATGAATCATCCAAAACCATATATACTTAGCTCAAGATCCATATGCATGAGAAGACAAAGAATAACATAATAAAGGAACAATGGGTGATACCTCTCAATTAGGTTGTCAAGTAGATCAAGAGTTGGGAATGAGAATGCTCCCCCAAGATATCCAATTCACCATGACTCATCCAAGAACACTCTCCTCATAGGTCCATGTTGAACTCACATCAAACCAAGGTGTAGGATCCTTGGATTTCCTACTAAAATCTCATCAAGAGTGACCATCTCAAAAAATGTCTCTAACCATAAGAGAACTGCAAGCCTCACCTAAGTCTCCAAGTATCCATGAGGACCTATAACCAATAAATCCATGCCAAACTCCAAATGCAACATAGCACCATAATTCCAAACGCAACATAGCACCATCATGAAGTAATCAAGCAAATGATCAATGTACTCAATACAAAGAGAACCACCAAGACCAATTTCAAAGCTCCAAACATGAAATGGGAACATAAAAATGACAACATGATCTAACCATCTCCTCCTAGGATGTCACAAACAACAATGCATACATCCCGGTCTTCAAATAATATGTACCATACCAAAATCTAATATAGAATTAAGAGTACATCATGACACAATACCAAAATACTCTAAACCAAGAAACATCATCTCCAATATCATGAAGATAACCATCTCCAAATAATTTCCATGCAAATGCAAAAGAACCCTTCTGCAGCAACAAGATCTAAGAGCTCCTTCTAGTAACATCTACAACACTAAATAATATCATCCATCACTAAGTGATGAATCCACAATCACTACTAAAGCTCCCACTAAATAGTGATATCGATCGAGCTCTCCAAGCATCATGACAACCATCTCCTTAATGAATATTCTTCATGGCTATAACACAATAAAATGCAATATCAGCAACACCAAATAATAAGTAGAACCAAAATCTCCAAGACAAGAAGATAAACAGCATGCTACAAGTCCCATAACTAACTATCCATCCTCTCATCTCAAAAAAAAATACTAATGCACAAATGACCATCGACAAGGCCAACTAATGAAATATGTACCAACACTAAATCAATCTCATGGATATAGATAGTCCACATCCAAGTCACCCACTATAGCCAATTGGTAGCTAATCCATAGACTACATAACTCATAGATCCCATACACTAAAGCATGCAAACACATCCTCAAATTCGTAACATACAAAAAACTGAGATATCAACAAAGATAACATGTAGATTTTAAGAATCAAGCACCATATCACCATCAGACCCAATTTTCCAAGAAATCCACAACTGAGTACCATAGTCATGGAACTAATCAAGCATTCTTGCAAATCTGAAATTATTTTCATCCAAAAAACTCTAAGAGTCTGAACACCAAATTTCCCAAAGATCTACAAACCATAGATTTTTTATGTAACAAGTAAAACCTGAAAAAACATCTTCATGTAAATCTAAAATCGCTTATACATTTAGAATAATGGATCACATATATTTCATCTAAACAAATGTATACTCCAGATTTACATAAACCCACAACTTTTAGAACATAGGAAAATTGTAAAACCTTCAAAGGAAATAGGTTGTCCAAAAGATTATAAAATATAAAATATCCCAACTTCACAACCCACAAATCACCAATGGTAAAACATATACCAACATTTCCTCAATGAGAAAGCTGCAAGAATCCTCAAAACATGCATGAATCATACATGCAAACCTATAACTATCTTACATCCAAATAACCCAAGGAAAACATTAACTGAAAAAATAGTTCATCCACAGATCTGTAAAACTGCAAGTTTTGATTAACCATGTAAAACCTGCAAAAAACCATTGTTTTTGTAACACACATGCAAATCCATATCCACTTATCATCTAGAATACCCTCAAGTCTATATACAATCATAATAGTTAAACTAGAACAATGGAATATCATGAATATGCATAATCATAGATTTTTAAATGGAAAATCCATAAAACCCTCAAATCCAAGGAACATGAATCTAAGCCATGTAAGTACAAACATCCATTAGGAAAGAGAGGTCCAAGAACTTCTAGGCCCATTTGTAGGCCAACTCCACCACCAACATGCATATGCATCCAAGAGAGAATTAGGCTAATCGAGAAGCTTCCAGATCATCCAATGATCAAATCCATTTCCTACATGCATTTGAGGTTATTCAACTATCAAACGGGAGCTTTAGATCAATACCATATCAAATATAACCACATGATCAACTCCATAAAACTCTATCTTCTCCATCCTTCACAATTCTTGTTGTTTCTAGAAAACAAGATCAACTGCAAAAATTTCACTCAAAAAATGATTAATAATTATCCAATTCCTTCAAAACAAATTCCCTCAAGCTTTCCAAGCTAATAAATCACAACAGAAGAAATACCCAGAACCCCAAAGACCACATGCATCACCATTCGAGCACATGCAAGTGGCATGCAAGTTCATGCAACTACATGCAACACACATGCAAGTACATGCAGCTTACATACATACACATGAAAGCACATGCAAGTCTATAATTGAGCTCTGATACCAAATGAAAGGGAATGACGAACTCAAAAATTCTTCCAAGATCCACTATGCACCTTCAATATCTTATGCTTCTTAAAACAAATTAGATTTTAATCCTTATACAAGCACATACTACTATGTCTTAAAGTAGAAACAAAAATAGTTTAATTTCCCATGCATTAACACTTAGAGGAAAGTTGATGTAGTTTCAAATATAGGAAAAAATCAGCAACATAATGACATGTAAATTAACATTTCAAGAATGAGAAACACAAAGAATACAAGAAAGATAGACATAAGAGAAGAAGACACGATATACATGGGGAAAACCCTTTCGAGTAAAAAAACCCCACACTCCAAAGCTTTGAACATATATATTAATCTACAACAATAAGGTTACAATACAATTGTAGGCTCGCAACCTTAACATGGAGACTACATCTTGCTCTTCTGGAGGAAATCCAACAACACTTTTATACCTGCAAAAAAACTATGCATTCTACAATGCATGACATCCTATTTATAGAATATACAAGCTTGAAGAAGCTTCTAGAAGAGGTTAGGAATCCAAATCCATGTGACAACAATATTTCACACCATAGGCATGATTTGGACATTTGTAGAACATTCTCTTACACCTCTTATAGTTTTCATAACATGCAAAACATCTCTCCAAGCTTGGGTGCCTAGTTCATGCTAATAGTGGGTTATGACAAGTTCCTTACAACTATCATATAATTTTTCATCACAAGTGTCATAATATCTTTTAACACTTACAACACTTTCAACAAACAAAGAATAAGTCATACATGACTATCACACTTATTCTCTCACACTTTTGTCATACCCCACTAAGGCACCACACTTTCTCCATGCAAAATATACCTTATGACACATCATAGAATATGTCATAAAATGACATCACTTGTCCTAGGTCCATGATTCCAAGATGGGACACCTACCTCCACTTGTGATGAAGATGTGTCATATAGTCCCCTCCAACGAGGATGCCACCCATCCATTGGGTCCCAATTAATGATATATCATTGTAGGTAATTAAATTAAATAAATAAATACAATAATACATTAAATATTTCAATGTTAGGACTCTAAGGTTGAGACACCTTATTCCCAACAAAAACACCAAAATGGGGGTCTGACTGAGGCAAGAACCTATACAGCCCCAACAATTTTCCCCTTCTTGCCTGTGTGTAGGTGAAAGTACATGTGGAGCTAGTTGGTGAACATGCACTTTTGTGAGATCATCTTTGTCACCCTAGTTCTCCTTTACTTGCTTTATCATTTCAGTCTCAATTTCCTATACTTTCTCATTCTATTTTTACCATCTAGATTAGCTAGCTAGATTGTTAGTTAGTTTTTAGGAAGTTTGTATTGTGTTCACTATTTTCTGACCGGACGGATGCCAATGCACCCAAGAGATGTCAGCGTGTCACGTTGTCATCCCAAAACTACACTTCCATCCTTGGATAGAGAGTTGTCTAAGGCATAGTATAGACTCCAAAAACCAGCTCACCTAGCCTAGACCTAAGTTCAAGATCTATAGGGTAATTTAATTACATTATAGTCCTCATCATTCTCGATCCTTGTCTCAAGATACCTTTTAGAGTGAGGTAGGTTAGGGTAGTCCTCCACTCTCCGCTCTCCATGACCGGGGGCCTTGAGGTGGTTGGCTCCCCTCTCTTACACCACCAAGTTATGATCCAAATTCCTTTTGTCAATATCATCGCATAAGTGGACATGATACAAAATGATTCATGTTATACATGAAGTTCAAGACCTCATTGATTCTAATCACATCCAATTGAGTGGTGTTAATGATCAAGAGAATAAGTTGGTTGCCCCACCTAACAAAAATTTACAATTTTTTACCAATCCAATGTCAAGCTATTCATCCAACTTTTTGCACAATTGTGATGATATGAGTGATGATATGAATGATGGAAAGAATGATGATGATAATAACAATGAGAAGGAAGTAGATATCATGATTGCTTTAATAGATGTTCAACCTCACAAGGGCCAAACCATTGTGTTACCCAACATTTCTTTCACGAATAGTGACACATCCATACATACACCCAATGGTCCTCTCTATATTGTTGAATGTATCAATGACAAAAAAATTTAAGGAATAATCTCATTAATCTTGTGTGTGTAGAGAATATGATCATGGAGTTCTTGTTTATAAATGAGCTTTATCATGATTCTTATGAAAAATCGAAACATGGTTGAAAAATCATGATGGTTTTTCTCACCCTACGATAGGTTTGATCACCCTTCCTCTTAAATTTGGACTGAAACAATTAGATGTATCACTCTCTATTATCTCGATATTGAGCCAATTCTATGTGAAGCTAGGCTACCCATGGCTACACTCCATGAATTTCATCTCATTGATTATTCACAAGTGCATAAAGTTCCCATTTGAAAACCAAATTTTTATAGTCCATCATAATGGGTTTAATCCTTTGTCCTCTCGTAAAAAAAATTTCATTAGATTTCTTTTGGCCTCAACCTATGGAACTTATTAAGCCTTGTGAGGATTTATTTTTCAAGTCATACCAAAATTTTAAGGAAAAGTGCATAGCAGAACTATCACTTAGCAATATTCTACCTAAGGATGATAAAACTATGGTTGTGTCTTTTACCCACTAGTGATGGATGAACCTATGCTTGAAGTAGTTTCCCTTCCAAGTAACCAAGGAAAATATGTTGCAATTCCCCCACCTATATCATATAAAAGACCAAGAGATAATCAAATGATTCCTTTTGTGCCGCCAAAAATAAAATAAGTATATAGACCTAAAGATAGAGTGGTTTCCCAAACCCTAGTAGTTTCTTTATTTCCTCCCTTAAGGGAAGAAAAGAGACCAATGGTCGAGAAACCTATTCCTAACCCATCACAAATTGAAGAAAAGAATAAAACAATGCACGATAATTCAACACCTATGAAAACAACTTAAGAGGAAGTATAACTTCCACCAAATGAGAAATGGAACTAAAACAAGAAAATACAACGGACATTATCATTGAAACCTTCCATTGTGAATAACTTGGATGATGAAGATGAAATTGCCAAAATTAATGAACAAGTCCATAATGAGCTTAATGTTTTGTTTTCAAAGAATATAAGTTTAGATGGGGGTGACTATGATGATTCTCCTGATGAGAGGGTGATCCCACAATAGTGGGTTTCACTTTTTTGCCAAACTTGACATTGACAATTTTTTTTAACTAAATCTTCACTTTCTGCCACCTATAGCTACTAAACCATGAGAAATTTGAAAATGAGGCAAACTAGTGATTTGTGATATTTTGTCTATAGATTCTAAATATATATTTTTTAAAAATTTTGGAATCAAATTGTATTTATTTTTCCATCTCCTTCGAAAACTAGTTTTTAATAGTAAACAACATTTTTAAAGAGTGGTGTGTACTTGCTAACACAACTTTTTTTTCTATGAAGGATAAAATTATATTTTTTTCAAAATTAGATTTCTAACTACAATATCTAGGGCATGCATTTGGTTTCATAGTGTTTTATTGAATATTTTTTTCTTACTTTAGTTTTGAATTCAAACCAATTACAATTTAGACATACATTTACTTGCTAACACAACTTTTTTTGTATGTATCAAAATTTAATTTTTTTTTTAATTGGATCAAGGACATCAATATAAAGGGCATGGATATTTTTTATAATTTTTTTGATAATATGCTATTTTTCCATGTGTACAAAACAAAGAGCTTGATTTTTAGTGAAAAACTTACATTCACAAGAAAAAATAAATAAATATAACAATCAAATTAAATATATTTAAAGTTATACTTTTTGGGAAGCTTATAATAAGAACTACATACTTACAAAATATAAATTTTAAATGAATTCTTTTGATTCCCCAAAAGGTAAATCAAAACTAGTTTTTTATCAACATTTTGGTACGTGTAGTTGAGACTCCATTGGGTATGTGCAAGATCATGATGGGCCAAAAAGTGGCGATATGATGGATATGTGTAGGGTATGTGGTTGATTTTTTTACCCAAAATTGATGAAATTAAAAGGGTTTTTAAAGGAGATTCTCAGCTTTCCACCAATACAAATTATGCTTTACTTTGAATTTAATAAATAATTATTATTCAGTTTCTATTTGAATTACAACTAAAGTCTTGATTGATAGGTTGATTGAAAAACATCTATAATTTTCAAACAGTATCACATTTTTTGAATCTGAAACATGTGTCACATTTTATGCTTTGCATACTATAAGATAAAAAAAATGAATTTCATGAAGTTTTGACCAAGTTAAGGTGGTCAGACCTACAAGTTTTAATATTTTTTTAAAGTTATAATAAAAAAATCATAATTAATTATTTACTTGGAAAAAATTACAAAAAAATATGTATCACATCGGGACATGAGTCATCTACTTATATCTGAAATATTATTAAAAAAATATTATCATTTTATTGTAGTTAGGGTGGTTAGACAAACACCTACTTATTTTTTCCTTGAAATTTAAGTACTACTGCATTGAAGTTTCAAATTTTCACCAAATAGATTTTTTTAAAAAAATAAACCTAATAGTTTAGAAACTACATTCAACAGATTTTATTCTTACATATTTTTGAAATAATATAGATAACTTATTCAAGATTTTACATCAAGTTGCCTAACTTTTATTTTTCTGAATTTCTCGCCACTTAAGGGCTTGTTTTTTCCATGATGATCCTACACATACCCCATTATAGGTATGGTTTAAAACTAGAGAGGTTCTATCAAAGGGGGTTTAATCTAAGAGGGTTTTTTCAAACACTCTTCAATTAGAGTCCTTTAAATGAAACCTTTCAATGATTAAATCATTATACTTTATAAAAATATGTGATTTTAGCAAAAATCAGGATGTCCTAGAAAGTGTAACCCATTATTGTGGTAGCACCCGAGAGTAACCCACCACTTGTTGAACCTGGTGATGCTCCTAGTATGAAACCCATATTCACCTTGGCTAGTTGTCTATCTTCCCTATATGATGATCAAGATTGGGATGCAGACGACCTACTTTAGGTTGGCTCACATGTACAGTGCTCCTTTATGTTGCTTTGTGTTCTTTGTGTTTGCATGCACATAATGTGATCTCTCATATTGTGTTGCTTGGTGTGTCTCTATGTTTGTGAGTTTTTTTTGGATGACCATTGTTGCTCTATTTGGCGTAATGATACAAAGAGAAAGAATATATCATGACATTCTTCTATTTGTATCTACATTCTTCTATAAGTCATCAATTTTTTTCTTTTTATCTTGTGTTTTCCTTTTGGGGGAAATGCATGGTGTTGAGACAGTTAGGTCTCTTCCATGTTGACCCAAAAAAAAAAATTCTTCACTCTCTATGTGTCATTCCTCCATTATGTTCATTGTTCCATGAGTATTTGGGGAATGTTGTCAATTCTAAGCTCTATTATATCACTATAGCAAAGATGTATACTAACCCCAGATCATGGATCCCTTATGTGTTCATATTCTCTGATTGTGTGTTGCATTGTATTCGGAGGAAACCGCTTATCAAGATGTAGCTTTATTTGGAAACATATCATTGGTATAGGGATTTCCACATAAGCTCGTGTGACCTTTTCTTGCATGGCATTTATCATTTTTCTACCTTAAATTAATTTCTCACAACATGGTGTTTATCAATTTCTTTATGGTGGGGGCATACATTGGTATTATTTTCTTCACTTTGTTCATACACATTGGACTTATTGGTGCGTTGAAATTGGAATTATTTGCTTCACTTTATTCAAATGCATTGGACTTAGTAGTGCATTGACATTGTCATTATTTACTTCACTTTGTTGACATGTGTTGGACTTAGTGGTGTGTTGACATTATCATTTTTCCTTCACTTTGTTCAAAATTGTTGAACTTAATGTTGTGTTGGTATAGAATTTTGATCATTTTGTGGCACCTTATCAGAGTTATCAAGGATTATAACTCTTGGTATGATTGACATGGGTGCACACCTAGTGAATATCATACTTCACTAGACCTAGTGTGTTTCTCATTTTTCCACCTTGTTAATGTGTACACACCTAGTGAATAACGGACTTCACTAGACCTAGTGTGTTTCTCATTTTACCTTATCCTGGGGATCACCTAGTGAATATTGAACTTCACTAGCCCATGTTTTATTCATGTTTATGATTCACCTAACAAATATTGGACTTTGATATTGTGTGTCATGAATTCCTTTGGTATGGATCCTAGCATAACACAACTTGCTAGCATGTGATTATCCATACCCTCCTTTTGTATTTTATTTTGATATTGTATGTTTAGTATGTTGTTTTTTTGCATATCATACATGTGTGTTCCTTTCTCTTATGTTGGTTTTCCATGGGATCTTGGATCATGGGGGCTTACTCACTCCTCCTAGATCCTTAGTCATCCTATCTCTTCAAAATTTGGATAATTGAACCCCTCTTGATATAGATTTTCTACTTTAGTGTGAGTTTGAGCATAAGTTCATACTCTCACTAAAGTGGGGACTAAATGTAGCATCATAAATTGTCACTCTTGACAATTTCACAAAATGTTTTTTCCTCCCTAAATTATTGATCCTAATTTAGTCCCTAATTTCCTAAATTAAGCATTATATAGCCCATTTGTACCACTTTTTGAGAAATTGAAAGAATTCAATAAATGCATCCAATTATTATTTTTCCCCTGACACTTAATGTCCTAGAAAATAGGGCATGGGTCCCCTTATTTTTTGGGACCAATTTTGGGTATGTCAGTGTCAACATTTTAACATTCAAAATTCAAATTATAAATGTCAACTTTTGGAATTTAATTTATGTAAAATTAGAGAAATGCCTATAAATACCTAGTTATTGCATCATTTGAAACTTGAAAAGAAAATTATTAGAAAACTTATGATCACTTGAGAACTATCAAGAAAGTCAAGAGAAGCATTTTAGAGTTTTATTGCAGTAATTCAAGATCCTATCATTATTTTGTGAACGCTAATACTTGTGTAGGTCTCCAAGAAATCCAAAGCAATCAAGCAAGTACAAGATCCAAGACCTTGAGGTTATGTGCATGATTTCAATCCTTCAAGGAATCCATTGAAGGGTGGTGAGTTGTGGCACTTGTTGATTCATCATTCCTTCCTATCATTTATATTTCCTATCATTGACATTACCATTGTGGAAGTGGAAACACTAACACAGGGTTTTACCAAGGAAATCCCCTAAATGGAACAACATCTCTTCTCTTTGTGAATGTATAGATCATAGGTTTGAAGAGGATTGAAAGGAGCTTGAAGAAAAATTGTTCATTGTTCCATTTTAAGCCCTACATCTTGTCAACTCATGGAAACTCAACTTAAAAATTATCAGACAGTGTTCTGACAACTTTGTAATCAAGAAATAGAAGCTCAAATATGTCATCGGAGGACCCCAAAAATAGATCAGGACACCCCTGCAAGAACCCATACACCATTGGGTGAATCAGTCCTCCTATGCACATTGATACCAATATTTTTGGATAGGTACATGGTCATCTACACTTCCCAAATTTTCCTGCAAGTTACTGTTTTAATATGTTAATTGTCATATTATTGCATTTTTTGGTGTGAATATTAAAGTCTTGTACCTAGTAATTTATCTCACTAGGTAATTAGGGGACTTATTCACATGATTAAGTTTCCTTAGTATAGAAGATTCTTCTAGAAGTCTTCTCTAGAACTTATCTAGATTTTGTATCATTTCCTAGGTAATTAGTTAGTTAGTTGTCACATGTCATAGGATTAAGACACATGTCACAATCTTGTTATATCCTAATCCTCAACCTTTCCTATTTATGCAAGGAACTTGTACATTTGTAAATCATTCTAGAATAGCATATCTCCATTCATGCTCATGTTGCAACACTTTCTTGTTCATGTGGATGGTGTCTTTCATGATTGATCCATTGAAGATTGTAGCTTCATTTGGGTTATTGTTCATTCATATTTCCAACATGGTATCAGAGCTAAGGCCATGCAAAGTCCATCTCATATTAGGAATTTGAGTTGAAGAGATTTTCATTATAGGATTGAAGGGTTTACATCAAGGGCTAGTTGTCATCATCTAGGAGGTAGTTAAATTTTGAAGAACATTGGGTCATATCTAACCCCACCATTGCACTCAAGAGGTCCAAAAACCCTAAGAACGCCTACCCAATCATCAAAATCTGACACTTCAACCTAGAGGAGCTTCGAAAAAAAATTGTTGTATCTGAAGGGGTATCTATACTGTATGAATTTGTACTATCACAGGAAAAAAAATCTCCCCCCCCCATTCCAAGTTTTTTTCTAAAAGCAACATCATAATATTTTGTAGGCTCGATCTTCTATTAGGAAAAAAATTATTCAATAGTTTTGGCAAAAATATTTCATAGTGGGGCTATATTTATTTTTAGTAGACATAAATATTTCTAGGTGGATATTTTATTTATTAGGGTTTGAAAACTAGATATTTCTTAACATGGATGTTAGTGGTTTTAAAAGATAACCCCTTTTGTGAGTTGGTAAAGGAAAAGCTAAAATAGTACTCACCCTTTCAGGATCAATTGTAATACCATGTTTGGACACCACATAGCCAAGCAACTTAACTTCATGAACAATAAAGACACTTTTTTGGGTTAAGTGAAATACCATACTCCCTACACATTTCAAACACATTTTTTAGGTGAATGAAATGCTCATTAGCATCCTTAGAAAAAATAGTCCTATCATCAAGATAAACCAACACAATCTTATTCACATTAACCCCTAAAAATCCATTTCCATGCCCCTTTGGAATGTTGCCCTGGTATTTGAAAAACCAAAGGGAATCCTTTTGTATGCCAATGTACCCCACTTGGTAGTGAAAGTTGTTTTATATTGGTCTTCATCTTTCACCAAAACTTGGTTATAACTAGAATAACCATCTAATAATGAAAATCTCCCAGAACCTGATACAACCTACAAAATTTACTCCATAGAAGGTATCGAGTAGTGGTCTTTGAGTGAGGCACTATTCAAGTCTTTGAATTCCACACATAGTCTTATTTCTCCATTATTTTTCCTAACATGAACTAGGTTAGGAGACACAAGAGGTATATTTGATAGGAAAAATTATGCTACCCTCTATCAACTTTCTCAAATTAATTTGCATGAGTGGCTCTAATTTGGAGTTTAATGGTCTTTTCTTTTACCTTATAGTTTTGGCATTGGGTTCTAACTCAATAGTGTGCTGTGAAATTTTAGGATCAAACCCATTCAAATCACTATATTTCTAAGTAAAAATGTCATCATACCCTTTACATAACTTAACAAAAGAAATCCTTTCTTCTAATGTGCATATCTTTCCTAATTTCAAAATCTTGTCTTTAAAAATGCTCACTTGTTCATAATGATGTTGTTTGACCTACATGTTATTTTTTCCATTTTGGGACTAATCATCAAAACTAAAAATAGATTCTAAGGAGACTAATCCTTTTGACAATTTGTTATTTTTCAGCTATATAATTTTCTCACCATACTATTGCTGCATTTTTTCTTGGTTAACAACTAAAAACTCAGCTTCATCAATCAAAAAAATTAAAATTTTCTTATCACTATCAAATACTTGTCAATGTGCTTGATTATTTGGGATTGAAGGGCTCACCACCACTTTGACATATTGTTGTAGCTTACTATTACTGATATCACTTGGAATAGTGTATTGTGATCCAATTGCATCCAACCTATCAACATTTTTTTTTAATTTCTAGTTATGGACTATTAATTAAATGCATCAAACTCCTCAATAACATACCAAAATCTATGTATATAAGATTCAAGAGCATATCATTATTTATGACATTTAGATGTCTTACCTGATTCACAATGAGATCACTATCTCAAAACACTTGCAAACATCTTATTTTCCTCTTCTCAGCCCATTCTAGGCCATGAATAAATTCCTCATACTCTATTGTATTGTTATTGCAACTAAAAAAGAATTGAATTTGAGTAATACCTTTCACCTTTAGGAGACACATACATTGTCCCTCCACCAACACCAATTTTACTTCTTGAACCATCAAAATATAATTTCCAATCTTTTATTAGATTGTTGTTCACACTTTTATTTTTGATATTTTACAAGGTTGGGGATAGTAATCTCTTGTTCATGGATCATATAAACACCCAACATTGCTTCCTCCATGGTTTTCAATGGAAAAACATCATTTCAAAAAAAAATTAATAGACCCTTTATCTCTTGGAGTTCCTAAGATTGTGCTAGAACAACTTTTACTTAGGTAGACGCTTGGTAATCTAAGGCTGGTCCAACAAGTATGGAAGCTATAGGAGGATTTGCAGGGGTATAGGTAGTTGCACCTAAGTAAAAATTGGCATGGAGGGACTTGGTGCAATCTTAACAGATTGTATAAGGATATTTTCTACCCTTATGAAAATCTCATGCATTTGGGAGATTTTTCCCATCCATGGATTATATCATGACTGATATATCACTATTCAAAGCCCTTAAATAATATAAAAATACATATTTATCAGAAGGCCTTACCATTTGAAGAATCTTATCCCATGTCTTCCAAAAATAGAAGTTCAAAAAATTTCATATACTCATGTGGAGCTCTTTTTATAGTTGTCAATTGTTCTACCAATGAAAGAACATGGTATGATTTTTCTTCAAAATTCCTACATAAAATGTCACCCAACTGATCCCAAGTGGTGATGGAATTCATTAACAAGCCTCTAAACTGCATTGTAATGCTTTACCACTCAATGAGGTAACCATGAGTCTAATAGTAACATTCTTAGTTGTTATATTATGGACTACACATAGTGAAGCCACATCTTTAATGTATTCAATGAGGGTAGTTTGATTCATTCCATTAAATAATGGAGGACTCTTTAATGTAGCCATATGGGTATCATCATGTTGCTATAGGTTGAGTGGACTACCTCCATTGAAAGGCACAAATGGTCAATTCCTAGGTGTAGCCATAGGAACTAAAGGAGTTTATTTTATGAAAATATGTTGAAAAGGCCTACTAGAAAGAGGTGTAGAAAGTTCTCTCACTATTTTTTTCTTTTTAAATAATAAGCATATAGCCGACATAATATATTTATATAATAACATAAAAGATTACAATGATAATCTCTTTCCAGCACATAGTCTAAATTCTAAGTTAACTTATACAATATTAAGTTGATGTATCAACAACTTCTCCTAGCATGATATTTCTTTGAGGCACATTTCATCTTTGTCGAAATCTTAGATGACCTTGTACTATATCAACTTGTTATATTCAAAGATAGCTGATTATAACATTCTACAAAACTACTTCAAAATTTTCATTCTTCATATACCATATACTGCTCCATATGTGCATGCTTTGAAAACTTATATT